>OY992530.1:1200000-1650283 GCA_963921185.1 Dasysyrphus tricinctus
ATTTTTAATGATTTTGAAGGATTTCCTCACTTTCGTGGATGCACTTTGAAAACTTTCATATTATTAAGCTGATGAAGAGTACGAATCCGATAAAGAAGATTGGAGAGAAACCTGAAAATGATTTACCACAGTCACTGCCGAAAAGAAGTTGGATGGAACTTCTACACCTAAAGACAGTTGTCATTGGCCGTTTTCAAAAATGTCAAGTTAGCGTCAATCTGATTTTCAAATGAGCGTCTAATTGCTATGAATATTTGTTTTGTCAAATATGATCGTTCTTTTTGCAATCAACGTCAGTCAATTTTCTTGCAAACGCATTTGACGTTTACGAACACAATATTTTTGTCGTCTACTCGTTTTTTTTTACTGCAGAAATGCATCGCAGATGATGTTTAAGAACATTTGACTCTAGCAAACTGCATTATCGAACACAAAACTAATAGCCTAAGGCTAAGATAACTAAGTAGCCGATCAGTTTGTGAACGACCCGAACCGAATAGGTAAGCTGAAAACAGCTGACTAAGAAATTGAATTTAAAATGTTGCTTTGGTATCGGCAAAATAATTGTTACTTTTTTAACGAAGTTTTTTTCTATTAATATTTTCATATTGAGTGGAGGCCAAAGTGATAGAAATAAGCATTATGTATTTGCATCTAACTTTCTATTTTTCCTTCAAAAAAGCCGACACAACAGAACTCAACATGAACCACTTATCAGCTGTTTTAACATTTTTCCTCAATTTCTGATTGCTGAGTATCCTTAAAGTTTTGAGATAGCTTCAGATTTGTTTTTTGAGAACAGATGATTTGTCATCAGCTGTTTTTTTAATAAGTGATTCAAACAACACAAAGCCTTTTCTGGCAAGGCCATTTGCCAAATTATCTTGTCCAAGCTTAGGAAGAGGCTGGGACTTTCACTCATGTGTGGGAATAGGAACCAACCGATGTACTTTTATGCTTTCCGAAATTTTAGGTGGTGTTACGAAGATCCAGATGAAATTCAAAAACGCTGTAAGGACACAATACTAGCCACAAATTGCATAAATTCATTCAGCGAAGTTCCAAAGTACCCATTGTTCAAGATAAGCCTGGCAGCTATGAAAGAGTCAATTGTTTTCAAATTCCAAACTCATCCACTCACATCGCTTTGTGTGACCAGGTATAGAGCGGTATGAAGGTGAACTCCAATTTTCTGTAAAATTTCTAAATTCTAGAATTAATTTCACAGTGTCGTGACCCCAGCTCAGCTGGGGGCTACACAAAGATTTTACGGTGCATAGGCTGATAGAAATCAATTTATAGAATTTAGCGTTTTACATTACAACACACTAAACATTTACATTAATAGGTATGATAATTGTTAATTTTGATTTAATATAACGCAGTTGTTTTGTTTCAGTGTACTGGCCCTTATACCTTACAGTGTACAATATATACACGCGCGGTTTTATTTGGCAAAAGAAACACGTATTTTAAGCACTATTTACGTTTATACTCATTGCAATCATCCTTTGTTGGATCATCGGGCTTTCTTTGTTTTAACTTTGCCCCACGACGTGTATCTAGATACAAATATTATTTGCATCCAGGTGGAGTTCACTTCTGTATGAAGATGTGAGGTTTTATTGTCATTTCTTCATGCAAAATTCCTTCGTCATCGTCAGTCGTCACGGGTAGTGTATATTATATAGAGAAGAACCTTTTGCTACACCACCGGGGACTCAGGGCATACTAAAAACTTTCAACTTTGCCTCAAACACGAAACGAATGGAATTTGGTGAACTATTTTGCGAGTTTAAAAAACTTGGATTGAATGAAAAAGTGTGAAGAAAGAACAGCGGGGTAGGACGCTATGGCGAACGCTATTGTGGGTGACAGCATCGGGTATACTATGGGTACTAAGCGAATGATGATGCCGAGTGCGGAAAGCTGCAAGGAAAGACGAAGAAGAAATAGGTCAATTTGAACTTGAAGGATGTTGGCACTTTTTATTTTGTATCCGCTCCTCTCACTTAAGCTATAGCTCCCACTTTCTGCCACTGCTATTGCACAGCAAGCACAACATGCCTAGAAGGAGAAGCCTTCATCCGTTTCAATATCACGTTTCAAAGCATCGATTTAATTTTCGTATCTTGAGGGAATTTTGCTATTTTGCAAGCAATTAAAAGAGGGGATATATTTTTTGTTTTTATTTCAATTCTAGTCCTCCTTTTGGTGCTCTTTTGCTGGTTGTTGGTTTTTCTTAGCTTTTTAGAATCTTTCTGTTCAATATATCTAAAAGTTTGTGAACTTGGGCACCTACATCCGTATATAGATGTATCTTTCTTCTTAATATTTGGCTTAGAGTTTCTTGCCTTCTGGTAAAAACTTTAATTTGATAGTGTTGCAAGGGAGCTGCTTGTAGGTCGATTCTGAGGTAAAGTTCTAAAGTCAAAGTTTCAACGTGGTATTTAAGAAAAAAGTTAATTAGATTTCAGTCATATTAGTTTTCCGGTATAGTACCCATCACTATCGCCGTCGTCGGTATAAAAGCTGTTGAGATGTTTAGGTCAACTGAACATTAGGATTTATTTAGGTAATTCCTAAGATTTAAATTGGAATTAAAAATTAGAGCAACGAATAAATTAAATGGTTAATCTGATTTGATTCTTAAATGTGATATTTATATACACTGCCACAGAGAACAAGTGAAATTTTCCCATCATAAATTAAGTCTTCATAAGGATCATTGTTTATTGTAATATTTGTAGTAGAGGAGAACGGGGCAAGTTGACTCCATATTTTTATTTTATTTTGTACAAACAAAACGGAGGCAGGTATACAACTAAATTTAACTCTCTTAGATAGATAATCTTTCTAGCTTTTTTAAAAAAATAATAAAATAAAATCCTTTTTTCTTAAATTTGCGGGATGACCTCTAGGAGGTCAACTTACCCCGAAACCGGGGTAAGTTGTCAAACACTATGGGGTAAGTTGACTATGCTTTAGCTTCGCACTATTTCACAGCGTTTCGTATATAAAACTGTTTTACTATATCAAACTTATAACGATAGACACCGATTTATGATATTAATATGATATAACATTATATTTGTACTCAGATTTTTGTAACGATAAAAAATATACTTTTACATATAACAGCTAAACTATAGAAACTATATTTGAAAACTTAGTATAAATAAAAAGAAATAAACAAAAACCTCATCTTGTTGTAAAAGATACTGTGGATTTATAATAAATTAGATTAAAACTAGAATATAGAAAACTTGTTCATAAACTGAATTATTTTTTGCAAATCCCATACAAAATAATGAATCAACTTACCCCAAAAAAATTAGTCAACCTGCCCCGACCGACCATTTTGCAATAAAATGGATTTTTTTCATAACGGGAAATATAAATAGCAAAACAGCTCAAATAGACAGATTCAGCAACACAGCTTTACAATAATTTCCAACTAATTTTTTGAGCCCGGCTCAAAAGCCGATTCGAAAAGAGGGTAACACTAGAAAGTACAAAAATAGCCTTCGGATGCAAAAAACTATTTTTTCATAATATCTTTGAAACTAGGTGTACCCCAGATATAAGAATATGGTAAGACTAAGCGGACAGCTCTGGTTTATCTAAGGACAAAAAGAAAAATCAATTTGACTGTGTAAATTTGAAGTTATTGACAATTAGTCTACTAACCCCTGGGACCAACATGCCCCTGGTTACCCCTAACCAACAAACTGCTACACTTGGAAACATTATAATTAAAAAAATATAAGAACAAATACTTTTACAATGAAAATAGTAACAATTATAAATACTTAAGAGATTGGTATAATGGTATTTAATGTAGATCTAAGACGATTCTTGCTTATATTGAGATCAAAGACATTTGGGACCAAACTCAAAAGCTTGCACATGGATTAAAAACTCATGCATATAGAACGGGTGGCGGCGTTAAGATACATATATGATTTAACACAATTAGATTTTTTTCTTCGAGGTAACTCTTGCCAGAACACCCTATACTTATATCTTTTGGTGATCATCAATGTTTCCTTTAACCCAAAAAACATATCCATCCTTCACTGTCTGCCGTCTGTCCGTCTTTCTCTGGGATTCTGTTCCCGCTAGGACAGTTGATTTCCATGTTGTTCTTGTTCTTCCAACCCGCCATGCACCCGGAGGATTTCATTCAAAGGACTGTTTTGCAATTTCATCGTTTAGTTTCCTCAGTGTGTGACCAATCCATTGCCATTTACGCTTTCTTACATATGTCAACACCCAGCCGCTTTTAACCTGTCCTGCGCCACAATTCCTCGGTTGATATTATTTGTGGCCAGCGAATCTTTAGGATGTGGCGTAGACAGCGATTCGCAATTTTCTCGAAACGATAGACGTGACCTTCCAGGTTTCGCAAGCATATAACAGCACGAATTTGACATTGGATTCAAAGAATCTCAACGTGCGTAAAAGGGCCCACAGACACCACACTTGTGCACACATGTGTACCGACACCGGCCCAGCGGGAAAAATTAAAAAATTCATTGAGGAAAAACCTGCTTTTTCCTTGAGGAATGGAAGCTGTACCTGCCACTTTTCAGCTTATTCCTTTGATGAATTTAACATGGGCGTGTCATTGGCGGGAAGCACATGCCACTTTTCCGATGAAAATTCACTAACGAATTCACTACTTCAATTATAAACTACTTTGTGCATTACTATTCATCGTTGGAATCATCGATTACAATTCACCATGAGTTTCACTCACATTTGTTTTTTTTTTTTTTTGTTCTCGCCATGAACACTTTACAAAGCAGATGAGTGGATTCAAACAATGAACTGATGATCTTGTACATTACTTTTTCACAACTTTTTCATCACATACTTTTCCCTTTTAAATTCACCGAAATAAAGGGTCGTTTCATAAACACAAAGCAGAAAGTGGAATCAAAGCTACGAACTGAGGAAACTTTGCATTACTCTTCACCTACTAAATCATTGCATGTCGTTTCTCTTATGATTTGGCAAGTGAATTCATTGATTATTTCAGCAATAAATTTCATTGAGGACGATATTTCCCGCTGGGGGTGTGCGATTCCGCCACACACGCCACACCAAATCGTGCACACTCATAGATCTAATAGAAAAAAAGACCATAATGATAATAACATTTTAAATCGAAAAACTTCCGACGCTCCTAATTCAAACGCGATTCCTATGCAACTTAATAATAAATGTGCACGCACATCCCCCCCACACACATCACACCGATCGAGACACCGACACCAAAAATCAAAAACTTTTGATTTTTACTCGCTCCGTGTCTGACACCGAAAATCGGTGTGTGCACCAGCCCACACACAGCACACATTTCCGCACACCGACACATGTGTGCACACAAGTGTGGTGTCTGTGGGCCCTTTAAGGAGATTTCACTGGATTTCCAAATTCGGGGCAGAGTACTGAAGGCAACACGAACCTTATTTATTCTAATTTTAATGTCCAGATCCGTTCCGCCATTTGCAGAAACAAACTAAAAAACTCTTAAAACAGTACCCTATTTTTTTTTTAATCACGTTAACACGTGCCGCATTGAGCTTAAAGTTGATGTTCCTATGTGAGAGTTAAGGCCTATTTAAAACTTTTTTTAGCTCCGAAAATAACGGTACTTCCTATACAACCGTTATGAAAAGGCTAATTCATCTTAGAAACGGCTCAAACGATTTCGATAAAAACTTCAAAATTGTTTGTATAATTACTTGAATATTTTTGAAAGTTCTTATTTTCCAAGCAAATTGAGCTTTTTGAGCAAGAACGTGCGACTCAATCGTACCTTTATTTTTTTTTGTCTAAGCAAGAGTAGGTAACATATTTGAAAATGCACACTAAAGCCCCCGGGCTTTGGTCGGTTTTATGAAAAATCAAATTCAAATTCCCAAACTCATTGCGGCACGTGTTAATACAATCCCATTACCATCAAATTTTTTTTGTACACGTTTTTATTGTAGAAGAATAGAAAAAAGCAATGCTCAGTAAAAACAAACATTTTTCTTCCATACAGATAAGGACCACCCTAAATTGTGTATACAGTCACGGATTTGGTTTTGGAACTCAAAAGTTTCAAAAAGTGTCTTTTGTGTTACCAAATGAAGAAAAAAAGTTTTATTTTCTTTAAACTGTGTCGGTTTGTGATATCGAAATATTTTCTTCCGAGTATTAGTATGCTGTATTTGTCTAATTAGAATCAATTGAATTTTTTTTCCCAACATATTTTTCACACGATATGCGATTACGAATTCGAACAAGTTATCATCAGCTCTAAAAATTGTATTCATTTTCTACGTATAATTACCATGACGGAACAAAGATAATTTATAAAAGAAAACAAAAAAGAATAGAGTAAAATCAAAAAATCAACAAAAACCAACTTAACTTAATTTAGAAAAGAAACAGCCTAAAAACTCAGCTCACCCAAAAATAAATTAAGCTCACCCAAAAAAACTCAAGAGATATGTTAAGAATTTCTAAGTTTTCATTTTGAGCCAAAATATGTTTGTTTGCTTTGAAAAAAAAAATTCAAAATGTTTGTAAAAATACCAACCTTCCCGTTTTATTCCGCACCATTTGATTTCTTCGTCAGTAAACGGGGACTTTCCGGTTCATTGCTCTATTTTTGTTCTTGTGTGCTTATTGGGGTGGTCGTTAAAATAAAGGTCATCCCGGATGGGCCCAAAGATCTACAAAACATTACTGCAAGTGTTGCCGTTGTTTTCTAACTAATTTTTTTCTATTTTATGCAATTATAACGACCAACCATGTTGTCAGTCACTTGATTTGTTTTTTTTTTTTTTTTTTCAGTCAAAAGTGTGCTGCGATTATTGAAAATTATGGAATACACAAAACACATATAAATTCAACAATAGACTTTTAGATTTTAAGCTCATTGGATTCCCGTTGTGTTCATAGCTTTTAGTTTATAAAAAAGGACTTTAAGAATCTGTTAACGTTTTGTAAGAATTGTCAGATATAGAACTGCAAAGCAAAAATAAAAGTAGGTTTCTTATCTTACGACCTTTTTGAATGGCAATCAGGAAGACCAATTCCATACGTGTACGATTTTATTTTCGATTCTGAAATCAGATCCAAAAGCTTTTTGTTCTTCTTTTCAGGGAAAGAACTGTCATTATGGCATCAATTGGAAAGCCTGTGAAATGAAGTTTAAGATAAATTTTGATATTAAATTATTTTTTTTTTTTTATTTCGCTGATTCCAAAAACCTAGGATTTTTCCGTTTGTGAATGGAAAAAGAAGCAATATATTGCTATTTGTCAAATAATTCTATTGGTTATTTTCTAACGCTCTTTTCATACCAGCACCAGGCAATCACTATATGAAAATTTCTACCTTTTACCGCTAAATACACATACTTGTTATATGTACCTTATACCTACCTATTGTTTTAGCAAAAAAGTAATTTTTTGTGGATATCATTATGGTTTTCCTGAAAAAAATGTGAGCTCACCCTTATGTTTGATCCTGGCTACAGCCGTGCTAAAAAAAAATCAAATTTTGTGATAGAACCAAATAAATTACTCGGATTCAGGTATTAACGCCACTAGACTCTCGGCTGCGAAGTCCTAGCTAATACTCGGTTCCAATTTGACAGCACAAGGCTTAGTATTTCTGTGAATAAATTGCATGGTACCAATTTTGAGTACTAACAACTGGTATAATAAGCAGCAGGTCCTAGTGAATTTTGAGGAGCTAGCAAGTATCAGTCCTTAATAATACTGGGTACCAAATTTAAATGACAAGGGCTTAGTACTTGTGTGAAGAAATGAGTTGATACCGTTTTGAGTACTAATTTTGGAATTAGTATTAATGATCAGTTTAGGGCTCAATGAAGAAATCCGCAGTTAGATTTTTATTTATTGGTGATAGCACACTTAAATTGTTTATATGTATTTCAGCAATTGCTTTCCGTAAATATATAACTTAATGCTAAATTTAAATATTAATAACATAAAAAAGTTCTAAGATACGAGTACTAAGATAAATCACTTCTGTTTGTTTATCCAGTCCTTACAACATACAATTTGACACACTGAGATATCATAATTGTCCTTTTTTTACAGAATCAAATATTGATTAAATAGTCTCTATATGATGGCTCTTCAAGCAATTCCCTTCTCTAGTGAGTTGGAGTTGTCTAAAAAATACTGTTTTGTTTACTTTACGCTCAAATATAGCTCAAGGTTTCCATCCACCTTTGTTGAGGGAATTCATTCAATAACAATTTTCACAACACAAATAGCCGTAGGAAGTGCAACATTGTTATCTAGAACTGGTCCCTTGCGTGTATTGTTCTATAGATTCATAGATTCTAATACTGCACACATGTTGGAAGCAATTAGCTAATTGCAGACGCATACATTTCAGAGGTCCCAAATTGCATCTAATTATTTATAATGTATTTGGCATCTATCATATGATTGAGTTGACTATAACAAATGCGTAGTCCGCACGCATCCATATCTTTCAATTTCAACTGCGGGCTAATAAAATGATTCGCTGCTGTAGGCCGGACTTCTATGAATTTAAATTACGACACGCTTCGCGATTATACATATATTTGTAGGTATGTATTGTATCTTTGAGCCTATAGAAATTCATGTCTATTTCAAATATGCACCAGATAACTAGCTGCATGTGCATGATACAGAGGAATAAATGCATCTCATAGATAGCCGACGGCTTAATTAACACTGATGTCGAATGCTTTGATCTCAATATCAAATGGCAAAGACCTTCTGGAAAATGCAATAAATATAACGCTCATAAACGATTTATCCTTTTGTTTGAATGACTATGACTATACGAGTCGAAGTCGAGACACTGTTTCGGGGGAGGATCGTTATAAATTGAATAGCATAAGGGTGTTTGTCCATAAAGGCGTTTAATGTGCCTATAGCTATGTATGCCTTGTGGAGTACAAACAGAATAGATATAGATACAAAAACAAGATACAATGGAAACCGGCAGGAATCACTTATGAAAATCGACTGTTGTTTTATTTGGCGCCTGGAGTGACGTATAATTCTTCCATCAGAGAGCAACGAAAATAATTTAGTGCTCAGCAAGAGAAAAAATCATTGCAGCATCTTTTCAACATGTTGATGAAACATGAAAAATGTTTTATTTTTCTTGCATACCTACATTTGTTTTCTTTTTTAACTACGAGTGAGAGCATCTTTTTCTTTGCCTTAAATTATTAAGAGAATCAAATTATTAAATTGGGTTAAGTGATGTAGTATACGAAATTTCGTCTTCGTGATAATGTTGACACTTCAAAACTATAAACAAAACTCAAGAAAACTTCACCGGAATGAAGCACATGCGCGCTCTTAGGTTCTGATATTCACATCTTTTTTCGTTGAGTTTGTCATCTTTAATCATTTAGTGAGCTTTTAATTTTTAATTTCTCCAATTCTATCTAGAGCATGAGAAGAGAAACAAAATTGTGGAAAACAAAATAGAACAATAAAACTGAGGTGTTAGAAGGAAGAGGATTCTCCAAAAAATATTTATGGCTTGGCCTCGTTCTTCTCTCAAAATATGGTCAACTTCATCACAAAGTGATATATTGAAATTGACTTTGCATAAAGTTCATATAATAGATAATGATTGAAAGCCAAAAGAGATATATTATTTGAAAGCTTCACAACAACAGACATCAACTACTATCCACTTTGTCTTATCTCTCCTTCTGCAGGGTCACGTTTGTGGAGAAAAAGTCTATTGGCAATATGTATTCTCTTTGCAAGTTAATAACAGTCTTTTGTACAAATAGCCTTAACCTACTTTTAATGTGTATCTATCTATTCATTAAAGCTATGATAAACCAATTCCCGAGTAAAATTAAGTAAAAAAATTATTTGAATTTCTAACTTTTGTTTCCATGAGGGATAATTAAAATGTCAGTAATTTTTTCTAATATGTTTCATTTCATCTAGGGAATGATCTTATATGTTTGATTTAAGATCAATGCAAATTTAACCGAAAAAGGAGAATGAGTTATAAATTGTAAACCGGTCTAATATCCAGTAACAAAGGTGAAAACAGTAGGTTGGAAAGTACCTATCTGTGGCATCGGTACTATTATCATATACATATTTACAATTCAGTATTAAATATCCCTTTTGTGGTTGTCACACACAACTGGCTTTGAAGCTTGAGGTATCAAAAGAAAGGAAATCTATGAGGTAAAGTCTGCCTACATATCAATAGATTGTTGTTGAATTCTTATTCCTATAATAAACTTTGGAAGAGTGAAACTGTTATGTTGTGTAGTAATTTAGGGAATGACCTACGATTCAAATTTTCTGCTCCTCAGGATGTGGGCAATGTAGAAACTGGAAAGAAGAATTTAGTGGAGGTTTTGGAAATGGGGTGCCTCCTTAGACCATCCTGACTTCTGAATCAAGTTTAGTATGCTTTTTAGTGACAATAATATTCTCAATAGTATTCTCTGAGGGCATCTTTTTTAGTTCTGGCTAGACTGGGACATTCACAAAGTAAGTGAATGTAAAAAGGATCACTATAGTGAGGACGTCGTTTTTGTATTTGTATTTATTTATGTTTATCAACTGTACATGAAAGTTAAACTTATATTTAGTGCAGGGTACAAGTAAAAGTTTACATTTTCAACTTGATTAAAAGTAATTATTTTAAATTTAGTAAGGAAATTAAATTGAAGAAAGAGTTATATAGCCTATTGAATAGACCTTTTAAAAAGGAACAATTACGTGCAAGAGTTTTTATTATTGAATATGTTTGTTTGGCCCATAAGCATGCTTAAAACCGAAAACCGAAAACAAAAACCAACATAAAAAAAATCGAAAAATCAAAGATTTTTCAATTTTTTTCTAAATTGCGCATAACTTTTTTCGGAGCAAAGATACGCTCAAGACATGCATAAACAAAGTAAGCTGGAGTCTTAAAGCCTTAATATGACATGTAAAAAGGCCATATTATTTGAAAATTGACAGAGATATAGCCATTCAAACTTTACCAGTTCTTATACTTTTTCGCAGTTTTTGCCCGAAGCCTATTTGTTGGTACTTTATGACAAATTTAACGTTCCTACCACCTAGTACCAAATCTTATGTTTATCGGACCAGCCGTTCGGTCTGTAGGTCTGAAAGCATTTAAAAGCAGTCGAAAAACGAAATTGCGAATTTACATTCTTTTTATAAATTCTTTATAGTTCTAATGTCATATTATATCAAAATTTTGATTTTGAAATTTTTTACGAAAGTGAAAGGAGAATGGGCAAATTTTTATGAAACATGGGCGTGAGCGGCCAAGAATGATTTTGCTATTTTTGGGTGTGTTTTAGTCCTACAATCACCGTGCAGAAATTTTTTCACTGTGGTATACTTCAAAACCGAAAAAAATGCATTTTTGTTCTATGACTTTAATAAAGTTTTACTAAGTTTCTGGCTTCTGACCAATGCAAAACTAGAAAAAGAAAGTGGAAAAAGAAATCAAGACAGTCTCAAGAATATTTTGTAAATAAAAATGGCCATATAACATCATAAATGAGAACATTTACCATAAAACTATAATATTATAATCCTCACAATATTAAAAAATCCTGAGTAAAATAATATGTTTAAAAAGATTACAAAGTTGTTGAAATACGTAGGTACTGATTTTGTTTAAGCCCGTAATGCGTCCTTGGGATATTCTGAAACCCCGTTAAACACACTAATATAGTGTCAGTAGACGTTATGAAGTTAGAATAAAGCATTACACCCACTAAAAATATAATCACTATGCAATATTGCTCAATGCAATTGCATTATATAAACATTGAAATATCTTCTTTTCTAAATGAAATGCAATGTAACGTCCATAGTGAAAGTTGTTCCTGAGTAGCATACCTTTCATTTGACACTAATTTCATTAATGGCCGCTAACGCCCAAAAATGCCCATTCTCCTTTGTCATATTGTACCGAAAAAGGGACTTTCGAGCCAAAGCTGCGAAAAATCATATAAGAAATGATAATGTTTGAATGGTAATCAGGGCTACCTTCGTGGCTCTAAAGAGCCACTTTGGCTCTATTTTGCAGGTGTTGCTCTTTGGCTCCACTTTTCTTAACGAAACATTTCTAGAAAAATGTAATTATTCTGAAAACCCTTTAATAAGGTCTTTATTAGTATAAAACTATTAATTTTTATCTGTGATTTTCTGTTATATCAAATAATTTATTTATTATGTTTGCATTTGTAAGCTAAACAAGCTATCTATTTATTTATCTGTTTATTTATTTATTAATTTTCTGTATTATTTATTGGTTTGTTTACTTATTTATTTGTTTATTTATTTATTTATTTATTTATTTATTTATTTATTTATTTATTTCACTGATGATTCCTTTGTCTATTTATTTACCTGTTCATTTATTTATTTGTTAATTCATTCATTTATTTACTTTGTTGATTTCTTTTTTTTCAATATATTTATCTGTTATCACTCATTTATTTATTTCTCAAATCCTGTGATACTAGTAAATAAGCCTCTTATCCGTTTTTTTTTCTCATATTTACATGAAGGTTTTTTGCTAATAGTTTTCCTTCAAATTTATTTAATTTTTTTTCTCTATTTTATTGCAAATTTATCCTCAAAAATATTTTCCAGTAGTACGATAACATAATCATATCTCTGTACAAGATGTGCTAAAAACACAATATGTAAACCAAAACCTGATTATCTATTAAATAAATATCTATCTATCTATCTATCTCATCCAAAATTGGCTCTTTTTAGATTTTCGTTGCTCTTTTCACTCTTTTTCATAATTTTTCAATTTTCCTCTAATGAAAAAACTCTTTGAAATTTTCGTCAGAGTAAAAAATTCTTTGACATTTTTCCTTTGGGTCAAAAATTTTTTGTAATCTGAACGTGTCATATTTATGAAGAATCAATTTCTTTAATTAAAAATCAATCTTAACTTGAAATAAACAAATAGAAAATATTGCTTATTTTTGATTTCTAAGAAATCACGTTTAGAATCGATCTCAAAGATACAAGATTGTCTGTACCAAGATTTTTAGCTCCTCTCGTTATTAATTCCGATGAAGACATTTTATATTTTGATCTAGTTTATGAATTCGGCCATGTAATAACCTCTTCAGAAAAAAGTAATAAATGAACTTAAACATTTAAAATTGAAAGCAAAGGAAGAACCTTACAGTATTAATTTGTATCAGGTTTGTCCCAAACACTGCAACATGTATTCCTCTTAATTTGAAATTATTTTTATGAATTATGAATACAACAATAGTTGTGTTTTTTTGCATCTCCAAATAAAATTGTGTGAAAAAACGACAACAAAGCAATTCAATTTTCAACAACAACTGTATGTCCGTATAGAGTTAGCTAAGTCCAGATAATTAACCGAAGTTAACTTTTGTCCCGATAAATAAAACGATATAAGAAAAAAAATAAATTGGGCGGCGCAACAGCTCGTGGTGAACCAGGGCCTAGTGACTTACAACTCACCACCATTCCTGTGTGCGTGTTTGTTGGCAGGAATGGAGGGGACCTACAGTTTTTTGCCGAGTCCGAACGGCTAAATGAGAAGCACTTTTTCATGACAAGTATACTCTTGGAGGATTTGTCAGTTCCTCGCAAGAGGCAGTACCTCGAATAAAACATTTCTGTTTTTAGGTGGCATGGCTGGGAATCGAACCCACACCTTCGGCATGACAGTCCTACGCACTAACCATCAAGCCACGAGGTACTACAAAAAACAAAAAAAAACGATATAGATTTGTCAAATGTTTGTTGGTAAGATAATTCAAAACAAAATGGCAGACCAATGCAAAAGGTAAACAAATGTTGAAATGTCCCGATGTCGTTTTTTTCGCCAAACTCCATATGGACATGCAAAAAAACGCAGCTAATAGAAAGTTAATTTGAATACATTTTTACTTTTTTTAAAGCTGTTTTATTTTGTTTAAGTTTTTGTTACTTTTTCAAATTTGTGAGTTTTACTTTGGCGTTTTTTTTTTATTTTGAGGATGTGTTCAGTGGTGGCTCTTTTTTTGTTCAAATACTCTTTTTATTGGCTCTTTCTCAAAATCTTGTAAGGTAGCCCTGATGGTAATATCTATTCCAATTTTGAACAAATATACATTTTTGAACATGCCATATTAAAGCCTTTAGTCTCTTCTCTATTTTGTCTATGCATGTCTTGACCCTATCCTTGCTTCAAAAAAAGTTATGCACAATTTATTAAAAAAATTAGATATCCTTGATTTTGTTATTTTTTTAGGTTGGTTTTTGTTAACTTTCCTGCTTAATTTCTCGTCATAAAATTTTTTGAACTATCCGTTCCAACAGAAAATTTAATTTTGAACAAAAAGTATCATATTTAAAATTGTCAAATTCGGCTTAGTTTTCAAGTTACACCAAAAATTTTGAAAAGTGGCCAGTGTGACAATTCTCTCAGAAACGCATGGGTGAATTTGGTAGCATTTGGTAGGTTTTAAGCATGCTGGTGGGATAAAACAAACATATTCAATAATAAAAACACTTCCACGTAATTGTTCCTTTTTACCCCTCATTTTCCGGTCTATTCAATAGGCTAATAAGCACAAACACAATATTTCGTAAAAGAAAGAAACAAGAATCTGTTTAAAATAAACTAGCATTAACATTATCAGTAGGTTTCTGCATAGTGGCTAAAAAGTATGTTTTTAAATTTTTTTGACCATTTTGATTTTTGTATGTCTTGAGAGAACAAGTTCCAAAGATAAATCGCATATAACGGCAGGTTTCGATTGGTTTATCAGTAATTCTACTGAAAAGAATACAAAATGCACCTGGACTTGATTTCAGAATCGAAGCCAGAAATTTCCAAACATTGTTGGCACAGATTGCACGTCAGCGAAGAACCGTCAAGCACAGGCGTGGATCTAGAATTTCGTTCAGGGGAGCGCAATTTTCCTGTAATTTCACCTACCTCTCAAAAAATCGATATTATTTCAGTTTGTTTTCCATATTTAATTAATACCAAACTCTGTTTGAATGATGATATGTTTATCTGTCTTAAAAATAATACCCTATAGGATTTTAGGAATTTATGGCTCAATATCCAATTGATCAGCTTAATTATTTTGCACGCTTCCAGACGTTATTAAAACTAGCATCCATATTCTAACAGCCACAGCGGCTGGTGAGGTGACTAGCAGAAACAGAAATTGTGATCGTTTCCTGCATTATCCTGCTATTTAGATTGGGCGGTGGTGGCGTCTTTAGCAATTTGCTCCGGGACTAAGTTAAAGATAATACATCACTAAGGTCCATTTGATGATACGAAACTGAAATATTTAAGTAGAACACAAGCCCTTATGTGACAGTTTACGTAGAGAAAAATGTATAACATAAGCTTTTTAAATAGAAAGCATGCAAACATAACAAAACGTATCAGCAGACGGGTTTTAAAAACACATTATACTGACACAATGAACTGTTACATAAAGGAGTTACTATTGAAGAAGCCTTGCCAGCTATACCTGTACCACGCCACTGTGAAATCTTGTTTTCCACAATCCACCAGGTCTACAGAAAATTGGAGTATTGGATTTAGATTTGAAGAAAGTAATTAAAGCTATCATAACTGTCCTACTCCAACACGAGGTTTGACTATTGAGTGTAACTTTCAGCCTCTTCTTAAGCTGAAATTAGTTAAGGAATAGTTGTTAGGTATAGAGTAGAAGTTCCATCCATTTTCTTTTCGGCAATAACAGCAGTAGGTAGTTTTCAGGTTTATGTCCAATCTTCTTCATACTGGTACTCGTACAAATCTTCGAGCAGATACTCGAAATTCTTTAAGTTCTCCGAAATTTCCTTTGTACACAGTCAAGTCACACTGAAGTATGTATATGCCGCAAGAGAAAGATAATAGTTTTTACTGTAGGACGAAGGAATTTCCTGTTTTATCCCACCTTTTGTAGACTCTGTTGATTGTTTCCAAGTTGGGGTTAAAGTAGGTATGAAAGAACGCAGTCCTTTCTTCAACTGCTCATATGTGGCAATTATTACTACCATGTGTCTCCAATCCAAATCTTTATTCTGTCCAGGAATATCCTTTAAGTTTTTCAAGAGTTTTGTCAAAAGATTTTGTAAAAGTTTTAATTTAATTGCACCCATTGCCTCCTCTTGTATCTGCGCCCGGTCAAGCGTCAAAGCATTTAAAATTAACGTTGGCCATCTAATCGTATCTTCGTATTCCAAACCACCAAATTCCGACTTTACACTGAAAATAACACAAATACCAGGTATCAGCAAACGTATTCCAATACTTATTTTTTTAAAAGCCGTGTGCGATTCGTTGCTGGGAAATTTGAATTTGCGAGATTTTAAATTGCGAGATTTTGGTTGAAATTTGCGAGATTTTTAGGTTCTAGATGTAAATGTGAGATTTTGTAATTGCATGAAGAACAAGATTTTTAATTTGCGAGATTTCGTTATCGAGATTTAAAAAAAAAATGCGAGATTTCGTTATTCGATAAATTCTTAGCTCAGATGACAGTGATATACAAACAAAATCAAAAATTTATCAAAATTTGCCAGACTGACAATTATTGCCAAAAAAAAAAATTGGATAAAGTGTAGGGCCGTTTCCAAACGAAGTTTTGAAGAAGGTCACTCCTGTTTTAAATGCAAATACGGCAAATACTTAAAACTGTTGTGCAAAAAATCCTGTAATGAATACCGACGTCAATTTCAAGCTTCCCGAAAGCGTGAAGTGGCTTTTTAGCTCCTTCAACGCGTTTGTAAAAAACAATTGTAGAAGAAGGTATCTGTTGTTTAATGCTACTATTATTGAACGTTTAGTTATGTTAATATTCCCTCTATTTAATAAATGCCTTTATTTTTGTCTTTTTCATGATTTTATTTTGCCTTTTTTTAATTTTTTAAGTCAACGGATGTCCGGATTTTCTTAAAATAAGCATTTAATTACTAAGTTGATCTAGTTTATGTTTTGAAAATAGTGGTTTTCTTACACATTATCAATAGGGTTTTGATCTCTGATAAGCCATTGAAAACTAGAAAGAAAACAAGTTTTATTTTTCCTTACATCTATCAAATATTCTCTTATACACATACTAACAATGAGTTAAGTTTGTAAATCAACACATTTAAGAACTATAATCTCCTTTATCCTAAACAAACCCATATCAAGTTTGATAGCTCTGAGAAGGTATACGACTTTTTTCAACACCCATTCTTCAAAAAAAAAATAAAAAAATAACCCACCGGATGAGATGTAGTCACACTAAAAAAATATAGTTCAGTTGAGTGTAGCTATATTTTATTGTACGCACATTAATCAGAACTATAACACCACGTCATCATGCTTAATGCGTCGTTATATCATTCTGACATAGGGTTTCTGTCACAGGGGTATACTTGACTCGTTTTTACCCAAAAACATTGTTTGCTACTCTACTTTACCCTGAAAAAAGAACCACAAAAACAATTATTTGCGATTATATTCACACTCAAAAATGTAAGCTCTTGTTTATTCCAGTGTTTTTACAAATATGTATGTTGACATCTAAAAAAGTAATGTGAACCATTTAAGAGAATTTGCAAATTTAACACAAATTTATCATACAAAATAAAACAAGACTTTTATGCATTCATACAATGGTTATATGTACATACGTATGTATTTAAAAATATATATACAAAAAAATCTCCCCAATTTGGAAAGTGGGCTCACTATGAATATATTGATTCTTAAGGTAAACTGAAAGCTGTAAACATGCCTTTCATCTTCAAATTTACGAGTACATAATAATCATCAAATATTCTTATTCAATTTTGGTTTTGACACGACAAGTAAAACACAAACCTTCCTTTAAATAAAATAATGCACACGACTGAGTCGTCAAAACTTGCTCTTAAATTTAAAGGCTGGTTCTAGAATATATACATTGTGAAATATTATTTTTAAATAAGTTTTGATTGCACTTGGTCGTTCTTTTCATTGCTTTCGAATGGTCATTAATAAAACATGCATTAACTATAAAAAAAAAACAGTCATCATCATTATAATACATAACAGCTTTTTAAGTATAGTAAATGATTCATACCTCATTTTTTTTAGAAGGAGCATAAGTTACCCTTATAGCATTTTTTCACAGGTAAAAAGATGGCAAACACCAATCGTATTCCTTTTTTCGGATAAACATAGATTTAAAGGCGTCATCTTCGCCTAAGTTACTTTCCTTTTGTATATCATCATACCTCGGCACCTTACTTTGTGTTGAATCTAAATCTGACTTACAAACGCCCAAATCATGGAATACAAGCTTAAAATCCCCACGTAGTTACAGGTAAGCTATAGAAGATAAGATAATATATGTATGTTTATTTGCTGTCGGCATTTCCAGTGTAAGGTTATTTTGAATTTGCGTAATGTGTTATGGTGGCAAAGGTATGGGAGGTTGGAATTGGATCCTAAAGTTACTCAGCCCCCTGGATAATCTCTTATTCAATTACTGTTTTAGGCAATTTCGCTTCAAATAAATAAAAGATGATCACCAAAAAAAAAATGTTACTTGGAGAGACTATACTTTTTTCTGTACTTTGACATATATAATTGTATAAAATTAAAGGTATGTTTACTTACACGAGAGGGAATGGGATATGTTAAGATGCCTTGTAGAGATATAAGTGCAAATTACCCTTGAAGTTTGTATCTCTAAATATCCACCTATTTTTTCATCCTAGGCACGTGCTGGCTATGTAATTATACCAAACTGCTTGGTCAACAAAATCGTCTCATCACAATCAAACCTCTGAAGACCAAACAAAATAAGCACTTATGGAACTTTGTTAGGAAAAGGTCATGTTGGATGCTGGACAAGTACATGAAAGTTGTTTTAGTCAGTTACATGATGTTTTGGGTGGTGATTTATTTATTAGTTACTCTTACCTTGTCTCTTGACGATTAAAAGACATCCGTTTAGCTTTAGTTTTACTATTTCAAAAGAAAAACAGATGAAGATTATGGGATTAAGGAACTTCCGAGCTTTGAGTAGTTTTAGATTGAACTTAATTTGAGTCCTAAAAACATCCATCATTTTGTGAAAAAACATACATTTGGAAAGCTCTTGAATAATTAAAATTTAAGAAGTTTCACACAGTAAGGTATATATAGGAGAAGATTTTATTTAGAGCAGAAAATAAAGTTGAAATTGGGTACACTGTGGCGTATACGTATTTTTTTTTTACAAAAGTTGTTGTAAGTAAATTTTAATCATGATTTGTTTTTTCGTCTCCGGTTGTGTGGTATATGAAATTATATAAAATTAAATAAATATATGAACAAATAATAATTGAAAACAATATAATATTTTGTTTGTTTTATTTAATTTATAGAAAAACTTTTAGTTTTAACAAACACAACGATTATAAAATTATTTTACGACGCGTTTCGGAATCAAATTCCATCATCGGGCTTTTACAACTGAATCAAATTTTAGGGCTAAATTTAATAGAATTTAAAGAAAATTACTAACATATATTAGAACAACGAGGAGTGGGACTTTCAACTTTATTTGCTTATCAGATCAATTTTGTTAAACTGCTATAGAAGCTAGAAGCTAGATATTACCCAATCTGTAGATTGAATGGGAAAAGATCTCTCAAAATATTATGAAATTTTATTTTAGTAAAATAGATTTGCTTGCTTTCGCCATTGTATTTTGCACTATACACTGCTCATATGCAGGATTTGTATCAATTTTCTGGCAGGAGTAATTTACGAGTATTTAAATTGGCTCAACATAACATTGCTGCTTTATGTGGACGATATCAATATGACCATTAGAAACTTTTCTCATCAATGAAAAGGTGAATTCCTCGTCAATCATTTTTTAATTTGACAGAGAACAAAGTATTTATTATTTAAATTATGAAAAGTTATGCATTTGGTCAGCGGCATTTGGCAATTTAAGTTGCATTTGCTGCTTTTTGCAGTTAAGATTTAAAAAATGTGATAAACTCAATGGATACCACACACTGAGCCCACCAAATGTTCATGCATATTTTCAGGAACAGGTAAATTCATATAACACATTAGTCTTGTTTTCAATGCATTTTTATCTCCGCTTGAAAATTATACCTTTGTAAAATGTTTGTTATTGTTGTACATTTAACATGAACGTTTTTTTTAATAATTGTATAATATATGTATGTTTATTTATAATTCAATTTTAATTTAATATTCAGTCACTCCACCTAATCAGAAGAATTTCTTTTCAAATTTTCTTCATATTCTATTATACTTTATAGAATAGGCTTTTCACACCAACCCCCAAAACCAGTTTTCGGTGAAAACTTTTCAAAACTCGAAAGCCATTCACACTGAACATTACACGTTTTTGTTAGACATTCCAGTTTTTTAACACAAACCACCCAACATTTTCTTAATTTTTTTTCTTTTCTTCCATTATTTGGAAATAAAAATGGTGATTTTTCATATACATATGTATGTATGTACATAAATAGGATCGATATGAACTAACCACAATCAATTATTTATCAATTTTAAATAAATTAATTTATTTTGAGATTCGAATTTGATATTTGATAAGACAGAATTTCGTCAGCTTTCTTATTGAAGTATATTTCATTTGAAAGTATCCCATCAGTTTCTTTTTTGACACTTCAATAGGTGCTGAACTTATTAAAAGATATGTTTGTATTGTTCATCTCTGAATTCCAACAAGTTTTCGACTGGTTTTATATAAAACTTGTGTTTTCCGAAAACCTGAAGCTACAAAAAAATGTAAAAATGTTCTCCAAAACCAATATTTTCATGAAAACCGCGTTTTGGGTTCGGTGTAAAAGGGCTATAAAGAGTGTTTTTTTTTTATACGTGTGGTTTTCAATACTTTTTTCGGAGTTGGTCTTTCTGACAGCTGTCACTTGATTTATGCTCAGTTTGGTTTGCCATTTCATAATGAATAGACTAACTCCTAAAAAACGTTTGCAAATCCTGCAAATTTATTACCAAAATAATGGTTCGGTTCGCGCATTGCAATGAAAAATGATGAAAATTATGTTACACTCAACTATAGAGCCATAATAGATGATTTTTCGTGCCTGATTTGGAGGATGTTGATGTTGACGACCTTGTTCCAAAAAAACGGGGCTACATGCCACACATACAACAAAACAATCAAAAACGAGTTATTGCTGACATAAGGCCCCAATCAGGCGCGGATACAGGGGGAGGCCATGGGTGCAATTGCCCCCCCCCCCCCCTGGGCAAGAACGAAACTAAAAATTTGAAATTAACTAACTGTAATTTAAAATGTTTTTTCGTTCGACGCTTATAAAGTGTATTCTTGGCAGCCAAAAGAGGACTTCACGTTTCTATTTTCCTGATTTTTCGTTTCACGAAATTATTATAACCGATGTATCTCACCTCTCACAGCTGAGCCGTATCTTAATGGCTATAAGACACACGTGCAGATTTTCTTTCAAGTTAAGGTCTCAAGATAAATGTCAGACTATATTACTTTTATAACATTTTATGAGAATACTCAAATTATGCGCATTTGACGTTTTCATTAACGTCCTCTGGCTTCTCAATATTTTTGTCATCAACTCGATTTTTTACTGCAGAATTGCACCGCAGATTATGTTTTCGAGCATGTGACTGTAGCAGACTGCATTATCGAACCCAATACTTATGCAGTAAAACTTGTATTTGCCTTTTCAGACAGAAAACTTTTGCAGTTTACGTTTGAGAACATTCTGCAAATGCGTTTTTGACGCAAGGCCATTGGCCAAACTATTTTGTCGCAGCTAAAAAAGGAAGCTGAAACTTTCACTCGAACTCAAACTTCATGTAAGGGAATAGGAACATACCGATGCGCCGTTACGCTTTTCGAAATTTGAAGTGGTATTACTCAGATACAGAGGGAAATTAAAAACACTATAAGGACACCATGCTATAGCCATAATCTGCAAAACTTAATTTCAAAAAGTTCCAAAGTACCCGCTGTTTAAGACACTATGGCCTTTATGAAAGAGGTAAAAGCTTTCTTCAAATTTCAAACACATCTAGTCACATTACTTTGTGTGAAGAGTTGTGTAGAGTGGTATGAAGCGTCCTTAAATTTTCTGTAAGCCTCATCAAAATTGTGGAAACTCACGAAAATTGCCCCCCCTGAATGAAATCCTGGATCCGCGCCTGGCCCCAATTGCTACAAAAAGTGGTCGAAAATTGGGCCTCTCGGCTGGAATTTATTCGAGCCAGCCGCGGCGGCCACTTGACCGAAATCATTTTTAAAACATAATAGCAAACCCTTATCATTATAATAAAGCTAAATTCTTGGCCATAACATAAAAACTATATGCGTTTTATTTTTTCATGAAAACCACACATCTAAAAACACACCGTTTATATGCAAGGTGAAAAAAACTACACAAAATTTAAAACTATTCTTTCTTTTCTTGCAATGACGAATCCAAAAGGGAAGATCAATTATTGCGTTGATGCAAAATGTATAAAGTGTCTGGCAGGTTATTTCAGGTAAGAACCATTTATTAATAAAATAATCAAACAAAAGCTTGTTTTACTTATTAAATAATTGGAAATAAAAATACACTAAAAACTGTACCATAAACTTATATACAAAAAAAACTCACATAGTCTTTTTGACGTTTCATATGAAGAGGGACTATGACACATTTCTTCCAAAAACATAGATGGATTTTGCAAGAACAACGTATAATAAGGAATTCAAACTTTGATAGTAAATAATATGATTTAACTGTAGTTTCCTGTTGTCATAAGGGAAAAGGGCGTATCTCCATTTTAGAAGTTTTGAGATTAATGCATTTTAATAATTTTGCTTTTTTCGCCTTCGAATTGAATTAAATTGAATATCTTAAAATGCGATTTCTTATAAGAAAAAATTATGCTATTTTACTATGCGTATAAGTTATAGTCATTTTGGTGATGAGTTAGAAAAATGAACTTTTAGGCGTAGTACAGGCACATAAGCAACTTGCTTACAACCTGAATTGAAATTTGCGTTCGTGATTGTTTGCCAGCAGGGGGCCAATTCTGGTTCTGTGAAAAAGTGAATCGAATAAATCGTTTTCACATTCGCTGCCAACCATTGCTTTCACTTTTTCGATTCATTCGATTCTGGTTCTGTGAATGAAAACTATATTATCGATGCTAGAACCACCTTACCATTTCTCCTGAAAACTGCACGATTCTCTCAATTTACTTGTGTTTTTGAAGAGAACAGAGGAATGCGTGAGATAGGAACACTTTTTTCTGTATGGATTTGACAGAGAGAGAGATATGATTGAATTTGTCATTGCTTGTTCGTATTCACGCTTTCATTTTGGATATTCGCTTCCAAATGACGGCGTGAAAGCAAATTATTCATAATGAAAGTTTTTGATGTTTGGTTGCACATTTTCACAGAACGGGAATCGGAATTAGTGTGAAAGCGTGAAAAATTGTTCGTTTCATTTTTTCACAGAACCAGAATCGGCCCAATGCCAGTTGGAAATATGAATTTTTAGCTTTACACAAATTTAATATAGGTACTATTAAGCGGTTCCAATTATCCTTCCTTTTTTCTTAGGACGGCGGTTTTACTTAAAAAAATTAAGTGGATTTGTGCTCAAAATGGTTTTTTTCCGTGGAACGTTAAATTTACCAAACTCTCGTGAACAAACTCTCCTCTCAGTGCAATTGAAAGTTTATAAAATTTCCTAATAATTTGTATTGAAGTTTTTTTTTTGAAAATTCATAAGGTCCCAAGCCACTGAAAAATATTCGCTGTAAATTTTACATAATGTGGCAGTCAAATATACAATTAAGTGGAAATTGTATATTTAACAGCAAATGCGTTCACATTCGCAATTGATTGCAAGTTTAACAGCATTTGCTTTCATTTTTGCTAAAATTAGTCAAAGTAATCACAATTCTCTGTTGTAAAATTAAAAGTGCGTTGTCAGTTTAGTTTGTTAAAAGTAAAGATCTAAAATTATGAAATCAACTTCAAAAAATTATGAAATCTACATCCATTTCTAGGGTTATTGAAGTAATTGTAGGCCGTTAAAACTACAATTAGTTCTATACCCTAGAAAGAAAATGTCAATACGGCTTTTTTGAGACATTTAGAGCGACAAAATATGGACTTTAAAACAAAAATTGTATATTATTGGAAAAAATATTTCTGTAGTAATTAAAACTTGTTTGTGAAGACAAGGTGCAACGATTTGTACTAAATAATTGTAAGCAATACCTACCTGTCTAAATAGTTATAGAAATTGTAGGATCTTCAACCCAAACGTAAAAACTATAAAAGCTGCAGAACTCACGTCAAAACCATTTTATTGTCAAACTACGTTTAATTGTGAATATGAAACCTTATTTACCGTTTTCCACATAAATATGCCGAAATACCGAAGGAAAATTGTGAGATCTAAAACCAAAATGTTAAAAATACAAAAATCTGTAGAAATTAATTCAAAACTTGTAAAATCCACAACTCATGCATTGAATTCTACAACTTTTTGATGTTGAAATCATGTTGAATCGTGAATGTGACGGCAAATTTTTTAATTGATGGGATCCTTATAAATACAAATATTTTCATGGTTTTAAGGGTGTTTTCTTTGTTTCCTTTCATTCTATAACAAAGCGTTAAGTGTAAAGTTCTTCGGTATTTAATTTCAAGTTATTTTTTTACTAATAGAATCGTGAAGTTATATACTTTTTCGTGATCTTTTTGTGAATTAAATACCTTTCGTTCGCATAAGATCTTTTTTGTTTGTATTTTTAAAAAATTGTGAAATATTTTTTGTTTACTGTGAATACACAATTTTGTACTTTGATTTTCACTTGAATTCATATATATGGTAATTTTATCGCTAATACTTAAAGGTTATATCATTTTCGATATTAATAAGTTTTCATGTCCACCATTTCACATATGCAAAACATTAATTGAAGGAACAAAAGTTTTTAGAAATAAGTTTATTTATTTTTGTGTATAAAGAAAGTAAGTAAAACAAAAAAAAATTTAAAACTCTGATTTTTATTTCGAAGAACGTGGAGATGTCAAAAATGTATGATTGCAGTTTCGAACAATTGGGCTGCAAATTTGACGAATAAAAATTGCCTTTTGGCAATTTAGATATAATAGGTATTGACTTTAAGGTTTTGCCGCCCGCAGCAAATGTATTCATGTGAATTACCGAATTTGCAATCCAGGCAGGAGCTTACGCGATCAGAAGGGCTACGCCTTGAATTTCAGGGACCATATTCACTCCATAAATTGAAATACCGATTCGCGAAACTATATATTGCTGATTAACGAAGGTACCCTGCTGTTCGCATAGTTATTAAATTTAAGCGTCTCTAGAATATTCTGTCTGTCTGGGGCGGTACTGAAACCAAAAGTTTTTTCATAAACAGAAAATTATTACCAAAATTCTTTTGAACAATAGATAGGTACAAAGGTAGAAAGTAAGAAAATAATGATTGAATATTCAAAATATTATGGTGTTCTTAAGAACTTTGCAGCTATTACGGCGGGTATATACAAAACAACCATTCAATAAAAAGAAAACACTTATTCACATTAAAATGATTTCAAAGAAAATGTACTTTTTGAACTTTTTCTTTTGAATTTTTAACTAAAATCAGTCACAAAGTTTTCAAGAAAACGAAAAATCATTGTTGTTGAGCTGTTTTTCAGAAAAATAAGATTTGGTAAAATTAAGAAGAAGAGTTTTTAAGAAAATAAATAGAAAAATTATTTATAGTCAAAGACTACAAACAATAAATCCATTTATTTTTTAATTTTTGTGGAGTTTATGGTAAAATTGCAAAAAAAAATTGGGTTGGGGTCAAAATTCTGTCTGAGGAATAATTCTCGTTTCAAAATTCAATTTTTCATAATTAAGCTTTTCAAATTTCAAATTTTTTTAATGAAAAAAGGAGTTACCAGTTTTTCTCTGTAAGGCGACAATTTGTTTTATGTCACATGTCATGTATGATGGTAAACGTCAATATTTACTTAAGCAAAATATTATGACCTTTCCCTAAAAAATCATTAAAAAACCCTCAATCAATAACTCTGCATGGCCGAACTACTAAATAGAACATTATATATATACAAATTTAGTAACACAAAACTGTTCTGTATTTCGACCTAGCTTAAGCCCTTGAAAAGATTCTCTTCAAACTTGGAATTCACCTTTTTAAGGTTTGACTAGAAGGAACATTTATGTTTTTAGCTCCAAAAATAACGGTATCTTTCATAAAACAGTTGTATAAGACAAACTTATTTGGCTTAAAAACGACTAGGTTAATTTTGTTCATGAATTCTTGTGTCCAAAATAAAAAGCAGAATTTACTTTTTCTTAAAATTTTGTTAGACAGGATAAAAAAACTGAATTTTGAAAAGCAGTTTCTTTCTCTAAACAACAAAGTTTTGAAAACCAGAATTTTGAAACCAAAATTTTGACTTATTTTCAAGGAAATTGTGTGACAAGTGGCAGGTACCGTTACTTTTGGTTTAAAAAAAAGTAAAAAATATATGAGGGGAATGACCAAAAACTAATATATACCAAGTGTAAAGAAAATCCTTCCAGCCGTTTAGGTTGTAGCGGAAGGGACAAACAGACAGACAGAATTGTGAGACCCACTTTTTCGTCTTCCCTATAAATTAAAATATCGAGTTCGACGATGAGAAATCACTTGAGATATTTTTTTCATAAACAAAAAGTGGAAATTTATAAATAATAAATTTAGCTTTGCCGAAAAATTTTATTTATTTTTTTTTGGTTTATATAAGTAGATTTTTTTTTAATTTGAATATTTACAAATTTGGAAGGGGCTGCAAAATTTTCCACCGCCCCCGGCGGCAGAAACTCACGCTACGCCACTGCTAAAACGTGTTTTTTCTTAAAGAAGCCTTAAAAAAAATTCGACGAGGTTTGGGCTTAACAATTTAACATGTAAGCTGTTGATTTCCCAAGCTTAAAGGAAACTGAACCAAGATATGATAGGGCTTGTTACATGCTAACTGTGCTTTTTTAAGCCGCTAGGTAATTGGCCAAAAAACAAGGTAGACTTAAAAAATGCTTCGATTTTGTTCAAGTCCTCAGAGCATTGGACCAAACAAACGGGACTAGTTCAGCAAATTTACTTGTTCAATGCTATTGACAAGCTTAAGGACAACACATGATATTTTCATTTAATATTTTTTTTCAGAAATTGAAACTAAAATTCAGAAATGGAACTGTAGATTTAAATACACAAATTGCATTTTGACAACAAATGAATTGTAAATAATACAACAAAAGCCTGTAGTTTCAACAATGAATGCTTTTGTATCCACAACTTTTCTAGTTATAGGATCTACAACAGATGTTGAAATTTTCACTATTAGGTTTTGAAATCAACAATAATGCCCCTGGAAAAATTGAAAACATTGGTCTACAGCGGTTTTCAACATTTTTATAAAAAAAATTTTGGATGAATAATTGATATTTTTTGAGTTACAAACCAAAAAATGCAGTACTGACAGTCCTTTTGCATTTTTTCAATATTTTGGCACAAAACACCTTGGTACACCTTAAAACATGACTCAGTGAAAGATCAAACCTACCCAATATCTTGTTTGTGGATTTATATTAAAAAGTAAGTTTGAATATTAATGTATGCAAATGCACTTTAAAAAATTTTTGATTGATTAGCTTAAATGTTCAAGTGTTTCTTGGAATTTTAACCTTAATATAGTTTCTGTTCTCTTTCAAGTGAATTGAACTTATTAGTTATTTGAGTTCTGTGTGAAGTTTCCAGTTAATTTGAAAATTCACCATAAATACTTAGTAAGGAGTGATTCAAAAGAAAACAGAATGGCATATTGATGTATCAACACAATGCTGGACATGGACACCAATCTTTCGATACATAAAATATTAGTATGAAACTTCATAACACTTTTTCTGAAAATAATAATTTCGAATAATATACATTACATATCTAGTTTCATTCGAGAATAGAGATGTGAATTACATGTTACCTGTTTAAGACTTCGATAAAATCATTCTTCAGCAGTATGTTTTAATAATTTAATTAATATTATTTATTAATTTATTTATTAAATTTTGTAAAATGAATAAACATTATTTAATATTTAATTAGATAAAAATAAAAAAGTAAATAAACATAAAGCTCGCTTTATAAATAGTTAAGTTTTACTTTCCCTTCTTTCCTTTCTTGCTTTTCTTTGATTTCTTTCTAAAAGGTCCAAGACATCTTCGCACCATCAATCCCCTCCACCAAGCCTGTAATTTGACTGCCGACTGTATACGTTGCACTTGAAGCTGATACAAGCGATTCTGTTCGGCCTTTTGCTCCAAATATTCCCTTATAAAGATTTTTCGTTTGCAAAAGATTTCGTAATACTTATCGTATGTTTTATTCACTTCTTTGATTTTCTTTTCTTTCTCTTCGATATTAATTTGAAGTTTTGAAAATTCCTTTGAATATTTGTTCGTCCACATTTCAATCATTTCCAAATATTTGTCTAGTTGTCTCTTTGAAAAAGCCTCAAAATCAAATATAACACGTTGTTCTATTTTTGATTTTGTAACAAATGTAGCTAAGCTTTTTTTAAGGATTTCCTCTTCCTTTTCGCCAACAATAACAGCTTGCGTGAACCTTGTATGCTCCCACTTTCTCACCAATTCATATTCCAGTTCATTAACTTTACTTATAATGCGCCAGTCGGATTTTAAGCTGTTTAAGTTTTCACTCGCCTTCAAAAGTTTCCCTTCCGCCTCAGACTTAAATTCGGTCAGCCTTAACTTAAGATTCCTCAAAACTGATTTGCTTGAACTGTGTTCTTGAATAACTTTTTCTTCAGCATTGTTTTTTGTAATTTGTTGATTAATAGTTGCAAGTAGTATTTGAATGGTTCCTTTATTGAGCAGCTCTTCCATGGTGTCCGTATATATATCAACCAGCTTCTTCAACTCATTATTTAGTTTAATTTCATTGAGTGTTGCAATGGGTAAATTACGTTTTCCAAGCTCTACACCAGATTTCTTCTCTGGTTTGTTGATGTCCTTTTCTTGGGATATCCCAGCACTTGACCGAAAATGTTTACCATGGCTTAGAACAATGAGCTCATTAAGGGTTAGTGTAAAAACACTGCAAATTGCATCCCGTAAAAAACTTTCCATATCCAACCAACCGAAACATGAATTTGAAACTAAATAAAACTGCAATTTTCTTTTCGGTGATTATAACGATTTAACAATTTGGATATTATTTTCGTTGCTAAGACAAGAATACTTGTCGGTTTATTGACATGGATACACTGTAAAGGGTGATCCAATTATAGCCTTCTGACTTAAAAAAAACACACACACAAAGTGCAACTATTTGGTATCATACAGATTATTTAAGCCAAATGACCACCTCTTGCCCTCCTAGCCCAGCTGATTCGTTCGAGCTCATTTTTTGTTGTATTTATTCTTTGTTTTGCTTCCTTAAAATAAAATGCTATACTTTATTAACTATACCAATATATTTCGAGGTTTATTCCTCATCTTCAGGGTCTGAAATTAATATAATTTAATATTTTTTTTATTTCTTTTCGACAAGCTTTGCTGGCTATCTCGGCAATATGTTACGGTGGATGTTATGTTTTTAACTGCTCTAAAATATCAGGTTTGTGTTTGTGGCCACGAATCTTAACAAAACCCTAAAAAAAGTAAAACGTTTTTAAACCACAGGATCTTGACCGGCAGTTGACTTAACCGAAATGTGAAATAATGCAACCTCTGAACTTTTCATGCAAATTATCGATGCATCCAATATGTGGCAACCTTAACCATCTTAAGGTACAGTGACATCGTGCAAGTAAGCTAAAGAACTTGCATTGTTTCAAAATTTCTGATTTTGAAATATTCGTGCAGATACTTGCAGAGAGCAAGGCAATTAAATTACTTGCAGCAAGTGACTTTTTACTTCCTCGCAAGCAAACTTGCTCCAAGTATGTACTTTGAAGGCGCATATCCATTTGAGGGGTAAAAATCGCAATTCATGAAATCAGCCCAGAGGAGTATGCAGCTATCCGAGGGTCACCATCGAGAGTTTTTGAGTGTTCGTGCTCTCAAATGAAAACGCACCTTTAAGTTCGTCACAACTTGCAAGCAAGTACTTGCTGAAATTACTTTCTGAAAGTACTTGCTGAAATTACTTGCTGAAAGTACTTTCTCAAGTAGCTTATTAGTACTGTTTATGGACCTTGACGGTTGGGGTTTTTGCCATTTTCAGTTATTGCTTCATCGGAAATAGAATTAAATTGTATAATCAAGACTTGGAAACAGAATTTATTTACGAAATAATGGGTTATGAACAAAGCAATTGATCCTTGTACTTCAACATTTGACGCAACATAAATTTATTGCTGTACCGATTTCAATAAAAATTTTGCGAGTTGTTCTCACAATTTATTGAATGAAAGAGCTTCGTTAAATTTTTCTTTAATTACTTTTTATTTTTATAAAGATCTGAGTAACTTGAACTATAACAGCAAATACGTGTGACACAGGTGTTCATATTATTATTATCAAAATACATGCATTACAGAAACAACAATAGAACCTGCTCGATATTGCAGCATTTGAAAAAAAAAAAAAACAAAATGAGGCTGATCAAAGAAAAGTTATTTAGGTATGACCATTTTGGGAACGTGGTTCTGAAAAATGTGTACATACGTTCAATTGCAAGCAAGTAAAAACTTGAAGCAAGTACTTTTTCCGCGTCGTCATACCATCAGGCAACACGAAGGTCTTAAGGACTTTTGATCCCAAAAGTAATGATGCAGATTTATTGGAAGTGATCTCAGGATTCTAAATTGTGAAACCATGAAACCGTACCTGATCCCTTTTTTGAGTTGAAGGCATAAAAATATATGCGTGATTCAATTATGACGTGGCTGGGAAAAAAGTACTTAAAATCAAGATCACACTTTAGGTCTGTTCCTTTACTTTGAATTTCTGTGATTTTCTGTGCACTTCTGCGAATTTCAGCCCAAAGTTGTGTGAAACTTGATATAAAAAAAATATTTTGACACAAGTTTGAACTAAAAATCACAGAAACCCAAAGTAAAGGATCAGACCTTATAATGTCTCTTATCTTTTTAGAAAGCTTCAATTCTGTTCTCTATTGTATGTTGTCCTCTATTCCAGTTGATTGAAAGAATAGTTTTTGAGAAATTTAATTTCAAAGTCAAAAATTTGGAAAAAAAATTAAAATACCATCTTTTATATATCTACATAATTTTTCAAAAAATTTTCATAAATAGGGTACATTTTTTTCCAAAACTCAAAGCTCTAATGAATTTTTAGTCGAATACAAGAAATCGCATACCAATAAGTATCTTAGTTTCTGAGATTCATGAAAAAAGTATCTTTTCCCCAGAAATAAACTTTTTGTTCGCGTTTTTCTTAATACTCCGGTCACTACATTAATCAGACCTTGCGCCAGATCCATTTGATCTGATTTTTGTTGAGTTGTTTTTGTATATAATGTTGGTGATAAAATTATTGGCAAAAATCGAAAAAACCGCAAGATTTGTAAAGTTTTAAAACTGATTTTCCAAAAACTATGAATTAAAACAACTTTATTTAAAAAGAAATTTCAAAAATGGATGTAATGGATGTCTATCTTTAAGATAAGCTATAATGATTTCCGTCCAGATGGTACCTTTAGATTTAAAAATCATTTTTCTATTTAAGTCAGTTTTTTTAAGAAATTGATCCTCACACTGAACGGGGGGATATAAAACCATTTAGTCCAGTAAATAGAGAAATTTTACTACTGACCAAATGGAAAAAATAGCGGCAGGCAAAAATTTTGCAGGTCGTTTCGGGGGTAAGTATACAACTTAAATCTCAGTTGGCGATCTTACCTCTTGCAGGGGCGCTGCCACGCCCACTTTTCTGCAATCATGGTTTATGAAGAAACGGCTCGACTGACACGAATGGAATTTTCATAATTTGTTGATATGATCAAATAAAGAATTAAGAAAATTGTTAAAGTAAAATCCGCACACTGCCACGCCCACTTTTCTTATTTCTTTGATTCTCATAGACTGCTCCAAGGATTTATATGAAATTTTAAGAGTTTGTTCTTATGGATGAAAACAATTGTCAAATTGGTTTTAGTAAAATCCACCCACTGTCACGCCCACTTTTCTCATGTCTTTATTTCTCGAAACGCCTCCAACGATTTATATGAAATTCTGAGAGTTAATTCTTATGTACGAGAAAAAAATTTAAAAAAAGTTGCTATATTTAAATCCCCGTCTTAGACCAATAGTATTTAAATGTACAAAAATTTGGGATACGCTTGTGGCTACCGGAAAGCTGGTCTGAAATGTACACCAATTTGCAAGAACTGCAGTGGGGAAACCTGCGACCATAGTCGTCAGATTTCTCTACTAAACGAAAACGACGGTTGTTTTGGCGATGAAATTTCAATTGAAAAAACGTGACGCTGGGCCTATGAATGATAAAGAGAATGAACTACCAGGCCCTTCTCAAAAACGCAAAAAAATATAAAAATATTAATAAGGTATTATGTTGATGAGGCCCATACAGTGGACACCACTGTGCTGTTTACTCTAACTCCAGGGTGGTTTGGAAACGAGTGATGTGCTTAATCAACACAATTGGATTTCCCACAACCCTATGAATACTGATGAATAACACTAATTGTAAGTCTCGCTCGAAAAAACAAGATTTGAAAATTTTGCACACTCCAAATAGCCGTCTTATAGAGACAATTTTGAAGAAAAGTCGGAGTGCTAGTGGGCGGATCTTACTAAAAGTGCTTTTTTAATCGATATATAATATGTACAATGATTGTCCATTTAGCAGCAACATTAAGAACAAATCCTTACGCTATGAAAGAACTCAAATAAATGATTTTCATCAATTTGAATACTTCGAGGCCTGATTTGGGTTTTGTTTTTTATTTGAAAACTAAATCGTTACTCCCTAATACAGTTCGTAGAAATTAATAAATATACATGAAAGAGGAGCGTGACTACCTGTGGGTTTCACAAAACCAAAAGTGCTTCGCAAATCTTTATATCACTAGTATGAAAAAACTCTGAAAGTTTTATCCAAATCAGTTTCTGAGAAATTAAGATATAAAAAAGTGCGCTTGGTAGTGGGCGGACTTAAATGAAATTTTGTTTTAAATTTTTTCTCGTGCATAAGAATAAACTCTGAAAATTTCATGCAAATCGTAGGAGCCATTTTCGAGAAACAAAGAAAGAATAAAAGTGGGCGTGGCAGTGGGCGGATTTTACTTTAACAATTTTTTTAATTTTTTCTACGACTATATTAACAAATTATGAAAATTTCATCCATATTCGTGCAGCCGTTTCTTTTGAAAACAGGATTTAAGAAAAGTGGGCTGGCACCGCCCCTGCAAGGGGTAGGAGATCGCCAACTTAGATTTAAGTTGTATAAAATTTCAGCCTGCCGCTATTTTTTTCCATTTACAATTCTAATTTTACTGTAGTAATTCTCTCATATGATTTTTTCTTCATTTGACCCAGCGTACACGCTCAAGTATTTTGGTGCATCCATTTTGGGATCCATTTAAGTGAAACCTGTGCTATATTTAAGACCACCGTGGCAAGTTTACTTACAAAAAGGACTTGTGATCAAGCGAATCACTTTTAGCAAGTACTTGCTTGTAAGTAAACACTTTTACGGGTCGTTAGCAATAGTTTTTCAATATTCACTTAAAACCTTGAATGATTAAAAATCAGGAAGAAATCACCAAAATCAATTTTCCAGACGATCAAATTTTACATCTATAGCGCTATCAGTTACTTCAAATTTTTGGAGATAATAAAACTTGTAAGCCAGTGTCAGCGGCGTAGCTACCTAGGGGCAAACTGGGGCGGCGCCCCAGGGCCCCGAAGGTTTGGGGGCCCCAGAGACTGGCAGAAACAATTTTTCGAAGCGAAAATAAAATTTCATCTTGACTTTAAGAAAGTTTTTGCTCAGTTTGTTTTGGATATTAAGGGTCAGTTTCAACACTTATGGATAAAGTCTCGGATAGCCTTTCACGAACTGCTAAAAGTGTCCGTCCTAATATTTTGAATTTCACCTAAAATAAATCCGTCGCGGTTCATACTGAATTTAAATCTTTAAAATCAGTCACATTTTAGATTAAAACGACAAGGATTTTCAGTTTTGACAACAAAAATTTAATTTTCATTATGTTTTTGATTTTTTATATTGTTCTCAAATGTCAGCCTCTAGTAAAGATTTTGACTTGTGAATAAACTTCAGAAGTATATGTTGCTATTTGGGGAGAAGTTCAACAAGAAAAAATGGAAGTATATCGCGATATCGTTTTAACAGATCTTTTAACGTGATCGATGCAAAACAAAAAAATCCATAAAAACTGACAAATGGGATCATAAACGAACAATACCTTTTTTGACTTTGCTTCTGGTACACGGTAATAGGGCCGAGATTGATTATTCTTGCAGATTATTGTGAAATGGTTTCATTCTTTTTTCGACAGAAAACATTTCATTTATATTCACCCCGATTACAAAATCCAATGAGTGAGCGGAGGGAGTCAGACTCAATTCTGACATTTCGCTCATAGTAAAAATGTCAGAATCGAAACTGATTCCATTGTATATAAATTCTATAGTATTCTCATGAAGAAAAAAAGCTCGTGGCCATCTATGCGTCCAAATGTCATACTAATTTTTGTTAAGGGATCTCGGTAAGGCGATCACAGCGAACCTATCGACCAAATGTCTACCTACAAAATCGTGTTTCATGAGAATACTATAGATTGGATATACAATGCTGATTCCGTCCGCAGCTCATTCATCGGATTCCGTTATAGGCGTGATTATTATTAATAACATATGTATATAAGTATATGTGTAGCAAAATGGCTTTTGAGTTCTATTCGTGTTTGTTATTTTTGTCGTTTCTTTTTGTGATTTACATGCAGGTATAATAATAGTCGGTGTTTCTTGTAGACGTGAAGTTCTTATTTCTTCTAACACTAAATGCTTGCGTAATGTGGACTGTTTTTTTACGAAAAAGTCATTCCATATGAAAACGTCTATCGAAAAAACCAGCACATCTCCGATTTTGCTCCAACCTTGAGAGATGCGACCAAACGTCGATTTTATTCGATTCCAATTGATAAAGAGCAAAAGTGTGTGTTTTTGTCACTGCAATCAAAAGAAATACAAAAATCGATGTTTTGCAAAAAGACGTACAAAAATGGAAAACGTCATAGGAGAGGGGATACCTTACCTGTTTTTTTTTTGTATCTTTAAGACTTTTAAGAACAACAAAATCAAGTAATTTTTCATAATAAAATAACGGTTTTAAAAGTCCAATTGACCTATAGTTTCGCTTCCTTAAGTCACCTAAGCACGCACAATACATAAAAATAACAAAACCAAATTTCCAGGATTTAAAGTTCAAGGTTAGTACTATATCCTGAAACCTTCACGTCAAACACATCTGAGATGTGCTGGCTTTTTCAAAAGACGTTTTCATATGGAATGACTCGAAAATAAAATGTTTGAGGCTAAAATTTCTTATAGATCTTTTATTTTTTCAAAGGAAAAACAAAATGTTTGTACTGCAAAACTGAACTTATCAATGAAGGCCACAAAAATGTATTGGTTCATTAACGATTTTTTGAAACATTCCACAAACATTTCTGTTCTTAGCCACCAATTTTTTGCTATTATAAATAAACTGCATTCTAAGCTTTAAAAATTATATGCCTTACGGACATATTGTGCTGACAGTTTTTGTAAAAAAATTCCTATTACATTACATACCTATCTTCTAAACTTTCTCTTTTTTTTGCTATAATCAAGAACGAAACCGATTTTTGTAAAGGGGCCCTATTTTATTTTCTGCCCCAGGGCCCTCACCTACCTAGCTACGCCACTGGCCAGTGTTGCTAATATACATACAATACATACATCTGACATATCAATAAGGGTAGCAAAGTGACAGAATAGGTGACAAAAATCGCGCAAATTTTGTTCAGCTTTTCTCTTACAAAGATAGGCTCAAGGCATACTTCAACAAAACAATGAAAGTCTGAAATTTTTAATTTGAATTGTTCAAAAAGTAGTTCAGAGATATTTTCTTATCATTTGTTGCAGTTTCTGTGCAAAACCCCATTTTTGGTACAACATGACAAATGTAGATTTAAGACTTTTGTTATCGTGGTACTGATACATTGTTAATAAAACCACACTTAACGGGCTTACCGCGATAATTAGATGAAATCAAAACTTTTTTGATTATTTTCCCCGACGACATTTCGACCAGATTTCACTAGTCATGTTCACGGGTTGACTGATGGCTTGTGGGTGATTGTTGTTTTTACTCTCATTCTTCTGTTCTTGTTCGTAGATTGTACCGGTGTGTGCTTGCAGTTGAGATGGAATATGTTGTTGCAACTGCATAGATTGTTGTTGTTTTGAATTTATGTATTCTTGAGATTACCTGCTCTCTCACGAATAGCATCAGCTGGCAGGTTGTTTTGATTTTTGTGTTTGTTGTTGTTTTTAGCTTGGATTTTATTAAGCTTTAATTTGTTTATCAGAGGATCCCATGTCGAAGAAAGATTAAAACTTTGATCCCGATTGAAGTTTGAGTGCATTTTTATTTCGATTGCCTCACGTACCAATCTTGGGACATAAAAACTTTTCGTGGCAATTGATTTAACTTGATCGAAGCGTATAAAGTGATCCTCATTATTACAAATTGCAAAAGTTACAAAAATTACTTCTTTCTAAACCCCTTACAAGATCCACAATACCCATTTTGAATATAAAAATAAAAAAAATGTCGACACCCCTAATATACATATCGGTATTTGGTAGAAACATAATAACCCCATTTTATAAATTGTCCCTTTACGCTCACTTTACATCAAGCTAGAGCCTAAACGGGTGAACAATTTGGAGTACTTATGAACATCATCTTTGAAATTTTGAAAAAAATCGGTTCACCCGTTAAGGCTCTACCTAGATATAAAGTGGACATAAAGACGCAAATAATATGGAGTTATCATGTTTTTCCCAAACACCACAGATATGTAAATCAACATTTTAACCTATTGACATATGAATTTCCTAGAAAAGCTGATTTGGCACTATTCTGGTGATGGAAAAAATATGGTGGTCTTTTGTGAGTAACAATATCATTCTGCGTTGAACATATGATTTTAAATTTTGCTAACTTTTTATTTTTAATTAATTTCTATACATTATGTTAAGGCAATGGCCACGTTCAAACACCGAACTAAAGCGATCTGGATAGGTTTGTGTTGTTGTAATCCCTTGTTAAAACACAGCTGATGACGAAACAGCTGTTGGCAGAAAAGAGATCCCAAGCTATCCTAAAAATTTTAGGATACAAAGCTATCCTATGAGAAATGTCAACAACAGCTGACTTGCGTTCAAACACATACATGGATACAAGCTATCCTAGATAGGCTATCCATTCAAACATTGAACGCGCCCAATGAGCTGTTAAAACCAATTATAAAGTCTGTTCAAATACCACAGGTGATAACACTATCGTTTAAAAATTTAAATACAAAATAATCAAAGCATATTGTGTTTATAAATATGTAATGTACATAACTAAGTGAATAAATTAAATATTTCAACGCTGGCTATAAATGACAGCTAATGAAGTGGATACGATAATTATTTAAAAAATATCTTGTTGACTCATTACTTCAAATTGTTTTGCCTTTCCTGAAATTTCCTGTTAAAAAGTAAACAAAAAAGTGAATATTCAAAAAATATAACATGATGATAATTTGCAGGTGTAAAATCAGAGAAAATAACACAATACGGGTGTACTTAGGGGCACAGGGTTACAAGCTCACAGGTGAAGAGTCCATAATGGACAAATGAATAGGTTTTAAGTCCTTAAATTAAGTTAAAAGTTGCAATCCGCACTGATGGCCCCACAGCTCACAATATAGCATGACATTATTCTCCAGTCCCGCCTCACAATTACTATTCGTGCTGATTATGGAATCCGAAATACTTTACTATGGTTGTGCAGTGCACTTCTACTAACACACTGTTGAAAGACCACAAATGATGCATCAAAAATCCAGAAGAATTTTAAGTCTTCTTCCAAACCATCATATTAGTGACCGTGTGGTATACCCTTTGCCGAATGTTGAATAGCTTCCAGTTAAGGAGAAAACATAAATTCAATTTAAAGATAAATACCCATAGTATGTATATTTATCGTCAACATAAATTATCGCTTAAGCTCTTTTCGAGGTAATGAAAATGAAAATGAAAACACCAGTCTATTGTTTTAATTTTTGTCGTCGATACGTTGAATGATAAAATGTATCTTTTATCGCAACAAAACATTAAATTGAAGGATTGCATCCATGCTGAACGTGTTTTGTTAATCGTGTCAGTGTAATTGGTTTATCGCGTGCAATCTATTATGCAAAACAGAACATCCGTCAATTAGCTGCCATCATTGATGGTCTATAACTGTCGGCTATCATCGTAATGATGAGAGGATATTTTGTTCAGAAACGAAACAGATGTGAAAATTCGTCCTAAATGCTGCGTACATTTTAGGTGCCGTTGCTGCGATGTGGAGGCTATACGCAATTTACATCATTTATCATTGCATGCTGATTAATTTTCAATCGTCCATGTCACCTTGTGTGCAGCTGATTGGTGACGTGTCGCTATAGTGTGATGTTTTTTAATCACCCAACTGCTCATATAGGTTTTGGTAATTGAATCCATTTAACTAAGGCCAAACTTTGCATTGATATAATCGAAATCTATCGGTGATTAAGCATTAATGTTCTATCAGCATAATTTAATGGCTATTTATTCTATACGACATTTTTGTTATGTTATGACTTTAATTCTTAAATAATAAAATTTAATTCACTACTATTGCGTTGTATGTGCCTGCTATCATAATTATATATGGCAATACCCATATATTTTGAAAGTATACCTATACATACATATAAAACATTAATAAAAACAAAGAAAATATAAGAAACATTAGCTGTGTTTTTTTGCATGTCCAGATAAAATTGTGTGAAAAAAACGACATCAAAGCAAAACAATTTACATGTTAAATACAACAACAACTATGTCCATATAGAGTTAGCTAAGTCCAGATAATTAACTGGAGTTAACTTTTGTCCCGATAAAACGGTATTGCCAGACTACCATTGTCGTTGTGTTATCGATAATTTGTATAGAAATGTCAAATGTTTGTTGGTAAGATAGTTCAGAACAAAATGGCAAACCAAGGCAAATGTTGAAATGTCCCGATGTCGTTTTTTTCGCCAAACTCCATATGGACATACAAAAAAACGCAGCTATTATATAAATAAACCTTTCTCAAGAGCGGTATAATTAAAAATGAAGACAATGAACTTTAAAATTATTCAGTTTAAGGAAAAGGCACTTTCAGTGTATTCTGTGTTGCCAATAATTGTTATAGAAATTGAGTTTGCTTAGATTCAGCTTATCTTAAGATAAAGAGAGTTAGCACCAAGTCACCAATTTATCCAAGTGTGTTAACAAAAGGGTAATAGTCTGATTGAACTGAAATAGAGTCTTTAATAGATCATCTGCAGAAAGCAGACTGAAAGAATCTTGAAGAAAGGAGGTATTTCATTTACTTACTTTAGTTACTTAAGGTGGCACTCCAGTCCGGGGTGGACCAGGGCCTCAACCAACAAGCTCTTCCAGCCGGCTCGGTTTCTAGCTAGCTGTCTCCAGTTTCGCACGCCAAGTTGGTTGAGGTCCTCTTCCACTTGCGTGCGCCAACTTTTACGCTGCCCACCTCCACTGCGCTGTCCCACGGGTTTGGAATCAAAGACTTTCCGGGCCGGAGCATTGGTGTTCATTACTTATAGGTAACTCAGCCATCACAGTCGTTGGCTTTTCACTTTTGTGGCTTGGTCGGTGTCGCTGTGGCTGTACAGCCCATACAGTTCGTTGTTGTATCTTCTTCTCCATTCTCCATCTATGCAGACGAGACCAAAAATCACCCAAAGAATTTTCCTCTCAAAACAGCATTACGCGCACTCATCCACCGTTAGCAGTGTCTATGCCTCTGCACCATACATCAGGACCGGGATGATAAGCGTCTTATACAGGGACAGTTTAGTTGCTAGAGGGAGGGCTTTGCTTCTCAATTGCCTTTTTAGCCCAAAAAACAGCGATTGGCTTCGTTTGATCTCAGCACTGGTATCGTTCACTGAATTAATAGCGGATCTTAGGTAGACAAAGTCTCTGACCAACTCAAAATTATAGCTATCTATAGTGACGTTCTGTCCAAGACGTCGGTGTGGGGTGTCCTTTCTTGTTGACAGCATATATTTCATTTTTGCTTTCATTCACCGTTAAACTCATCTTCTTCGCTTCCTTCTAAATACTCACAAAAGCACCACTGACATCACGCTTTGTTCGTCCAATTATGTCAATGTCGACAGCGTAAGCGAGTAATTGGACAGACTTTTGAAAGCTTGTGCCTTTAGTGTTGAAGAAGTCGCATGGCATCGCGTAGCCTTGCCTAAAATCTTTTTTGACATCAAAGGTGTCGGTGAGGTCTTTGCCGACCTTGATCGAGCAGCGTGCCTTCTCCATCGTCATCCTTCACAGACGGACATTGCTCTGTACAGCTCTATAGATGCTGTCATACGCGGCCCTGAAATCGGTGAAAAGGTGGTGGGTATCAATTTGAAACTCCTGGGTTTTCTCCAAGATCTTCCGTAGTGCGGAAGTGGACTTCCCTGGCCTAAAGCCACACTGATATGGACTATCAGGTTGTTGATGAATGTATGGAGTCGATTAATTAGATGCAAAGCTTAGTTTAATTACACTCCAATTTATTAAAAATCCAACTTAAAACTACTTACAAATATACAAGCTTTATATTAAGTTTTGCGCACGAGGCGTCGTCGATACAAAGAAGAGACTCGATATTCTTAATTTTTTCATTGAAAAAGGAAGTAAAAGAAAAATATAATTTTCAGAAAAATATGTGTAGTAGATTATGATTCAATAGGTTAGGAATAGGTTTTGTTTTGAAGTTTGAGATGTCGCCACAAATGGCTTCAGACGTTCACAAAGTACGGCAGAGAGGATCTTGTAGGCGATATTAAGAAGACTGATGCCTCTGTCGTTGGTGTAGTCCAGAGGACCGCCTTCCTTGATGATCGGGGAAACAATGCTGAGGTTCCATTCATTGGGCAATCGGGCATGCTTTCCTCCGACCATATTTTACAGATGAGCTGGTGCATACTGCTAACCAATTAATTCATAGCCAGCCGTTTTGAATAGCTCAGCCGTAAGGCCATCAGCTCCAGCAGCTTGATTGGACTTACGTTTAGATATAGCTCTCTTCAATTCGTCGAGATCGGGTGGACGGAGTTCTTGGCCTACGTCATCCAGGTTGAATGGTGCAATCTGCATGGTAGCGGAATTCGGTTCGTCATCGCCGTTATACAATTTGGAGAAATGATTTTTCCATATCATCAGCACCAACTGCGATTCCACCACGATGTTCCCCTGCTCGTCCTGGCAGGCTTCGGTTCGGGCCTTGTAACCTTGGGAGGTTCTTTTTACTTTTTGGTTAAACTTCCGAACTTCATTCCTGCAATAGCATCCCTCTAATTTTTCAATCGCGTGCTTCTCATGCTCTTTCTTTTTCCTTCTTAGAAGCTTGTGTTCGTCTCTATTCTCTTCTGCTCGTAGAGTTCGCGAGCAGCTCTGGTCCTTCTATGCAGGGCCGCTTTATTGTATGCCTGTTGTTTGGCTGCATGTACTTGCCGGCATTCTTCGTCGAACCAGGGGTTTCGCTGTGGTGTCGTGCGAGGTGGCATCTCTGAGTGCTTCCTGGCACTTTTCTTCTGGTTCTCGATATTTTCAGTTGGCTGCAAAGAACTATTTAAAAGGGTACAAGAGACTCAATCGGAAAAGGACCTGGTAATTTCTTGCGACTGTAGCCGTCCAACGTCGAACTTCCTCACTTACTCTCCTCCCTCCTTACTGGCGGAGTGCCTTGCGTCGATTGCAATGTGGTCAATCTGTTTGGCGGTTGATTGACCAGGAATTCGCCATGTCCCCTTATGTATATCGAGATGCGGAAACTGCGTACTATTTGTTGCGCAAAATATAGAACACATGATCCACGACGTAAATGAACGCACATGTGACCAAGAACTTATATCTGTCGCAGCGACAGAAAATCGCTAGTGCGTTTCCACCCATAATATTTTCTAATTTTGTCTTACCTTTGCAAATTTTCTTTCCCAAAACGGCCTCTTTCCATCCCCTTCGTGCAAGGGAGGTGTGGAAGAAAATCAATAATGTGGACCTATGGTTTCAGGAGCGCTGAGTCCAACGGCAGCTCTCGGGTCATCGTCCAACCCCTGGTTTTCGATTTCATTTCATTTTTATTTATTTATAACTCTGTACAATGTGTATATAATTCATATAATAGTACAGGTAATTTGTGAAAATAGATATAATAAATACGTTTGGCACATTTAAGTTAATAATAAATAACAAAATGAGTGCGAGCTCAAAGTGACCCAGTACGCCCCGTGCCGGCATCGAGCAAACCTTGTGTGAATCTCAACAATTTATACTGTGACCTTGAAAGAAACTTTGAAAATTTGTTAAAACAAAGTTGTGACCTGAAAAAGCAAATTTGGGAAATTTAATTTTTCGAGATTAAAAAAAAATTCGAGATTCAATTGTTCGATATTTTGATGTGTGGGATTTTGTACCACTCCCGGCTTTTCAAATGGTATACTTCTTTTGCGAATATCCCACAAATGAGGTACAACAAACCACAGCTGACATCGTAAAACATTAACCATTTTCTATCGCCTACCAATTTCCAAAAATGGTTGGACCTCTTTTGACGAATGACCATTTAAATGGCATATATTTTCGCGAATATCCGACATATATGGTGCCAAGATTCCAAAGACAAGGCCTGGCACCTATAAGGAAGTTGTGATCAACTCTCAGTTGTTCCCATAGTTTCTGACATAAGCAACTCTAAGCTTCGAGAAAACCGAAACGAGTTGGGGAAGCGAGTCCGTTTATTTCTAATCGCTATCAGCATCGCATTTCACATCAATTTGCTAGAGGCTGTAATTGCTGGCAGTTTTCCACCTAGCAACTTGGCAGCAACTTTTGGGAATTACACACTTTTTTTGTATGACGCTTCCTGCAAATGAAAACCTAATTAATCTTTGCAATACTTTATTGAATTCTGAAAAACGTGATCCCCCATCCCTGGGCAAAATTCTGGATCCACCCTTAAGGACTTGTTTTTTTTTTTGTATTTCCTCTTAAAAAATCGTTGAATAAAACAAATCTTAAATATATTAACATACATAACGTAGGTACTTAACACAAACACAAAATGCTTCTTAGAAATTCTTTTTAAAAATAAATAATTCTTAAACAAAAATTATTTTCATCTTAGTCTATTTCCACAAGCTGAAGAACTCAAAATTTTGTGTTGGTCCAATAATACATATTATTCCTATGCTAATAAATAATGTAAATAAAAGAAGTACAAGTATAAGAAGTAGATATATTTGATTCCCCCACTTACCTCTGCATGAATGAAATTACAACAAATGTATATTTCGAAAATTTTTATGCAAACTAACTTTCGAGAGTAGGTAGGTAATAGAATCTAAATCCCTCTTGAAGCTAAACTTGTTTAACATGCATATTTACATCACTAAAGAGATGGGAGATAAAATGAATATATGAAATTTTAATAAGTAAACTTGGCGCTTTCATTCGTTAGTGAACTCTCCTCTCTGAGTAGGACAACAGACAACACTCATGATTGATTGTCCAAAAATGTAAATTTGAACTTAATGCCATTGTATATATCCACAACAAGCAAAATGGACAATGTTTACAAAATATTTTACCAACAACCTTTTGTTCAAACAATTATTTATAGCAGTCGAGTATACATCGTGCACGCCGACATTCCATTGGCCAAAACACACTGGTGTTCTGTCGATTGAATTTATATGCACCACACTCACATTTCGCATTTGTGTACGAGAGGATGTAACTCCATCGAAGGATGCAGTCACCACATCCGTTTCATTTGAATTTGTACCGAACGGCAACAGCAACAGCAAGAGCAACACAGCAAACCAACTGCAGAGTATTTCGTCTCGCATGACAAGGACAAATTCCGCTCCAGCTCTTCCTGCTAAATTAATTCCAATATTGATTTTCAATACATTACTCAGCTTTCCCCATTTGTTTTATTGCAATTTCAATTCTTATCTGCATTTATGAATATTCATAGTCAAAAGAAGCACTGTATGCATTCCGAACTTACTCCGGCCCATCCCAGCCCAGCCCATCAGGGTTAATACAGGAAGTTCTTCAGGAAGTGTACACCATACAGATACAATATAGTGAGAAGGATTAAGATTACGAAACCCACCTGAATTGAGAAAAGCTGCATGAGTGAACACCAAACACTACATCCGCCTTAAACCAAATACAACCATTTTCTGGGTCTTGCAGTTTTATCTTGTGTTGAATTTGAATGGTTTTCAAATTCTACGCTTACACACTTTGAGAAATCAAAAATTTACAATTGTGAGACAGAAACCTTTGCAACGAGTTCATATTCGTGCAGGGATCGGTCTTTACTACAAATGTAGTAGCTATAATTTTTTTTTTTAATACTTGAAAGTTTTTTTTAAATTGAAAAGAAATGTTTGAAAATTTTGATATACAATGTTGTTCAATCTTATTTTCAAAAAATAAAAAATAAGCGTTCCATTGAGAGTTTGGTACTATTAACAGTTACTGAGTTAAAATTTTTATAATTTCTGGTTGATCGCACTTATTTTAGAATACAGAAAAATATATTTTCCTTAACGGTCTTTTAACATCTCTATGGAAGGTAACGTTATTTTTTGATCTAGCAAAATGTTTTCTTAAAATATTCTAGAAAATAAATAAAAATCGACTAAGTAATTTTCAAAATATTTTATTTTCAAAATAAGACTATTGAACTTTTTCTTAAAATCCAATAAATTTTTTTAAAAATTAAATTTTACTATATTTGTGTTTTTTAGAAGCGTCTTTATAGAAACAAAATATTCAAATCAGAAATACCATTTTGAAGAAAATTGAAATTAAAAAAAAAATGGTTTTTTGGGAATAACCATGTTTTGAAATATGGCTTCCTATCCAAAGGTAGCATTTATTAAAAGAAATTTATTGATTTTCTCTTAAGAAAAATTGTGGAGCCATTTTTGAAAAAATTAAGATATTATAAGATTGGTAAAAAAAATTGTAAAAATGAAAAACACGTGTGAAAAGAATCACCAAGAGCCACTATGTACCAAGTTTTTAGAAAATCGATCCGGACGCTTAGGCTATAGCCGAACAGACAGACAGACAGAATTATGAGACCCACTTTTTTTGTCTTCCCTATGTGCATATAACTGGTCACATAGTACCTAGACCTACATATATGTATATCACAAGAATATCTGGAACTGCTGAACCTATTTTAAAAGTTCGTTCACTTATACGAGTACAAGAGTAAAAATTGCATATGTTAAATAACAACTGAATGCACTTTAAGAATATGATATAACAGCTTGTTTATTAATAAATTTATTTGATTCACATTAATGAAGAATTATTCGACTTAAATCAAAGGTTTGGTTCGGGAACCTTGAAAAAAATTATTATGCTTCTCATTTTCCAGACCGAACCCTATATATAGCACAATCACCGGAATAACAAGGTTAATAGAGAGTAGATCATGTATGGTAATTGAAAGTGTATGTACAAAATGTTGATGTGTTTTTTTTAGATAGATGTGTATCTCCTCATATATGGAAAAGACTACTATTCTGTGGTACATAACCTGCAGAAAGAGACATTCGATCTGAACTTGGATTCAAAATCACTGAGTTGAAGATTTAAAAATTGCTCCTGAGAAAGATTAGCTCTCGGCTATATACCATACATTATTTATGCGTGGGTGCATCTGAAATTAAAACTGTTTATGTGATGATTGTGAATTTGCAAACGTGGTTCAGTCTTTAAAGTTTAAGAATTTCCCTAGTTTGATTTGATTACAGTAAAATATACGTACATTTTAGTTTTGTAATGCATCTTGAGGTACTTAATATGTTGGCATTTAACTCAATGCTGCTTAAAGGTTATAGCAATCCTATTTTGGTAATATGCCCTCTATCGGCTAGTATCATAGCCGACATCTAAATGATTAACAAAGAACCAAGACATCGATGTACGTTGGATTTGAATATTACAATCAATAATGAAAGATTGGGTAGGTACATCAATAATGTACGCCTGGAAATATAGGGAAGGCAAGACGCTAGTGGACATTCAGTCAATGCTAAGGATCTGCAGAGATAATTTCAGCTTAGTGGCGATTAAGGCCAAGATATCCGGCCAACAAGGATTCTCGACAGGTCTATACTTTTCGATACCTCTTAATGAGATTAAGATAGCCATCCAGACTTAAGTGGAACAAAGAAGCCAGTGGCGATGGTCTACATGTAGTAAGCTCGAAAAATTACACTTATAGTTCTGAAATCCAGCAAATAATTAATTTTTAAATACATATATGTACGAGAATGTAAAAATCATTTTTTTAGTTTTTTTTTTTATTTATGTATACGAGTACTAATCGAAAATCTCGTAAGTGGTTTGCCCGAACACTATGAAGCACATGGTGACATCATCCATAGAACATCTGATGACTTTAATCCCTACTTTTTTTACTTCGATCAATTTAATTGTTGCATAGAGCATTTCTGAGTGTAAAAAAGGATTTCTAAACACTTTTGTTCTGTTATTCTCTGTATTTAATAGCTAAGAAAGCTTTTAAAAAAATTGTTTCTATCAACCATTGATCATTGCAATTCATTCTACATATGGGTGATTCCATACAAAACGACTCTTTACAAAAGTCACAAAATATGACTTCCAATTGAAAAAAAAATACCGTTAAACGTTAATATTTTAAAAGATTGTATATTTCATTTGTAAGTTGAAATTACATATCAATAAATATTTTTAACGCCACTTATTTCGCAGTTGGAAGTGGGAACCACTTAGCAGAATAGGTCCCCAAAAGTAATTTTTTGTTTTCAGAAGCTCAAAACTATATTTTCAATAATTAACTGTTACTCAAATTGAGAACCGGTGGTTATTTTCCCTCTTCAGAAGTCTCTTTTGTGTCATTTAGTTATTCAATAGTAAATACAAAGTGAGTTTTTGGGCAGCTGAAAAAATAATTATATGTTTCATAACTAAAAGAAAAATATTAATATTAATATTTTCAAAAAAAAATGATACACACTTTTCATGCAATATTTTACACCACATAAACTACAACTAAATTGGATCCTATAAGTGAACCATTAATTTTTCATACTTTAGTATACAAATGTTTTTGAGGACTTCAGGTGTATGGATAATCAGCAGTGCACATGGAGTCTCACTGTCACACCCGTAACGATGGAAACACCCATATAAAACATCTCAGATATCTTTACACTTTTTTTCATAAAAGTTTTTACTTTTACCATCAAAAGCAAATCATTATTATTTTGGTCAGTTTTAATAAAAATTATTAAATAAACTTTCAAATTATTATTTTGTAAAAAATTTATAAATTGAGAATATGTTACTAATTGTTTATATAAATGTTGTCTTCCTATAAATTCTGATCATCCTTGATCAAAATTTACTACAACATTTATGCACACAGAAAAAAAAATCTATTAAATTAAAATACAGTAGACGCTCGATTTAGTGAATCTCGAAATAGTGAACTATCCACAAAGTGAACACATAAAATTTTATATAGAAACGTATTTTGTGTAAAAATGCAACGCAAGCTTGAGAGCTCTGAGGAATTTGTTCTGTTTTTTGTTTAAACCTGAGCAAAAGCCTTTAGTTATGCTTAATTAAAATGAAAAACTTTCAAATCGAACGAAATCTGCATTTTGGATCAAATTCTTCTTTAGAAAGCCTTAGAAAACTCCCGCTCGAAAAAGTGAACAATCTCGAAACAGTGAACAGGCCTGGTTTTTATTACTTCACTATATCGAGGGTCTACTATAAAAATAAAATGACTAATGCATATGTTACTGTAAGGTCCCAGAATCTTTCAGCTAAATTGGTGAAAATCCGAAATTTTACATGATTTCATTCCGGCATTTTTACAACCGTTCAACAGTTCTTTTGGACAACAGTTTGTTAGGTTTAGTTGATCGCTTTCCAAATGAATGGTGGTAAAAGTTCAGAAGGAATTATTATTTAAACAAAACATTTTGGATTTTTACCAATGCTGCTGAAAAATTATAAATTTTGAAGATGATTCTAAAATTTTGATATTCAGAGTTTTACAGTATCACATGGACATGAATGTACATTAGGATGGTCGTTATATGGGTTTTTTTGAGCCTTTCGTTTATAAATAAAGTTTTTTCTTGCAGGCTTTCAGGTCAAAGTTAAGGATTGAAAAAAGTTTACTTCTTTTGCGACGTTTCGAGTATGTTTATACTCTTCATCAAGCCTTTATTAACAAGATTACATCATTCTTAATATTTTAACAATAAATTATAATACTTACAAACAAAAAAGTTGGTCTTCAAATTAATAAATATTATTTTAATGATTGAACATTTTTAAAAAAAAATTTTTTGAGAATAATGAAAAAAAAAATCAAAATAAATATATCTAAATATGTATATGAAAAAACAAGTGTAAACTAATAATTAGTCCAGTAACCTTGTAGTTTCATAGGACTGAGACCTTGCGTCAGGTCCGGTAGTTCTGATTTTTTGCTGAGTTGTTTATGATGTTGGCCTAGTAATAAATCCGATTTTTCGACCTCTAGCGCCGAACGCAACATTGGTAAAAATCCAAAAAACCTCGAATTTTTCGCGGTTTTTTCACTTATTGGCCATTTTAACCATTACGCCTTAATTTCCGAATAAAACATTGCTTTACGATTTCAACCTTACTAAATTTGCTTCAGTTTGAACTCAAAGCCGGTGCGGTAGACATAACAGTTTCCAAGGGACGGCTTTTCAAAATATAGCAATACAAAATTTAAAACAACAAGCAGTATATAAAACAGTATAATAACAAAAACATGGTCTTTGACATATACTGCATCAAAGCAATAGAGCGTATAGATTGAGCCAAAAGAAGAAAACAATAGTACTGGATGGGGGGTATATATCCTCCTTTTTAGGTGGGAGGGGCAATTTTAAGAAAAGTTGACTTCAAATAGAAAAATAACTTTAAAAAAACAATGGTAATATCTGGACGAAAATCCTTTTGCTCATCTTAAAGCCAGAAATCCATTCTTTAATTTTCTTCTTAGATAAAGTCTTTTTAGTTGATATTTTTTGAAAAATTTACTTTCAAACTCAAAATTTTGAGAAAAAGACGATTTTTTTTTGTTAATCTATTTTTTTTTATTTTATGGTATTAAGTACTATTGTTGTTTTTGATTTTCAATGCCCTTATTATTTTTTAGTTAAAAACTGAAAACAAAATGTAAAAATGACTTCTAGTTTTTGAGAAAACTGAAAACTTAGTTTATTTGATAAACTTAATTCTTGATTTTTGTTTCAAGAGTATTTGAAGTTTTGAAAGCTATTTTTGTTTTTTATTTGTCTCTTATTGGTGCATTCATAAGACGGTTAGTAAGATATGGAATATACAGGGTGTCCCGGACCTGAGTGGAAGTATTTCAGGGGGTGATTCTTTGGGTTATTCTAAGAAAAAAATTGTATTGGGGGAAAGTTGTATCTCCCGTCCCTGAGGCAGGGAGGGGCAGTTTCTGAAACATTGACTTCAAATGCAAAAAAAAATATTAAAAATCAACGGAAACACATTTAATAATGTGCTATAATTTTTTTGAAAGCTAATACTTCACTCTTGTATTTGGTTTCTAAATCAGGTTGTTTTAGCGAATAGTTTTTGAGAAATTAAATTTCAAATTCAAAATTTAAAACAAAAATTGTGATTTTTTTTTCTTAAGTCGATATTTTTCAAAATTTTACGTAATTAAGGGCATTTTTTGAGTTCAATATTCAATGTCCTCATTATTTTTTAGTCCATTACCGAAAACCAAATGTAAAAACCTTTTTTAGTTTTTGAGAAATTAAGAAAAAACAAAAGGTACTTTTCCCGAATAAGCCTGAAAAAATTAATTTATTCATGAATTATCCATAATTTAACCCTTTTTCGGGCTTTTGTGGCAAAAGTATCTATTGTTTTTTCTTAATTTCTCAAAAACTAAGAAAGATTTTTACATTTGGTTTTCGGTAATGGACTAAAAAATAATGAGGGCATTGAATATTGAACACAAAAAATGCCCTTAATAAGGTAAAATTTTGAAAAATATCGACTTAAGAAAAAAAAATTACAATTTTTTTTTTTAAATTTTGACATTGAAATTTAATTTCTCAAAAACTATTCGCTTAAACAACTTGATTTAAAAACCAAATACAAGAATGGAGTATTAACTTTCAAAAAAAATTATAACAAGTTATTAAATGTGTTTCCGTTGATTTTTAATGTTTTTTTTTTGCATTTGAAGTCAATGTTTCAGAAACTGCCCCTCCCTGCCTCAGGGAGGGGAGATACAACTTTCCCCCAATACAATTTTTTTCTTAGAATAACCCAAAGAACCACCCTCTGAAATACTTCCACTCAGGTCCGGGACACCCTGTATATTATGCTTCTGTATATCATCTGTTGATTATCATACACTTGATTCGAGTTTATTATACAAGTGAATTATTATAAGCAAATGTTTTTGTTTTCTCTTCGGAATATGGCAGCACAAAAAGCGCAGAAAATATCACAACTTTAATTATTCTCAAAATTGCAAAATTTGAAAAATTTTCATCCGTAAAATTTGCAAATTTGCAAATTTTTAAAAATATTTACGGCACAAGGATTTTTTGAAAATCGCAAATGGCGGTGCTAACTTCACGCTTCGCAAAACTATTTTTTGGCCGTAAAAGTTACAAATAGAAGATTTTTTTGTCTCTCTTTGGAATATGGCTGCACAAATTGAGCACAAAACAACACAACTTTTACTTTTTAGTAGTTACGAAATTTCGCAAAAATTTCATTCGTAAAATTTTCAAATTTGCGATTTTTTTTAAATATTTACGGCACAAGTCAGCACAAGTTAAGCACAATGCAGCACAACTTTTTTTCTGAAAATCGAAAATGGCGGTGCTAACTTCAGGCTACAGCCCTTCGCAAAGTTTAGTTTTGTTTTTTTCTTTTTGGTTCTTAGTAGAATTTTTTGAGCACAATGTAGCACAACTTTCTTTTTGAAGATATTTTGAAACTTCGCAAAAATTCGTAACATTTGCAAATTTGCGAAATTTTCGAACATATTTACGGCACAAGCCAGCACAACTTTTTGTTTTTTTTAAATCAAAAATGGTGGTGCTAACTTCACATTTAAAAAATGGGTACCCTCTTAAAACCAAACCCTTAGTACGATTTTTTTTTAAATACGGCACAAGTTGGGCACATTACAGCACAACTTTTTTATTTGAAAATCAAAAATGGCGGTGCTAACTTCACGCACATGTACGTTTCACCCTCCAAAACCCATTTGTTTACAATGTTGTAATTGTAATTTCATTTCGAATCGAAGAATAGATGTGAATTGCAACAACAACGATTCTGTGTGTGCGTTTAGTCACTGCTTTTCACTAATACTCTGCAAATCTAATACATCAGCTGTTCGCTTCAGCTTGAAGGCAAATCAAATTGACAGCTGAGGATTGGCTTCTTTATTTGATATTCTCTGGGTGTGACACTTAACACTCTCAACTGCCTTAAAACTCAAATTGTATTTACTATTGAATACTTAAATGACACGAAAACGTGCTTAGAGTTCTGATAAGGTCAAATAACCACCGGTTCTCAAACTGTGAAACAATTAATTAATGAAAAAAAGTTTATGGACCTGACCGTTTAACCCAAATATACAGACAGAAAGAATTGTGAGACCCACTTCTTCCTGTCATCTTAATGATAAGTTTGGTCAAAAATTCTCGAGCTCGATTTTTTAATAAATAAATCTTTCTTCTATATCTATATCTATATCTATATCTATATCTATATCTATATCTATATCTATATCTATATCTATATCTATATCTATATCTATATCTATATCTATATCTATATCTATATCTATATATATATATATATATATATATTACATATATAAAAATGAATGTTTGTCTGTGTATGACCTATAGACTCCAGTACTACACGACGGATTGAGCTAAAATGTATGGGTTATATTCAAAAAATTACTGGCATGGTTTAAAGAATAATTTGAGAAGTTTTCAATAAGTGGCACTAAACTTTTAACATAAAAGAGAAAAATTCGTGTTTATATGTGAAAAAATATATTAATATAAATATATTATTCAAAACCTATAGCTCTGCCTTGAATGTCAGAAAATGTAATTATTGATGATTCAGACTATAAGGATTTACAATTTTATTATTTTTTTGCAAGTATAAATAAAAGTGAAAAAGTGAAGAAATATTGGTGGAATCTCACGAAGAAATTAGCCAATAAGAATTCAATTGAATAGTGAAAATGAAGAAAAGCTCAAGGATACAAGACAACGTAAGGAATCGAAATGCCTTATGTATGTATGTATGTAAACTGTATGATCGCATGAAAATGCAACAGAAGAACAAATCTTCTTTGACTTCGATTTAAAGATTGCATTAATTGACTTAACTTCGAAAATTTTACTTAAAATTCTGCAATCACCATTTTAACTAACATTGAATTGTTTGCAATTATTTTTTTCACATTTCACTTACAGCAATCAGTTGATTGCAATCTTTTGGGAATGCAAGCATTTTTTTTTATTCTTTTGCATTGCTTGCATTCTTTGCGTTTGTTTGAATTATTTTGCATGGATAAACATTCTTTGCATTCTTTTGAATTCTTTTGAATTATTTATCTAACAATCTTTTAATTTACATACATTTTTTTTAATTTACATACTTATGTGTGCATGTTTGAACTTAATACATCAATTTGTATATCCTTAATGCAAAAAATGCAAATGAATGCAAAGAATTCAAGTGAGTGCAAGGAATGAAAATGAATGCAAAAGAATGCGAAAAAATACAAAAGAATGCAAAATAATGAATGAGTTCTCAAAAGATTGCATTCAATCTATTACTTGACAATTAATGCAAACACCATAATTGCAATCATTTGAATGTCAAATTAATGGTGATCGCTGAATTTGAAGACGAAGTCAATGAATGAAATCTTTCGATCGAATGCAACAAACGATTTAAATGAATACCTTTATAAAAGATTGCATTCTTTTACAACCCTGCAAGCAATCATCTTTAACCCTTAACCACCTACCCACCGGTCTCAGAGACCGCAACGAATTTTCAAATTCAAATATTTCAATGTGTGTATGTCGTGTGACAGAGTCAATCCATATACCTTTTTTAAGTGATCAAACTGTATCGCCTTTAAGCTTGCAGAGTAAACAAGTGCACGCATTTGGTCTAGGTTAGTACAAATATTTCGTCAGCGGTCTCCGAGACCGGACGTAGGTGGTTATGTAATTATTTGGTAGATATTAAGTGTTTTTTATTTTTTTGCAAAAACGAATAAGAGCGACTAAAATATTCAAAGATTGCTACAGCAATCTGATAGCGAAGACATGCCAGACCAGGTTTAAGTGACATGGAACCTGCTGCGACCGAGGATTTTGTGCAATTTTGTCGAAGTTTGTTTTTTTAAGTTTGGTTTTTTTGTTTTTTATTTATTTTATAGTTCCTTAATTTAATACTCTGTGAGCGGTCTCCAGGTACGCACGTAGGTGGTTTAGGGACTGAAATAGGTGGTAGGTGGTACATGGTATCGATTTGTTTCAATATTTTATGGTCGAAGAGAAAAAGAAATATATGTTCATATTCAATTTGAAATTTTAAATAGATTTAATCATAGATTTGACCCTTTGCCTCTATAAGTTTCCAACAAATTGGTTTCACATCCGCCAGTGTTTGTATTATTTGACTGCTCCGTTACGTTGTGTTATCTTTTCAAGCAAAACTAAAAAAATAGTAGCAGGTACCTTCTATAATATTTATTGACATTATTTAATATTGGGGGCTATCGTGAATAAAATTTCTCACGGAATTTTTCCCATCGTCCAAAATTGGGAACGTGAATTATGGTCGCAGTTTCTCTCGGAACTTATCGGCATCGACAATTAATATTCCTTGGCCACTGGGCTACCATTTTGATCGAAAAATTTGAACCTGCAAGGAACAGTGGAAAATTGTCGGCAATTCCAAATTTAGAAGATGGGAGAAATTCCGTGGGAAATTTTATCCACGGTAGCCCCCATTATGTATGTTACGCAACTTAGATTTATCTACCCGTGCGAAGCCGGGGCGGGCCAGCTAGTAAAAAATAAATATACTACCTACTACATATGTATATCGCAACTAAAAAAGCCTTAATATGTGCCTCAAAATTTAAGAGATTATTTTTTCAATCATATTTAACAATTACGGATTTTAAACTGAAACCTAACCTCCAGCTTTAAGAAGGTTTGGAATACATACTCCGATTAGATTTTTCAAACCCCTTGTTTCGCTGTATATTTCTGCAAATGCTATAAAAAAAAATTAAAATGACTCAAAGTCTACCAAAGGATAAATAATAAAAATCTTTATATGGCATTTTGTTTGTATTTTATATATCACAAGGAGAAGCAAACCTCGTTAGCTGATGGTTACCCAATCCTCACAGGATGCTAGTTACAAGAAAAATGAATTGCTTCAGTAACCATTTGCTCAAGGACTATATAGATATCAAAATATGTCAACGGCAAAAATAAACGCAATTATTTTAAACTGCAAATTTGTTTTAACCATGTTTTTTCGGTTTGAGGAAAATATCCTTCATTTTTTCATCGGTGTGAGTGCTGAACTGTTTGCCACATACACACGTATAAGATATATAATATATATACATTTTTATTTACAACCCACAACATTTCAACCGAAACCTTAAGTGAGCCCTTGAGATGCTTCCAGTTTTTGTGTGCTTATACCCATTATCCTTTTCCAGTAAGCTTGATTCTAAGCATCATAAGGTGCTATCTGAGCCTTGACAATATCAGGATAAAAATTTCGTGGCGCGAGAATGTTTTTAATATAATGTCTTAATTTGAAACGCATTCGCATGTCTGACTCAAACTCCACGGTTGCTTTAAGCATTTTTACTCGTACCTTCATATAATCCAAAACGTAGGGATGAAATTGGAATAAATAAACACATTTTTATGTGGTGGTAAAGCTGATAATCTTGGACACAAATTACAATTTATAAATGCAATCATTAAGGAATCGTTTTGGGTTAATTTACATACTTGAACGGAGGGAATTTTTTTTTATTTGAAAATGCAAAAGATGAAAGTGATATTTTTACTCCTTAAAAAATCTCTTAACAATTTGCGTCTGTATACAGAAGCACTTATATCCTAACACAAGTAGATAATAACACTTATTTCATTCAACATAAATGAAACTCATAATTGAGTAAGGAAAACAAGTGATTCTTGAAATCGCTAATGAAAATATTGAAGTTGGTGGATATTAAGCATGAGCTTTCAGCATTTTTACTCATCTTAAAAGTTTGAAGTAGGTATAGGTACACACATGTTAATACTTTAGGTATGTGGTATAATATTTGCAAGAGCTTATATTATTTTCTTTGATGATGCCTTCAATTTGTGGAAAATGTAAAGTATGAGTTCTTACTCCTTTTAAGGAATTTCAGGAAATAATTATTAAAGTGAATAGACTTAGGATCAATAGATAAAAGTTATGTTAGGTCTATCGTCAACGAAAACAAAATTAAAAAATTTTAAAGAAAGTATACAAAAATTATGAGAAAATCGGTAAAGATATTAACACAATAGGTGTGAAACTTGCTGCAGTTTTCACAAATGCCCAAAAATTCTCACAAATTCCCGTTTGTGAACTCTTAAAAGTTGCATCGAGAACCGGAATGAGAGAGCAAATAATTTCCCCATCTGTTGGAAAACTTGAACAATTTCTGATACAAACATTTTTGCGAACACGAAGTGTTGTAACTACTGTCGAAAGCACCGTTGTCACTTAATGTCGTTTTTTGTAAGTCAACTGGGAAAAGAATTATATAATCGCAATCGTTTTCTCCAGACAAAGGCATTTATGTATGAATGAATCAGAAAAATCCCAGAAATTAATTTAATCTTTAGAAAATTACGAACATTTAAATTCTCCCGGGTGACCATGGAGGTCCAACAGACTGCGATTGCAGACTTTGGCAACCCTTCAAGGAAACTGACGAATGATCAATGGCAACTGATAGAACTTAGAATTCTGGACGGGGTAAACGAGGCTATCGCCAAGAACAGGTCTCCGCCACTCTTCGGTAGCCTCAGCACTGTCCACGGATTCAAGGTGATGACATGTGAAGACGGTAACACTCTCACATGGCTCCGAGAGTTCATCGAAAAGGCCGAAGCTTCTTGGCCGAACGCTGACCTTCGACTAATCAGTAAGAAGGAAATCAGCGAACTCAGCAGGCCAAAGGCAGTGCTGAGACTACTTAAGGGACCCGTGATACCAAGAGACCGGATAGAGCGGAACCTCAAGTCCCTGAACACCGAACAACTCAGCCAGAATTGGGAGGTTGTTCAGGTTAACGAACCAACCAAAGATGGCACCGAAGTGATTGTGAGTCTAAGCCACAAATCGATGCCACTTCTGCGGAAAATTGGCTACAAAGTGCGCGTTGGTACAAACCGATGCAAGCTTAGGTTCATAGCCAAAAAGAAAAAACAGGTAAATATTGAGGTGGTAGTTAACAACTTATCATGAAATTTTTACAAATAAATCTTCATCATAGTAAAGCTGCCAGCGCCAACCTGGTCTACCTCATGGAGAGTAGACAAATAGACATTGCCCTAATTCAAGAACCCTGGATATCAGGTGGCAAAATTAGATCTAAGCACAGGTACTAACAGTAATTATAGAACACGTATTGTAGCTAGAAAACAGATTAATCTCTTTCTTCTTTCCACATACAGTAACCTAGATCAAACTGCGATAAAGTTGGAGCGCGATGGGCTTCCACCGCTTATCCTGGCATCATGCTATATGCCGTACTATGGGACAGAGGGACCTCCTGCAAATGTCACGTGCCAACTTGTTGGATGTGATTCTAATTCACATCATATTCAATGGGGCAGCACTGATATCAACGATCGGGGTGAGTCTCTTTTTGAATTAATCATAGAAAATAACATACTAGTAGCGAATAGAGATAATGAACCCACATTTGTTACTAAGAACCGCAAGGAAGTACTCGATATCACCCTTGTGAGCAACTCGAATACTGTCTCAATAGAACAATGGAAGGTACTTAAGGAAGAATCTTTTTCCGATCACAGGTTAATTGAATTCTTTATACTTAATACATCAAACTCTCGAAAACCTTTTAGAATCGTCAGAAAAACTAACTGGGATATTTTTAATGGGGAAGTAGAGAATGAAATTAAATTGCTTAGTACCAATGCAATTGATAATCCTGAGAACTTAGACAAAGCTGCCGAGAAATTCACAGAAATACTTAGCAATGCTTTTGTCAAAGGATATCCATTAAAATCAGGAAAAAATGCAACAAAAAACCACCTTGGTGGGCAATAGAACTGGGGGACATTAGGAAAGAAACGAGGCGACTTTTCAATGTCACCAAGCGCACCAGATCAGACATCGACTGGGAGATCTACAATTCCAGTGAAAGAAAATTCAAAGCTGAAACACAGCGAGTGAAACGCAGCTCGTGGAGAACCTTCTGCGATGAAATAGAAGGCACCAATGAATCAGCTAGACTGAGGAAAATTCTCTCCAAAGAGCCATGTACCTTAGGTTCCTTAAAAGAACCAAGTGGTCGCTGGACAGAATCATGCAGTGAAATTCTAAAACTCTTAGTTAATGCTCACTTTCCCGGGTGTAGCTCTAACCCAAGCTATAACCGGGAAACTGAGATATTTACCGAGCACAGAACACCGTCGGACATTGTAACGGAAGACAAGATTAAATGGGCAATAAACTCTATCTCCCCTTACAAATCCCCGGGACTAGATGGCATCTTTCCAATGATGTTACAAAAAAGTGAAAACCTCATTACTTCACACCTGAAAAACATATTCTCAAGTAGCCTCAGATGGGGATATGTACCTCAAGCATGGCGTGAAGTCAAGGTTGTATTTATCCCGAAGGCTGGTAAACCCAGCCCAGCTAAAGACTATAGACCAATCAGTCTCACGTCGTTTACTCTTAAAACTTTCGAGAGATTGTTGGACATCTATATTCGCAGCTCACTGAACCCGGAGGTGATTTCTCCAATGCAGCATGCCTATACGAAAGGCAAAAGCGTAGAAACTGCACTTCACTGTGTTGTTAATACAATTGAAAAAAAAACTCTCAAAGACAAGGAATACACTCTTGCTGCCTTTCTAGGTATTGAAGGAGCATTCAATAATGTGGAAAACGATGCAGCTAAGAGAGCCCTTTTGTAGAGCTGAATATAGAAAACTCAATTATAAATTGGACTATGTGCATGTTAAAAACAGGCATATTAATACAGAACTTGGAGATTCACGTTTAAAAGTATCCACATCCAGAGGAACACCCCAGGGAGGGGTGCTTTCTCCGCTTCTTTGGATACTAGTTATGAACGAAATTCTTGTGAAATTAAAATATAGTGGAGTCAAAGTAGTAGCTTATGCAGATGACCTAGTACTACTTGCGACAGGTAAATTCCCATCCACTATTAGTGAAGAAATAGAATATGCCCTGTCAAAGGTCAACACATCTAATGGTCAATCCATTGAAAACTGAATTGGTTCTCTTCACTAACAGAAGAAAAATACCAATGTTTAGATTACCATCAATTGCAGGGACTCCACTCAAAATCTCGGATCAGGCCACATACTTGGGTGTGATCCTTGATAAGAAACTGAACTGGAGTCTCAACACTAAAGAGAGAGCAAAGAAAGCTATGGTTGCGTTCTATTCCCGCAACAGGATCTTTGGAAAATCCTGGGGACCCAATCCAAAAATTATCAGGTGGATGCACACGGCAATAGTTAGACCGATACATACCTACGGTAATTAAGTTTGGTGGAACGCGACTGAGAAAGCAACAAACCTGAAAACCTTGACAAAAGTTCAAAGATTAGCATGCGTAGGTATTACGGGGGCGTTGAAAACCACTCCCACAGCGGGACTGGAGGCGATACTCAACTTGAGATCCCTAGATCTATTCGTGCAAGAATCTGCAGCATACAGTGCCCTGCGCCTAAGCCAGACTTAATGCTGGAAGCAAAGCACATCGGGCCATACTCAGATTCTGCAGAGATATGTGGGAAATAATGTTTCCACAGACTACACAACACCCCATTTAAACTTCAACAGACCCTTCACTACCTCTTTTCCTAATAGAGAGGAGTGGGAAAACAACCAACCTTTCAGTAATGCATCTACGATAACTGTCGTCACTGATGGTTCGAAGATGGACACTGGAGTTGGTGCAGGAATTTTCTCGAAAACTCTGGGACTAGCTAGCTCCTTCAGACTTCCGGACTTTTGCAGTGTCTTCCAAGCCGAGGTCTTGGCAGTGACAAAAGCAGCTACGCAAATATCAATGATGGCGATACCACGAGCTGATATCACCCTCTTTATTGATAGCCAAGCAGCAATAAAAGCAATTTCTGCCACCGAGATACATTCAAAGCTTGTGACTTGCTGTCGCGAAGAGCTTAGGGTTCTTGGCATGCAGCATAACATTAGACTCTGCTGGGTTCCCGGTCACAGTGATGAACAGTGAAACGAGAGAGCTCATGAGCTGGCGACAACGGGTTCGTCGCTTGATTCAAGTCAACAGCCGAACAAAATATCAAAGTACCAACCTGTAGCATCAAACAGGAAATTGGTAACAAAATATTAGAAAAAAACCAATGAAAGATGGAATCTGCTTGAAACATGCGCCACAACTAGAAAGTTATGGCCAAATTTCAATAAGCAGAGAACAGACAAAATTATGCAAATGAACAAGAAACATCTCCGTTCCCTTGTCAGCATAATCACCGGACACAACCTACTGAGATACCATAAAAAGAAAATGAGGCTCAGTACTGACGACCTTTGCAGAGGGTGCAGCGACGAAGAAGCACATGAGGATACCTTGCACTTCCTTTGCCACTGCCCCAGCACTCTGTCATTTAAGAAAGAAACATCTAGGAAATCATTTCTATGACGACCTAGAGGAACTTTCTGGAACTTCGGCTAATAGCCTTCTGAATTTCATCAACGCCTCTAAATGGCTTGATTGCTAAAAGTACACATATGTTTTTACATTAAGTGGAATACAATTTCCTAGGGTATCACAACGGATCTACATAGATCTAAGTGTGACGGTAACAAGGTCAACTGTCAGCCCTTCTGACTAACCTAACCCTAATCGAAAACGGAAAGTTACAGGACACAAAAGATTCGCGTAGGGATAGGGTGTCCTCAAAGGACGATAACAAGGGTCATAACTGTCTGATGATTTTATTGTATATTTGACGTCTTATAAGTACCTGGCGACGGGCGTTGCCAAAAATCGGAAAATTCTCCGAAGTAGATTTTCAGAAAAATGCTTTAGGTATCTACTTAGACTCAATTTTCTTGCAGTTGATCTTCATTTTCCTATTTTTATTTTAAAAAAAGAATAAAAAGAAATAATAGCAGATAATTAATTTAGCTGTCACCGATTGTCAGTCGTAAACTCGTAAGTATTAATATTGTTACAGAATTGAAAAATTATGTGTGGGTTGATGAATAATTTTGTTGAATGATGGTTTTCTTTTCGATTTAGATTCGATTCAAAGGAAGAAGATTGATTGGATGAAAAATGTTCAGTAGAAATTATAATAAAGTGGCAACACTGTTTAAACACAAAAATGACATTTTTATAAAAAGTCGAGCAGTGGTTCAGTGCGCTTGTTATCTTTCTAAAAATTCCCCTGCTCTGAGAGGACTTTCCCCTCTTTTCAAAACTTGACAGATTTTATACATTTTTCTGGAAAAATATACCAAGCATACCTATGTACCTAATATATGTAACTACTCTATTTCTTTTATTAGTTAGAAACAATATTTTTTCTCAGAAGAGAAAAACCACATTCATTGTGTTTAAAAAAGTTTTTGAAAAGTGAACTTTTTACTAAAAAATAAACACATATAATATGAATCCAAGAACTTTGTTTTCGATTAGTGGAGTTTCAATTGTTGTATTGCGGCAACCCGCCCTCATCATCATCATCGTGTCCTGTATGTAACTCCGGCTGGGGCATAGGGCGTCAACAAAACGTCTCCATCCTTCACGGTCTGCTGCAAGGTATTTCAACTGTGGCCACGTCTTTCTCTGGGATTCTGTTCCCGCTAAGACAGTTGATTTCCATGTTCCGTGCACCCTGAGGACTCCATTCAAAGGACTGCTTTGCTATTTCGTCACTTGGTGTCCTCAGTGTGTGACGTATCGAACACCATTAACGCTTCCTTATGTCGACGTCCAGCCGCTCTTGACTTGTCCTGCGCCACAATTCCTCGTTTGATATTATTTGTGGCCAACGAATTATTAGGATGTGGCGAAGACAGCGATTCACAAAAGCCTGCAATTTCAATGGTAGACAATGGTAGACCTGACTTTCCAGGTTTCACAAGCATATAACAGCACGGTTTTGATATTGGATTCGAAGAATCTCAACTCTGCTGTGTGGAGCGGCCTGTGAGCATTATTTTTGTCTTTTGCTGTTTATTCTTAGACCACTTGACTCTCCCTCCACTTACAGTGTTTGGCACATCTCGTTCAGCCCACTGATGTTATTTGCCAGTAGACATATGTCATCGGCATAGTCTAAATGACTGAGCCTTTCGAACGGTCTCCAATGAATGCCCTGTCGCTCAGCTGTACCAACACTGGCAGGAAGAGAATTGGCGAAAGAACATTCCCTTGTCTCACACCCTGTTACACTAAGAAGGAGTCGGATAGCTGCCCATTGTGCAAAACAAAACACCTTGCATTTTTGTAGGACTCTTTAATAATGGCGACAGTTTTTGGCGGAATTCCTCTACCAAGCATCGATCAGATTGTATTCCGTCAAGTCCAGCTGCCTTGTTGTTTTTCAGGAGGTTGATGTTTGGATTTCCGATTCTGACAGGGGTTCGATGTCAATACCCTTATAGGACCTGTGCATCTCGTTTAGTTGGGGCACTTCGGCACTCTGCTCAGCTGAATCCTCATTTAGCAGGGCACAAAAATGGTCCTTCCATCTGCGTAGCTGGTCCTCCTGCTTAGCCATAGGGCCTAAGAGTGAACGCACAGACCAATGAACGGTATAAAAAAAAACAATTTGTTGGACTTCTCCATCGTACTAATGTTCGTATTATTTTGACATGCTTTAAGCAAGTACAAAATTAAACGTCATAACGTGTAAACAGACTATTACTTACAAAGCACAAAACAAAAACAAAATGTTATTTTTTTTCTAAGCAAAAAAAATCAGATCCTGTGTCACGTGAAATAAAACTATTAGTCGCCGTTAAATCGACGAATGCTCGCCCTATCTTTCGTTCTCCTTTTTCTCCCAACAATAAGCTTTGGAATTCTTAAACAGATAATTTTCACTTTTCTGTAAAATTATGCATTTTTTCCCATGAAACCCGTTTAAGGCTCTCAAATGTGTTGACCCATATGAAGGACATTAAAAACCTCCCCATTTTCTTCTGTCACAAAAATAAAAACAAAAACAATAATAGCGAGTGCATTTAACATTAAAAGAAACACGCAAAGCTGATAAGCGAAGTGGGCCTCTACCAATGACTATAGATAGCCTAGCACTTCAAAAATGAATGCTTTCCAAAATGCTTGTAAACACAATAACACATAAATGCTGTGTAGGAAGGTACTCAAAATCAAGCACGCAAATGCCTGGTTTGGTAGTTTGTTCGGTGGAGGGCTGAGAGTTGAGGCTGCAGTGGACTGAGTTGAGTTAAGAGCATTGCATTTCCAGATATCATCGCAAATTTATGCATTTCATTAATGTTTAACAAGGGCATTACAATACTCATTCTAGTGACAGATGGGTGGACAAGAGCCTCAAACTTGGTGATATATCGGCACTCGTATGGATGTAAGTATGTATTCCAACTTCAACTCTATCATGTGGAAAACAAGTCCATAAAAATGAGTTATGAGAATTCGACTAGAAATTCGAGACCTTACCACGAGTTGTTATCCCATTTATTACAGTAAGTAGTACAAAGTGACGCACAAATTCCGTATGCGAGTGAGGAAAGTGACTGCGAGGGAGGAACCAGAGATGGTGGGTTAAGGCTTCTTTGTAAAATATCTCTGACAAATTAGAAAGGATTTCGATGGTAATTTACCCAAATATTAAATGTCTCGAGACATTAATAACAGCAGAACGTACCAACGGGAACGTGTTCTGAATTGCAATACTGATTTTCGATTACCTGATTTTCTGTGGCTTGGCTTAAGCACTTTGGTGGTTTCAATGCTTTATAGGTAGGTATGGTTTTGGTGACAAAGGAGAGATGGGTCCTCTGTACCTAATAGAGAAATAATAAAGGCAACCTTGTTGTGGGAGAAAATGGAGGAAAACCATCAACAGGATTATGATCATCATACAGATTAATAGCAGCAGAGCAGAGTTCGACTTCTTAAGAGGTAATGATATATAGTATGTTAAGATTTACTTGGAAGCATCATAAGAAACGAGCAAGCGTAGGTACATATAAGTGTGATGACCTGCTTAATATTAGCCTCCAAGGATCAAACATAAATTTATTAAAATTAATATGACAGATTGTGTACATGATTAATATAACAACATTGAAATAAAGGTATGCGATGTCTTGGGAAAAAATATAAATGTTTGATTTTTAATAATCCTGTTATTCTTGTTTTATTTTAAGTGGTGAGGCTTTTCATGACGATTATTTTTGTAAAGAATTTAAGTGAAGAATATAGATACCTACCATTAAACAATCATGAAATTCTACAGAGATAGCGAACATGTTGAGCATAAATGATGAAAGTTTTGTATAAAATTTGTGTTATGGTTTTGAGTCACGTCATCCGTGTTTTCCTTTTACTTGATCTTGAACTATGTCGTTTCTTGTTAAATAAAATTCTAATATATGATGAATGAATTTTCAAATTTTGGAACTTTAATGAAACCTTTTACATCAACAGAAATTGCAATAAGACTTTCTTGCAGGTTCTTAGCAAAAAAAATTTTAACAGTTTCATTGTTAAAATTTTAGATTTTTGACGTTTTTTTGATAAACGTGTCATTTTTGTTGGGTTAAGCCCCCAGGTATCAAACATTTCATTGGAGTTTTGCAAACTTTCCAACAAAATTACAATCTTTAACCAAAAAAATCATGATTTAAGTAGCATCCATACCAACTTATAAAATGGGTTTTCAAATATGTAGGTGTATTGATGAAACTTCGTTGTTGTTTCTAATTTATAGAATGTTTGTATTAAAACATAATATTCTTAAAAGTTCATGCCAAAAGTAAATATGTTTTGATACTTTGTAAAAGGAGGCCACACGAGCGAGAACAATCGCTTCCGATTTCGGTAAATACTTTAAATCACTCGCTTCTTGACTGGCTTCAAAAATAGAACATGTCAGTTGAAGGGCGAGTAGAAAAAGTTTCTAAGTACAGTGAAACCTCTCTTAAGCGGACAGGGACAGTCATAGCTCATAACACTTTTGCCCGTCTAAGAGAGTTGTCCGCCCAAGGAACAAAAAATAAAAATAAATATTAAAAAATATATAATGAGCAATAGTCAATACCAGCCCACATCTGCAGACACAAAATCTGTTATGCGTTTGAGGCAAGACAGTGATTTCGTGCGCCTCGCCAAACATACACTGTAGCATCAGCCACATTGCTGCAATTTTGTTTTTTCTTTGTTTTGACTTGTTCTTTTGTCTTAACCGTTCCTATCTATGTATTGCCCTTTTGTGCGAGTTTGCACGTTGCAATTATAATGATAATTACAAAAAGTTTCTGTCCGCCTTAGAGAATTAAATTTACCAAATTACGACTGATATTCTTTTCGGCGCTCGATAAAGGGAGTGTCCGCTTAAATCTCTTACATTCATTGCTAGAATTTGACTGACAATCTACTGTCAGATATTTTGCTGAATATGTACCTACCAATTTGTCTGACAGTGAAAAAATTGTATGATGTTAAAAAAGTAGGTACATCTGACAATTTCTCCATTATCAGAAACGTCAGACAACGATAAAAATAGGCAGGCCTGACAGTAAATTGTATCTGCACACTAATTATCAATTTAGTTTACAATTTATCGTCTTATACAATTAATTGTCAGATACATTTCTTGACAATAAATTGCAAGATAACACGATTGTCAGCTAGCGTACATATGATTGTCAGATTTCTTACAATTAATTGTCAGACAATGTTCTTGTAAGGCATTGTAAACATGTTTTTCACTGACAGATCTGACAATATTGAATGATCTACCAAGCGTGTACACTTAGCTCTAGCCAGTTTAACTCAAATTTAGTAAGCAAGTGATGATTCTGAGTTAGTATGTATGTATTGTATAGTATATACACTCCGTCTCACTTGATTTTGAAAAGGAAGTTTTTTTGTTTTAATTTTACGCTCCAGGCATCTCAGATAGATTCGATTAAAGGGTCTTGATAAAGCCTGGCCCAAAAGTTGTCGATGATGTTTGAGTCCGGTAAATAGGGTGGCCATCGCAACAGTTCCACCTTTTACGACTGAATCCAGCTTCTAGCTACCTTGGATATGTGGATTGTAAAATTCAAGGTACGAGTTGAAAAATATCTGTCATCTTTGAATATGCCAATTCCAATAGATATTCGTAACTATTTCCGTTAGTTTTTGTAGTTATAAACTTCAATTTAATTGTTCAATAATAAGTGATAGTGCCCTGACCCTTAGAACCTGACGTACGACTGTGAATATTTGTGCAAATAAGTTCCTCTTCTCTTCTTCTCATAAAAATCTCACCATCGGATGCGTCAAGATTGAACCTTTGTTCATCCGAAGAGACAACCCATTTCCATTCGTTGCTCCAAGCAACAAGGTCCCTGGCGAAATTCATATGAAGTTCCTTGTGTCGTCGCTATAAAACTGGTCTATTTTTCATTTTCTTTACGCTGAGTGTTATCACTGGTTCAAATTATTCTTCAAACCATCAAAACACTGGCTAATATACCACTTTTTGGCCATATTCTGGGCAATAATAGTGCGAAATTCGAGGTATTCCCTAGAATTTACAACTTTTTTCCAATATTTTTGCTTTGGTTCTGCGTCCTTTTCATATTTACCATAGTGTTTAGTATCTGCTAGATAATTTTTCATAGCGATATTACTTCCCTTCATTCTCCATGCTATTCCACGGCCTGAAAGTCCCAATTCCTTGAAATCATCTATTGTCCCTATTTCGTGTACCATCAAAGTGTTTCCCGAGCCCATTTGTACTTAAAATTTAAAATAAAATTTAGTTTTCGACCCTTTCTCAAATGTTATAAACTTCTGTTAGAAAAAAATGCACGATTTTAGCTTTTGCAAATCAATATCTGCAATGGCCTCAATCAAGTGACTCAAGATTTAAAGCCCATTTTTGGCAGCTCATTCATAGTACTTGTGAAATTTCATGGTTTTTTCCAAGTAACCTCTTCAACGTTACCCATTTTTGTTGGCCAGTATGTATACCTACCCAACCCATAGGTACCAAAAATGTCCAGTAAAAACATTTCTCACAGGTATCGAAAAAAAACTATTGCCAAAATAGTTACCTCAAACAAGTGACGGGCAATGTGCAAATGTATGTATATGAAGAAAACTTCAGATCTAATTTATCTGGTGATCTACATAGTTTTCCCACAGACGAAATTGTAGAATTTATCCAAAACAGACCTTCTTGCGAAACTTGGATAGAACACGGTTAAGTGACTCCAATCCTGCGAATGATCTTGTGGACAGCGTAAACATAAGCACCCAATAGAAGAGGCATAACTCTCATACTCTCAACACCAGGCCATAACATTCAGCTGAACAGTCCAAATTTGTCCTAAAGAGAGTCTCACTAATAGTTTTGATTTTCCTAGCCATTATGGGGAACAACTTCATCAACAACTTGTTGCTACTTCCTCCAACAATTCCAAAGAGAGGTGGTAGGAACTCTTTCACCATCAACAGGCTGATGAAGTTTAGAGTAAGAGCGAGGTACTCCTAAAACTTTTTATTGAACGTACAAAAATACCAGCAAATATGAGTTTGACTTTTTTAAAGTAAAACCACAACCAAATTTCGTTCACTGCATCAAATGTATGTACTTCATTAACAAACGCAATTTTGGACCAATTTAATTACAGAATTTATGTCGGTGTATATAGTATATGAAGTATGTATTTGTATTGATTAATGTAATAGTTCCCCTTATTACAGTCGGAAGTAAAGGTAAGGACGTACTTAGTTTTGGCAACTATCTATTCTACCAAAATACTTACATCCAGTTCCAGCCACAAACTTAATATTTAAAGGTCCTACAACCATCATAAATATTAAGGATCTGTTCTGTGTTCATAGAATGCATAACAAAAGGAACGATTCAAAAAGGTCCCCAAAAACACTTCTCCATTAACACGGAAACCTAGTTACTCTCCCAATATGCTTTGGTTTAATAATTTAGTACGTTTCGGTTGCCACGCTCGACCGCATTTCCAACATATATTCATGTGAACGGGTGGGTGTCACACGTGCTTTTAACAACTACAGAGGGATGTTCAATGAATCTAAAACTCAAGTGCTTTTGTTGTTAGATGAAGTTATAGAATGTAAGATGTTAGATGTTGCGATGCACTTTGTTATCCACTCATTTTGAATTCAGTACGCAACGCATTCCAAAAGGAACCCTTGTATCCTTTTTGATTTTATTTAATGTTGTGTGGATTGAATTTTCACATCCTTACATTGTTGAATTGATTTATTAATTCCAAATAATATTAGAATGATAAATTAAATTATTGATTTTTTAAGGACGAAAATAATTAGTCATACTAGTAAATGTTTCCAATGACTATTTTTACTTGGTATGAGAACGTTCATACATATATATCTAGCACCTGTATAAAGAACAGTGTCCCTGTTGTAAGGAATATAAATTGACATGATTCGTTCGTCAATTTAAAATACTATTTATTTTTGTGAAAAAATACCAGTAGAAACCATCTGGCTGAATTCCTAAACGCAGTAGTCAGCGCATCATAAATGTGTACCTATTCTTTTTTCATGCATTCGCTATAGCACAGGAAATTAAAGTAAAACAAGACTCATCAAAGGTTCATGGCAGATGACAACAATAAATGTTGAATTGCAGTGCAAAAGTACAAATATAAAAAGGAAGCGATGCAGTACTGCGTTTTGGAATTTAGCTTTTACTATTTAAATTTTCGACAGACACAAACAGCCAAATTAATAAACGCGGAATAGCGAAAGGTTAGCCTTATTCCATGGATTAAGTGCAAAATGTTACTAATAAAACAAAATTTCAGCTATGTGACGTTTACTATGCTAAACCACCGAAGCAGATGGTTTAGCGAAGGAATAAGCAGCAGACTCTTTTTGTTTATTGGCGTTGGTATCAAAAGATTTACATTTTCAATAACATTTTATTTCTATGCTCGATGATTTCATTAGGCTCTTAAGAATATAAAGCAAAATGTTGATTATAAATGGTTTGGTTAATTTGCAATATTTGCATGAACTTACTTTGTCTTTGGTGCTCCAACTCTCGCTTCTTTTCCTTTTTTTAATTAAATTTTCCCTAATACCTAATAATAATTTAGATAGACAAACAAGAAATTTCTTAGATACACTCCTCGTCAACTGAATACGCACAAACATTTTTTGAATATATTTTATCCATTTTTTCCAAACAGTGATGGTTATTATGCCATCTGTTGATGGTAAAAATTTTCGTAACATATAAATAACAGAATTTCAAAGTTTTATCCAAAAACAACCCTGAGTTTTTCCTTCAACCACTTCCAAAGTGTAACATATGCAAAGTAGAACTTTTTTTTTGAGTCAACTGAATAGGTACAAAAATTAAAATTGGTATTGGAATGGAATGAAACAAGTTTTTGTTTAAGTTTAGTTGTGGGTACTTCCACCTTTATTTTTAATTACTTCGTAAATTCGATCCGGCATGGAATCGTATAGCTTTTTAATGTAATTTAACGAAATTTCGCTCCACGCTAATTTGATTGCAGAAATTAAGGTTTCTTTGTCTTCGAACTGACGACCACCCTCATAGACTTTGCGTACTAACCATCCCCAGACATTTTCTATGATGTTTAGATCAGGTGAGTACGGCGGCCATTGAAGCAACTGCACTTGTTGCTCCTCTATCCATGTTTTTATTATGCGCGCTGAGTGAATAGGCGCATTATCATGTTGGTAGGTCCAGTTTATGGGTCCAAAGATGTTAGAAAATTTAGGAAAATTTCTTTCCAAAATTACTTTATACCCAGCTGCTGTCATTCTTGCTGTTACAACCTCGAGCTCAACTGTTCCATAATAACTGACTGCTCCCCATATCATGACACCTCCTTCACGACTATGATGGCGCTTTAAAAATCTTTTTTCTTTTCTTAAGTCGTGAAAATAGAAGTTGAACCCATCAGGGCCATCGAAATTAAACTTTTTTTCATCTGAAAAAACCACGTGATACCATTCTTTTTTCCAACTCATGTGAAGTCTTGAAAAATCTAATCGCAACATTTTCCGTCTCTCGTCAAGTGGTGGTTTTTTCTTAAGTTTCATTCGTTTAAGATGGCTTGAGTTGTTGATTACTCTTAATACTGTTGAGCAACTTGCGTTTACGCCGACTTTTTGTTTTATTTTTGCCACAGAATCAGAAGAATTTGATGCATATCTTAAAATTCTTCGTCTCTCAGCTGCTGTTGTTGCTGTTTTATTACCTCCCTTCATGTTTTTGCCGTATGCATCTTTATTTTTCAAGTAAGAATAAACTACATTAAAAATTCGGCCAACTTTATCAGCTATTGCACGTCCAGTTAGGCCTTGGTCTCTAAGTAAATCGATTTTAGCTTTTTCAACACTGTTAAGACACGTAGATCTACCCATTTTTCTTAAAATTTGAAATCAAGAATTTAATTTTACTGAAAACACTAAAATCGTTAATTTAAACTGTCAAGCACTCCAAAAAACTTATAAACAACGAAGAAAATGGCGTTGTACCTATTCAGTTGACTAAAAAAAAAACTCCTACTTTGCATATAAAACACTTTGCAAGTGGTTGAAGAAAAACTCACGGTTGTTTTTGGATAATTCTTTCGGAATTATCTGCTTAACATCTTAAGGGAATAGTTAGCATCAACAGATGGCATAATAACCATCACTGTTTGGAAAAAATGGATAAAGAATATTAAAAAATGTTTGTGCGTATTCAGTTGACGAGGAGTGTATGTTTGGTTGCTTGAAATTTTAAAATGTCAAAACCCATACGGAAAAAAAACCCAAGCTTCCGAAACTTGGTACAAATTTCAGGATACTTAACAGGCCTCATACGGTAAACGTCACTTTACTATTCCACGAACATAAATCTTTTTTTAATGAGAAATTTTAACCTGTGGCTTAGCTCTTATTCCATGGTTTAGTAAAATCGTGGAGTAAAGGTAGAATAAGCGTTTTTTATTAATAGCGCTGAAAATGTTTAATTTAGAATGAATATGATATGATCCTTATATGTACTTCTGCATCAAAAATGTGGTAAAATCTACATTATGTATATGTATGCAAGTATACTCGACATACATTTATGTACATATACTGTCAGGCTGTCGGTTGTTTTAAAGTCAAGTTTAAAGTTAATATGTAGATGTAGGTATTCTGATTCGAGAAAATCTATCCTAATACTCTCTCGAATATGATTCTTCAAAATAAATACATACATATGAAGGGTCCAGGGGGAAAACGGTTCAAGTCCACTTTTTGAATAAATTAAACCAATAATTTCATCTTATAGATTTGTGAGTACTATCGGATGTAGTATAGCTCTCTTCACAAAGTATTTTGAAAACTCGCAAAATAGTACACTTTTTAACAAAAACTTTTGTCCAAAAGTATTTTTTTTTTTTGCTCCAAAAATTGAATAAAGCAATATTAAAAAAAAGAAAAACTTGTGAATAGACCTATCGACATGTCAGGTAAATAATTAAAACAAAACAATTCTAACTACATCCGGTCGAGTTCCTGTCTAAGAATTTGAATAACAAAAATGGTCCAATGTCACGCTCTTGAAAACTGTTTTATTTTCAAATTCTATTTTGAAAATTTAGTCTAAATAAAAACAAAAACCATTTACAATTATCATGTCAGGTTTTTTTCAGAAGAAAATTTCGTGTCATGCCAAAAAATTCAAGATGTTAAAATCAATATATGATTGCTTACTTAAGTACTTGCTCAAAAAAAAAAATTGTTTGTTTTACTTATTTTTCTTTGAATTAATACATTTACAACAATTCAAGTGCACTTAAGCCGTTTTTCCCCTGGCCCCTTCACATTTATGTCTATGTATTTATGTAGTAAAGTGCAAACATGAGTCACTTATGTACATATATAAATCATTTAGAAAAATTTAATTATGGTTTTGTTTATTCGTTATTTCAGTAGAAGATTGTCAATGAGAACAATGGAATATTGTCAATGGGAACTCAAAGAACCCGGTAGTGCCCAGCCGAGTTCGCAGCACTACACCCTTTTTACGAGAACATACTCAGGAGATTTTCGACCCCCTTTACCTTTAGTACCAATAAAGTCATACACTTCAAAATTCACAGTATTTGCTGAGCTAGTCAAACCAAGTCGGCTCACTAAATTTCATTTTTTTTTTAAAGTAATTCCTGAGATAAAGGACTTCAAAGATCGCAAAAACCGTAACTGGCTGACTCACTGACAGATGATCAAAATTATGAAGCATTTACCGACACCGTAGTACCTTGAAATTTCCCACAACGGTAGGTCTTGTGGTGCATACAAAGGGTGAGGCACCCACCCATTTTCTCAAAAATTTATATAAATTATATGGATCAGTTGCGATTGCGGTTGGGCTTGAATACATACCATATAAGAAGGTTTTATAATACAAATTCTATATACTACTGAATTAAATCAGCCAAGTAGAAGACTTAGCATTAAGGATTGGACTTGTTGAATTATTGATTCAAAATAGCTTTTTATGGCCTTTAGTCCTACAAATTGGCGTTTCGTTCGGCTTACTCACTTGAACTCATCACTGACATAGTGAGGGCTTTGTCATACGCAATTTGTGTTAAGTTCAGTTCAACTTACATGAATTTTTCAAGGAAAATCCACTGTAAACTATATCCAACGAGATTAGAATTCCTAATCATTAAGCTGGAAGTTTTTTTGCCCTGGGCCAGGCATAGTTTCTATATAAGAAGGTTTTATAATACAAATTCTATATACTAATGAAATAAATCAGCCAAGTAGAAGACTTAGCATTAAGGATTGGACTTGTTGAATTATTGATTCAAAATAGCTTTGTATGGCCTTGCACATGTTCTTTCTCATATTTGAACTCATTATAAAAATACTTGATAAACGTATCAGCTTCTCTAGATTTGCTTAGCTCTTTTGGCAATATAAGCCATCGTCCTTAGAAGCTTTGATTTGTACTTTTCCGCCTCGGCTATGCTTTTCTCGACACGTTTTTTTTGTAAATAGTCGAAATTCACCCTATATGTATAGAAAATATAAACCCAGTGGTAAATTTTCAAAAACTCACCAAGGAACCCTCTGCTATTTCCTCGAGGAATGGAAGCTATACCCAAGGAATTTGAGGTGAAAGCATCGAGAAAATTAACATGGGGTTGTTATTGGCGTTCACCAAGTGATTTTCCCGATGAATATTCAGTAGTGAAATCACTAAGGAGGTGTAACTTGCTTATTCCATAATTAATTGCATTTGATGAAACATACCGTGCATATACATCAGTGATAATCACTATAGGTACATGGAGTTGCTTTTTCACCATGCAATTGCTTTTAGCTGAAAAATGTCATGAATGTTCACCAAGGAAATCACTTTGTGAATGGAACCTTCTTAATCATCTAGTGAAATCATCAACATCGGTAGTGTACTGTCTAATTTAAGATTAAAACGAACCAAAAAGAAGTTCTCATTTCAAATCAAAAGTTATATTTACGTTTTAACAAACGCAGTTTAAGTAATCTTCAGTTCATCTTACATTGATTTTCTTACGGGAAGTCACTGTGAACTTTATCTTACAAGATGAGAACCAAAAAATCACAAGCTCAGGACTCTGTCCATTACTATTCATCGTTGGAAACCTCGTGTTTCTCGAAGCATTATTTCTTGCAATGAAATTGTATACTACATGGGAATTATTGAATTCAGTTGGATTTTTGCACCAAGTAAAAAAGGGTGATGTCATGAAAATAATGAACTGGTGAAAAAGCAACACCTTTTTCTAATGAAATCATTACATGCATGTTCCTCGTAAAAAGTATTTCATGAATTCATTGTGCTATTCACCGAAATTTTTCCTTGGGGACGAAATTTCCTACTGGGAAAGTACGTACAAGTATAGGTATTTATATTAATGTTTGTAGATAATGTTGTTTCCAAAATAACTAAAGCAAAACGATAATGCTTTTAGCCAGTGTTATTAATATGTTCTTTACAAACCATGGTTTTGATTAAGTAAGAACCCATTTACTCTCACAAATCACAAAAGAGAAAATGAAAGTCCAAAACAAAACAAGAATTAATCCCATTCAATACTTACTTACTACATAAAAGCAAGTCACTACAGATAGGATCAATTATTAAGTATACCCTTTAACAACGTATCCTTGTTACCGCAGCAGAGCCAATTCATTTGTCTTTTCCTCATATTTGTTCATCCATTAACCATAAGTACTTTAGTATAATACTCGTATGTAGATGATTCATACAAGTGTTTAATGGAAAAATAATGAATAAATAGCATTGATGATGTGGAAATTTTCATAGGATAAATATTCGACTTTTTGTCTCTACTTAATTGACTTCATTCTCCTTTGTCATTAAATTCCCAATCATTCTATAAACCTTTTGCATTAAACAATTTATATCTTGAACAAATAAATTTACAAATGAGGTGTTAATATTGCTACGAGGGAGCAACAAACAACTTTTCTTATTATCAATTCAATATTTTCTTATTTATCAATTCAATATTTAAATAAAAGGAACGACTTTGTTGCACCTGGTTGATTTTGCTCACGAGCAACAATGATACAGGATGAGCTTTCATTTGCCTGATTACGAAGGTAAAGTAGGTACTTAGTTAGTACCTACATAAGATAAAAAAGTGATTTCGGATTCATTCGGCCCTACCTAGTACATTTTGGTTCTGGCCTTGGGGTCTTAGAACAGACCCATTTTTACTATAAAGGTAAGGTAATATAGGAGCTAGAATTATAATTTGAATGTTTAGCTTGGCTTTCGTAGATGAATTAATATGTCACCTAATTTAGTATTCCAAGTAGCAAACACCCGGGGGCATTCATGTACAAATATTTTACAGAAACTAGCCTTGAGAATATATAAATAAATTTAACATTATCTGTCGTTTATGATCATACCAGACGGCTTAATATTTATTTTTTTTTTGTAGTTTAGGGTAATATTTTATTAAGGAAAATACCTTTGCCTCATAGAAATGTGTAGGTAAGGTACTAAAGAGAGATGTGCCTTCTTATCTTAATGAACACGACTCCAAGACAGATTAGATTTTTTTGGTATAAAATATTATAATTCGAGTGGCTATGAACTTCCGCTCAAATCTAAGCAAATTCGTCTGTCTGTATAGCTTGGATCACGAACTCTATACTCTTAAAAGCACGTCCCTCTCTCTCTCTTGATACTAAACTGACAATCATAATCGGCCAGCAATAATCATAAATTTCACTTCAAAACCACCAAAATTATGGATAATCACAAAAACCAAGAAGAACAGAGAAGCTTCTTACACCTTTATTATGTCTACGACACCATCTAGGACATGATTTATCCAACTCCAATGTTTAGACAAGAACCAGAAGCCGAAGAAGACGCAGGTGTGCTTTACTGCAGGCATGAGGCATCATTTGGAAAATCCTTGCTATACCTAGGCCTCTAATTACACATACACAAAACTTTATCGCACGTACATGTCTGTTTCGTAAAATACTCTCAGGAACAATGAGCAAATTATACAAATTACTTCAGATTCAACGAGAAATAATTTGCAATTGCTTTTGATGTGCCTACAAGCTACTTCTGTGCTTCTTGACGCTTATAGTAGATATAGCAAAGTAGCATTTTCACTTTTACGTTTTACGAGGACCTCACAGAGGCGTAAAGGCGAGAACTTGAGTTGATTATTGAAAGCGGTTTGAAGTGTTTCTGGAACGACAGATACGAGGCTTTATCGCATAATGTAAACACTTACCTACCACATACATCTAACGAGCGAAATAGCAAAAATTATGCAAGCAATTAAGTCATTATGCTAACACATTCACTGTCACAGCTCACAGGAAACGGAAAGAGAGCACAAGTTCTTTAGTTGGTCTCGGTCGATATCGGTGTTGGCATCGGCAACGGCATCGGTGTGTTCGTGTTATCCTCGTTCATTTCGTCTTTGAAGATAGAAAAGCTAGATATTTGCGAATACACGAAATACCAAGACCTTATAATATAACTAAACCCCTTTCAATGGAGAGGAAAGAATAATAATATAGAAGTTAAGGTTGTGGCGGGGCTCATCGCAGCTATAATCCAAGAGTGATAATCCATATGGTAATTTTGTTTGAAATTTGCATTTATGGAAAGTTTTTTGTTTTCCTCGAGGAATCCACTCTGACTTTTGTATATTCGAAACGTGATTGTCAACTTTGAAGATATTTGATGGAGACGTGTTGTTGCTAAGATGCTTATACACAGACATACATATACATACATAATGTATAACTCTATACATACCTTCCGTAACAAAATTTCCCTTTTTATGTAGGTAAGGTACCTACCTATATTCAAGGAAAGTGTGGGTTGCGGAATAAATTTATGAAACATCAAATTTTCGCTAAACAATCTTATTTACGATTCGGAAATGGGCGAAATGACTGTCACAAACTGTATATCTACACGTGAAGAACCACCTTTCTTGAGTGATATCATTTTTATGTCTTTTTTTGCATATTTTATGACAATTTGTATTTAAGTTGGATACGCGTTTTTGGAGGTGAAATATCCATTAACGTTTTGAAGAATGTTTGAAAGGGTCTTAGAAAACGTGAGACAGATCCCAGTAAGATATCAATCGAGATAAATGTTCTTGATATTTGAATTCAATTATTTGTAACAGGTCTATTCGGCTTTCTTATTTGATGGAATCACTTAATTCACTTTTGTGAATCATTTATTAAATCTGCTTTATTAGCTTGCATTAAATCGATTTAAATATTATTTCTCAACCTACATACATACATACATTATGTATACACACACATGTACATAGATATATGTTTTAAAGGAGTAACTTTTTTGGGGTTTCGCATCTTTGAATGCAACTGTGTGATTTCTTCAACTTCTTATAGCCATTCCACACTATCCCACTGAGTATTAATACATGTCAAAAAAGTGTGAAGAAATCATGTATAATAGTGTGGAAGAAAAATATGAAATTTCATCACACACAACTTGACATCGCATCCTACACGATTTGACATGTGTTTATACCTGAAAATATTGAAGATCGGTTCTAAAACCATCACACATTCTATCCCACTTGGGCGTTTGAGGTTATGGTGAAACTGATTTGTTTTGATGCAAGTGTGGAAGCAAAATATGAAAATTATTTTCATCACACAAATTTGGCAGTCGTATGAAATTCTTTCCCACTTTATTTTGACATGTATTAATACTTTGTGGGATAGTGTAGAGGCACTTTTATGGGCACTTAGGCTAGTCGCGCACATGCAACTTTCAGTTTCGAAACTGTTTGGTTGCAAAAATGAATCCTACTGACTCATATGGGACAGCGCGCACATGCAGAAACTATTCAGTCGTCGATTCGAGCAACTTTTCAGTTTGTGCTTTTCCACAAACTGGACGATTGCCTGAAATCGGATTTTAAATTTGTGTCATATAGAATAATATGTACATAACTGCGCGCACATGCAACCAAATAGTTGCAGATACATATTTTACCACATCGTTGAATGTTGTTCTTTCCAAAGTGAGTTATGTTCTCTGTGCGAAAGAGAACAAATTTATCTTTTCTTGTATTTGCTGAGCAAAAGAATAGGACAAAGGCGATAATACTTTTCTTTGTATGTATGGGGTAGAAAATTTGAATAAACATTGTCGGTGTGTTGGTTAGGTTCGTTGCGATTGCTTGTGGAGTTGCTCATGTGCGCGCTCATCAGTCAATTTGTGACTAAACTGTTTTGTTGCAGTAGCAGTTGCATGTGCGCGACTAGCCTTATTGTAATTGGTCCGATTTGTCAAATTTTAAATTTTGACATTTGAGGAGTTTAGGAACAAAAGGTGACATTTTCACGTTTTCATTCATGAAAAAGTATATTTTGGTTTCTGTTACAAAAAAAAACTTAGGCCGTGTGCCAATTGCGTTAAAATTCTGGTTAAATTTGATCCCAGTTAAATGTTATCCCTTTTTATAGGGGTGAGTAAAATTTAAGGTTTTTGCTGTATGGTGTGTCAATTGGATTAAATGGGATTTTTTTTAACATTCACTTCCCATTAGTTTTGTTGTTGCATTTTTTTCAGTAATGATAGTTCGCAAACAATTCAGTTTGCAAAATGAATGAATCATCTGAAAAAGTATTTTCAATAAATTTTTTTGATTCTTTTACATTATCAGGGATTTATCTCAAGTTATTCTAACTTCTTCTTGAATGCATACTTAAATTTATTATAAGGTCTTTGTCTATAATTCTTAATTCTTTCATTTAATTTAAGTTTTTTTTCCATTTTTCATCTTTCCCGATAGGATTCATGACTTCATGATAGCAAAATAAAATATTTATCTACATTCATCTCCCTCACTTTTTCATGAGCATACCTCGCGTTCGGCAGGCTAAACGATAGGCTATCCATAATCCAAAAAAATTTCAGATACCTTGAGTTGTTTTTGCATCAGCTGAAATCAGCTGTTTTTTTACAAGAGTTTACAACAACACAAACAAATCCGGATCGCTTAAGATACGCAGCCGAACGCGCCCATAGACATGTCAAAAATTAACCACCGACTAAAATTTTAACGAGCTCCTGAGCAGGTTAAATTTTGAAGTCTATATTCACCTCAGTATTGTCAAAATTTAGCCATGGGATCAAATTTAACCAGGATTTTAACGCAATTGGCACACGGCCTTAATTTTGTTCAAGTTAGATTTTGCAAAACATTTTTGTGTGAATTACAAAATAATAGCAGTGGCATAATTGGACCATAAGGAGATGTTTGCATCTCATTCAAACTTTAGTTTGAACTTCATTTGCTGTGAACTCATACCCATTTGATGCAATAAGTTCTAAGGATAACTACACTTGCTGTATTTCTCAAAGTTTGTTCTAGTTCATCCAATTACAATAATATAGCCGTTAAGCAGTAATGAAGTAAGAAAACTTATAATTGAATTGACCCAAAGTCTGCAAAATAAGAAACTAAACGTTTAGCAGTAGGTATGGTTTAATATTAAGTCCTGTAAGTAAACTTCAGTCAAAGTTTCTGTGACGAAAAATGAGTCAGGAAATAGTATATTTTTTTTTTCGTATTTAAGATTTACTTTTTTAAGAAGCAAAGAAAAAGTAGTTTGTCACTGGTTCTCATTCCTGACGTCATTCGAAATAGATACGAATAAACAGAACTTGTGTTTTATGATAATCTTCTTTTGTTAAATTCCCTAATTGCTTCGAATAATTTCAAGACTCAGCCCAGCCAGTGATCATTATACCTATATAGTTTTGTTTTTTTAATATAACTTTAACTGAATACATCAATGGTTATAATAACCTTATCAAAAAATAGAAAGCAAATGTGGAGTGCAATTTTTTTTAACGAAAGATTTGTTTGCAAAAATCGAATTATGTATGTACCTATGCAAGTTCAGCTTCTTTTCAACTGCGTCGTCGTGCATTATTCCATAGACATCAAACAAGGTACTCCTTGTAAAAATAATGCTTTTTCTGTGAATTGATTTGTAACCTTCAAAAATTAGATTTATTTTTAAAAATGCTTTTAATCCATAGCCTGGTAGTTCTTATTTTCCATTCTTCCCGTTCAAATTACTATAAAAAAAACTGGTAAAACTCTCACTGGAAGAATATAATGTACTCTATACCTTCTCTAGCGAAGTTTTTTTTGCAGAGTAATGAAATAAGTACCTAAACCCAGTGGCGGATCCAGAGGGGGGCTATAGGGGCTGAAGCTCCCCCCCCCGCGGCTGATTCAAATGAGAGTTAGACAAACAAAACTAAGATTGTGGCTACAAAATTTACATATGAGCCGTGTTTTTCCAAGCCCTAGGAAAATTGAATGAGTTGCTGGGCTGAACCGTATTATATGCAAGCTGTGTTGCTTTTTTTTGAAGCCCCAAGAGAATTGGATGAAAAAAGACGATGATATCAAAAATGAAACAAACCTACGTAGGCTCTATTTATTTCAAGCCTTAAAGGTATAAGACAAAAGTTGAGGCGTGGGGCTTAGCCTTTACAAAGCGTTTTCTTAAGCGTGCAAGAGAATCAGATGAAAACTATGCCACTGTTAGGGCTAACATATTTGCATAATAGCTGTGTTTTTTCCAGGCATTAAGGAAATCCGACGAAATTAAAAGGCGAGAGCTAAAAAAATTGCATGGAAGCTGTTGTTTTTCGAAGTCCAGGAAAAAAATGAAGGTTGGGGCTTAACAATTTGTGTGTAGGCTTTGTTTTTTCTAAGCCCCCAAGGAATGGGACTAAACAAATAACAAGTTTGGGGCTCGTATGTATGCATAACCTGTGTTTTTTTTCCAAGCCCTTATACTGAAACTATAGTGAGGTTGACTTTCATGCTATTATTTTTACGTAGATTTTGCTTGGGTACGATTATTCTTTAAGATCTAATTAAGTTTGACAAAACGAATGACTGTTAGCTTTTTCTTAAACTCTTCTTGATATTTTTTGGACTTGGCTAAGCCCAGATAACTATTGACGCTTAAGTTTAAAAACCCAGTTTCCGGTGTAAAAAATCACCCTGATTACAGAATCCGACGAATGAGTCAGGCCCAATCTTGACATTTGGGTCATAGTAAAAATGTCAAAATTCAGTCTGATTCGCTCCGCAGTTCATTCGACGGATGCTCTAGGTAAGCGCGGGCTGAATAACTTTGATATGATGGATAGTTTGCATGATAGCATCAAAATATTGTTTTAGAAATTGAAACATATTTTTTTATTTCATATTGTTTTCGTGTGCCGAAGGATATTTTAACAATTTCAAAGACTGCTTTAAGATGAAGCGATTTTTGATTTAACAATTTGTTTCTCTTTTGATTTCCTTTGTGCTCTAACGAAAGATTAGAGAGCTCTTTCCGCGAGCAATATTCATTAAATGAAATGAGAAAGAATTTCAATTCACTTCGAACTCGTTTTCGAAATGTAAAAATCAGCTATAACGGTTATTTTTGTGTTTCCTTTAAAAAGTGTAATATACATTTTTGTTTTAATGTAGACCCAATACTCGTATAACTATAAATAATTAGAAATTGAAGGGCAGAGAAAGTTTTTAAGTTTTAACTGAGATTTTTTTCAAATCTTCGCCAAACTGTAAGATTTGAATTGACAAAAAATATGAATGGAATTCAAATTAAAATAGTTAATGATCGGAATGTTGAACACGAATTTTTATGTTCGTAATACCAATCCACTTGGTAATTTTAGGTGGAATAGGTACAGAACATCCAAATTCATTTTTTCCCCCAAATTTACAAAAAGTGGACTGAAAAACATGATAAAGCTAATTTCTTGGAATAGCTACTTGTACAAAAAATTTGCAATTGTTTTTTTTTTTATATAGGGAGCTTAATTAATTACCTTTCATTTTTGCCATTTATAGCATTCTCTTCTATATGAATTAAATTTTAAAAATGAGATGGGGCGTTCGCCGGTATTCGATTAGGTGGGAGCAAACTCATTAAAAAAAGCAGTTTTGTTACAGAAATCTTGCTTTAAAATGTTTTCATCAAAAGAAGAAAAATTGAATTATAAATTCTTAGACGGTTACTTGTTAGAAAGTTTTTCAAAATTTCTCATTAGTTGGATTGGAAATATGCTTTATTTGTAAATAAAATGTTTAGTTAAGCAAATCTTGGACAGCCAATCCAAGTTAAATAAAATGCACGACTGGGTCGCACGTACTTGCTCTTATGTTCAAGACACTGCGAGTTTAAGAAAATTGTATATACAAACATGGAAATTATGAGAGAAAAATGTAGAGAAGCATTGAATACGACACTTAAATTAGCTAAAACAACTCTTTTGACAGTTTGAGGTGAAAAAAAAGTATACCATCTTAATTCATGATGGAATATGATTGTATGGGAAAAAAAAATTTAAAATCGTTGGAGCGGTTTTCTTTTAAATTAATTTTTTATATATAAAATTCTTAAAACATTTTTAAGAACAAATTTTGGTATGCAGATTTAAACTATATATTTATGTGTATATAAAAACAAAATTTGAAAAAAAATTGTTAACCCGTTTTTGAGATATCGAATTTTCAAAAAAAAAATTTGAAACTTTTTTTTAAAATCCAAAAACTTCTTTTTTGAAAATTTTGATATGCAATATTATTTAATCTTATCTGAAATTTGTATATAAAAAAATTCATTTAAATCCGTTAAGCTGATAACGAGAAAACTCAAAATAAAAAAATACGTTCTATGACAGGTACTACTAATAGTTGCTATGTGTAAAACTTTATAATTTTTGATGGTAGATCGTACTAATTTTAGTATATGAAAAAGTTTAATCAAAATCGTAGGAGTCGTTTTCAAGCAAAAAAATATTTTCCTTTGCGGTTTTTTCACTTTTGTATGGAAGGTACCGTTATTTTTTCCAAAAATATTTTAGAGAGTACTAAAAAAGTCTTAAATATCGAGGTTCAAAAAAATCTATGATGTCGTTTTCGAAATATTTGATTTTCCAAAAAAAAAATTGAAATTTTTTTTAAAAATCCAAAAAATATTTTTTCAAAAATGTTGGTACACAAAACTATTAACATTTTTTGGAAGCTTCTGTATAAAAAAAATAATTGAAATCGGTCATACCATTTTGGAGAAAATCAAAATTTAAAAAAATGGTTCCTTGGGAGGGACCATTAATAACCATTTTTGAAAAATGGTTTTCCACCCAAAGAAAGCCTTTACTAAAATAAATTTATTGAATTTTTTTAAAGAAAAGTTGTCGAGCCGTTTTTGAGAAAAATACGATTATGTAGATTTGCCAAAAAAAAATGTATGGCAGGTACCGTTATTTTTGGTTCTAAAAAATATGAAAAAAACTTGTCGGCAGAATCACCAAAACCACTATGTACCAAGTTTGAAGAAAATCGATCGAGCCGTTTAGGCTGTAGACAAACAGACAGACAGACAGACAGAATTGTGCCACCCACTTTTTTGGTGTTCTCTATCATCGTAATATCATGTTTGATTGTTATCTCAAAATTTTTTTTTGCACGAATCCAAAACTTGCCTTATAGTACCTACAATCGCAAGTAAAAATGATATCGCATCAGTAGCGTAGAGGTAGAGTGGTGGTAGTGCGGTCCCCAAAGTGTTTGTTAACATTCCACTAACATTTCCGTTCTTACCACCGATTTGTTGCTTTTCTTAAAACTTAAGGGACAATATTGAATCGTTGATTATGAAACGGGGGTTAAGTCCACTTTATTAAATTTTTTAGGAGAAACAAAAAACTGTAATGTTTGTATACAATTCTCATTATTTTAGTTTTAGTGTTTTGAAAGTATCCTATGAGAGACACAGTTTATGTTTATTTCAATTATATTTATTATCATAGAAAATATTATTAAGTGGACTTACCCCCTTCTCAAAATTCATGAATGAGCATTGCTTACTAAAATACGTCTCGTAAGTTGATGCTTTTTAGGTTGTTACTGACTTGTATCTATTTTTTTATATAATTATATAATATTAGACTGGTTTGCAAAGTTTTTAAGTCTTATTCCCCATTAGTACCTACTTTATTTTGGACAGTTCTGAATTATGTTAAAAAAAATCAATCAATTACTTAAAAACTAAATTTTATTTAAGGCTTTTTTAAGTGAAATTAATCAAACATCTATTTAAAATATCCACAAACAACGATTTTTGTAAAAAGTCCAACTCTAATGCCTAACGGTTTTTTATAAATGCCTATAACATTACATAGACTCCTTAACGTTCCAATCTATATTGCTATTAAGCACGTGAAACAAGACAGACACGAAAAACAGTTTCTCAAGAAAAAGTTATTATTTTCAACTGGTGCATTATATTTAAAAATATGTTGACGATTTATTCGGTTTTCTAAAGTATTTGAGTTGACTACGGCAGTTTTTAATTATATATTTTTTTTAAGCAATGTTATTAAGATTTTTATTTTATTTTTTATAAGTTAGGGAGGTTTCGACACTATGTACTTAAAAGGAGGCTTTGACAGAGTATTGAATCCTCCTTTTTGTTGTTCTTAATACTGCATAACCTGATATTTTCTCATATCTAAGCTTCTGAACGTCATCTTTTAAAAAGTGTTGATGGTCTGCAGAATGCCGATGTTTGTCAATGATATTGATTTGTCTACTTCAAATTAAAGTAAGTCTGACGGGCTCTCACAAATTTCTGAACTTTTGGGGAATATAAAGACATCTCATAGATGAAAATCAATCCAACGTTTTGGTCAAATACACATTTTTCCTATGTTGAACTGGGGACTGAATTTAACGATGTATTGTTAGGTTAAGTTAAAGCTTTTTCAACGAAAAGATACACATAGTTCTTTGCTGAACCTCTTACTAAGGTTAAAACTCTGATTTGAAGCAGAAATAGTATCAATTATATCAGCACCTAAAGATACCCGGACACACTTCTTGGGGATTTTGGCAAAAACATTTCTCTATCAATTTCTCTAACTATAGGTTCGCTTAGTGTTTTTTTTTAAGTGAAATTAAGAGCAGAGTTATATTAAGCCCAACTGTCTTGCCTGGGCAAAACGCATTTGGACTAAAGGTCATACAAAATCTTTAAAACTGAACTTATCAATCATGAGCAATTCTTTTTACATTTTGAAACAACAAAATCTATTTTTTGTCTGAGCAATAAGAAGTTATGTCTGTTTTTCTTACATTTTTAATTTGGCACTACTTGTACTGTTCTTCGACTCACCAATTCAATTATAAGATTTGTTTTTCAGCCACTTTTGAAATTGATTATTTCTGCTTGTGTATATCCATTTCATTGTTTTTCTTATATTTTAAAGATAACATTACCGTTATTCCAATTAAAAGTAGCCTAGCTTACTCCCTAGGTTTTCCACTACATATACATAAACGTAAAGTCCCGTTAAAATCTGTTCACCTGTTTTGAAGATTAGTTTAGTGTAGTCAAACAGACAGACAGACCAAATCTTTTTAAATGAGATATGTTTCTTAGGGTCAGTTTTTCAGTGCGAGATCATCTTAGTCTCGGGGTTAAACCTGAGTTAACTCCATAAACGTGTTTTTCAGTCACTTTAAAACCTAAGTTAGCTCCGAGTTAACTCGTCTAATTTGGTGAGTTAACTCAAGGACCAAATTGAAGGTCTTTTCAGTTGTGGCGCCATTTCGATTTCGATAAGGACAGTTATTGTCAGGGCAATTTCGTTGTGGCGCCATCTCTATTCCGATGCGTGAAAGGCGTAGAAAGGTGATATCCATAGTGTCGCACATCGTTGGCCCTAGATTTTTGACAACTGAAAGATAGAGTTAGTCCTCTTCTGAAAAACTGTTGCTGAGTTAACTCAGAGTTAATTTATTTTCAGGATTAGCTTATTCTGATTTAACTCAGAGCTAACCTGACTGAAAAACTGGCCATTAGCAAGCAAATGGCCATCTTACCTCAAAAAATTGCAACTACTTCAATATTAAAGATATTCACTCCAACTAATACATACCTACATATTATAATATAGATTATATTTGTGTTTATAACTTCGAATACGATTTTATTATTACTAATTACTAATATTACTAATTTCAAGTTGAAAAGTCAAAATCACTTTCGCTGGAAACTCCTGCCTGTTTCGGTTGCGTAGAGCTTTCGTCCGTTTCACTATCAACGAAATTGACTCTCTTTTTCTTCTTCGATGCTAGGTCATTATTTTTGTCTGTTGATAATATTGAAGTGGGTTGGTTTATTTTTTGTGTGCTCTCTGGTTCCTTATTTCGATCTGCGTTCAGTTCTGCCTTCTCCTCATATGATGTTTCTGCGATGTTGTCGAAGTTTTGCGTTTCATCTTTTCCTGTGTCGAATACTTCCTGCTCTGGAGAAAAGTTTTCTACGATTTTATTTCCAGCAGCTTCTTCAACAACTGGTGCGTAGTCTCCTTCTATGTAGGCTTGGTTAGAAGTTTCATCACTTTCGTTCGGTGCAACTTGTTCATAATTGCCATACTCTCCAGTGTACTGATCTTGCTGATATTCTTGGCCATAAGCTTCGGGTGCATATTGGGGTTGGTTAGTTTCATCGTATTGGCCCTGGCTGTAATCGTATTGATATCCACTTTGGTCATATTCAGCTTGATATTGAGAGGGATCGTAGTTCTGATAATCAGTTGAATAATTTTCACCTTGAGAAAGTTGCCCATCTTCGTTATAAGTGTATTCTTGCTGGGGCCCACCTTCCTGACTAGTCACTGCACCTGGATCTGAATAGCCGTAATTTTGCATATCATACTGCTGTTCTTCTGCTGAGCCAACATTACTATCACCATAAGGATAGCTTTCTTGATTGTTTTCTCCCACTACATCATGTTTCGCTTCAATCTGCTCAATTTCCGTTGCATATGGTGCCAGTTGCTGATGCTCTTCCCCCATTACCGGATCCTGTTCATATGAGTCCTGTTCCAAATTAGTAAACTCATATCCCTTAGTTTTCTGAGAATTTTGCTCAATTTCCTTATCGCCTCCTCCATTTCCTCTCGGATTATCTGCTGGTGAGACAGCAGTATCAGAAGAAGTTAAGCTTTCAGGTTTCGTCAGCAGCTCTCCATAAATGGCAGTTTCTATATTTTCAATCGACATTTTCTCTTTTTTGTCAAAGTGTAGTGGGCGGTAGGTGTTGGTACTTGGATTGACATTGGGATCTATGCGTGTATTTTCAGTGTTTTCTTTATTTTCACCTACATCACCATCAATAATTGCAGTGGTTCTATTACTTGCTCGAGTGCTTTCATCTTTGGAATTTTTTGTCCCATTAAATAAAGTTATTTGTTCCGTATCCCTACTGGGATCTATGTTTCTGGCAGGAGCAGTATTAGATATGTGTTTCTCTTTCTCGGTCTTATATTCCAATGGTTTCTTCGTAAAAGTAAGGGCTTCATCACCAATACTTTCTATGCTACATTTACCATCCAAAGGAGCTGAGGAGGCCGATGAAGTGTTCTTTTCGTTGTCATCTATGTCGTTTATTTTTTCATCGTCTCCGACATTCGTTCCATCGATTTTTTCTGGTTTTCGTATTTGAAGTGTTGTCGTGATGTTATCAATGCTGAGCTCTTGAGGAGTCAAGCTAATGGGAATGGGGACATTTTTCTCGAACGGTTGTTCCATTTCTTTTATATATTTGATGTACTTGTTGTCGTCGTCGTCGTTGTCGCTGTCGGTACGGAAATCAATGGTATTAGGTGTGTTTCCTTCATGTACAACCCTCCTCCCTTCTTGAATACGTTCCTGCTGGAACGAGTTATTCGGTTTTATGTTGGGTAATTTATCAACCTTTAAACTTTGATGGGGAACTGGCAAATCCTTATTGAACAATGGTACTCCAGTTTGTTTAAAGTTTTGGAACTCCTGACCATTTTCTTTGTCTTCATTGAACTCTAAATCATCGTATTTCTTGGGTTTATTGCCACATACTCGTTGTTCGGAAATCAGTTGGTTAGATTGCGTCCTATTCGAAATTGTTTCATTAGTTTTAACATCGGCAAATGGAATAGACGAAGGGGTTTCAGCTCTAAACTCAAAGTGCGGTCTGGATTGTTTAATGTCATCATCAGCTGTGAACAATGGTTTGGTATGTCTTTCTACTGATGGTGTTTGCTGGTGGTGTGGTTGTTGCAAGTAGGAGGCTTGGCCCACATTATATTGCATTGGGACAGTGGATGTTGTAGCCGCCTGAAGGTATCCAATGGGAAACTGAGAGTAATCAAAACAAAAGTTGGATTGGAATTTCTTATTTTCAACGTTGTCTGACGACATGGGAAGGGGTGTATTGTTGGGAAGCGCTATTAAAACTCCTGGTGGGGCACTAGCAAACGTCCAACTGGCTTGACAACGGTTTTGTTCATTTGGAATTGGTATAACCACAGGTAGAGGAACTCTTTGAAATTGAGGAGTGTTGTTGAATGACGACGATGACGGTAGCGTTTGGAAATTCTCTATGGGGATTGTTTCGTCTTCCGATCTTAGTGTGGCACTTATATTAGATGGCCTCTGAATCGAACGGAGTGAAACCGCAGGAATGTTTTGAAGTGTTTTCATTGCATACGATTGTACTAGCTTTGAGAAATATAATTCATATTGTAGCTGAAAAATAAAACAAAAAAAAATTGAATACTTATTTACATTTTAAATCATCTGAAAAATAGAAACATATTTTGAAATTTTAATAAGAAATCATTTGGTATTGTTTGAGTTTTTTTTAATTTTTGGCGTTTCAAAACTGAAAAAATATGTTGATGCAATCTAGGCATACGGCACATGATTTTAGGGTATTTTTTTAATTCTGGATTTTTTAAAATAAAAATCAAGACTATTTCTCCAGCTTTAATCGAGTTTTACTAATTTTCACATGAAGATGACTATATTTTCTGTATTATGTACATCCGATGGTACTAATGACCAAGACACTGGTAGAGTGGCGTAGCGAGGGTTCAAGCCGTGGGGGGGTGACTTTCATTAAAATGCCGACTTATTTTAGGAATTTGCCGACTTATTTTAAAAATTTGCCGACTGTTTAGATTTAGCATTTTTCGGGTGAAACTCAAAATAAGGGAAAAGAAAAACGGGATTTTTTTCCGAGTGGAATGACATTCGGGCGAAACTCTTGATAGGGGTGTTGATTTTAGCTCAAATCTTCACTTCGCCACATACACTTTTGAGATTTCGAAATGCGAGATTTTTCAATGAAACCGCCTTCAGCTGATGTAAGAGATTTAAAAAACTTAGGAGCAATGATCTTCCATGAAACAATTTTAAAATCTTGGGAACTTATATTTGGTAGAAAAATAAGATATCAATTATTTTTGGAATTATGTATTTATTTATAATAAATAATTAACAACAATGGAATAAATAAATTCATATTATTATTGCAACGATTAATCTAAATAAGAAATAATTTTTAACAACGTATTAAATTCATGAATATTTATATTATTATTGCAGCAATTTTTACTTGCGATTATAGGTACTGTAAGGCAAGTTTTGGATTCGTGCAAAAAAAAAATTTTGAGATAACAATCAAACATGATATTACGATGATAGAGAACACCAAAAAAGTGGGTGGCAAAATTCTGTCTGTCTGTCTGTCTGTCTGTCTGTTCGTCTACAGCCTAAACGGCTCGATCGATTTTCTTCAAACTCGGTACTTAGTGGTTTTTGGTGATTCTGCCGACACGTTTTTTCATTTTTTTTTAGAACCAAAAATAACGGTACCTGCCATACATTTTTTTTTGGCAAATTTACATAATCGTATTTTTCTCAAAAACGGCTCGACAACTTTTCTTAAAAAAAATTCTGTAAATTTATTTTAGTAAACGCTTTCTTTGGGTGGAAAACCATTTGACAAAAATGGTTATTAATGGTACCTCCCAAGGAACCATTTTTTTAATGTTTGATTTTCTTCAAAATGGTATGCCCGATTTCAATTATTTTTTTATACAGAAGCTTCCAAAAAATGTTTATAGTTTTGTGTACCAACATTTTTGAAAAAATATTTTTTGGATTTTTAAAAAATATTTCAAAATTTTTTTTGGAAAATCAAATATTTCGAAAACGGCATCATAGATTTTTTTGAAACTCGATATTTAAGACTTTTTTAGTACTCTCTAAAATATTTTTAGAAAAAATTTTACATTTATGAAAAAATAACGGTACCTTCCATACAAAAGTGAAAAAACCGCAAAGGAAAATATTTTTTTACTTGAAAACGAGTCCTACGATTTTGATCAAACTTTTTTCATATACTAAAATTAGTACGATCTACCATCAAAAATTATAAAATTTTACACATAGCAACTATTAGGAGTACCTGTCATAGAACGTATTTTTTTATTTTGAGTTTTCTCGTTATCAGCTTAACGGATTTAAATGAATTTTCTTATATACAAATTTCAGATAAGATTAAATAATATTGCATATCAAAATTTTCAAAAAAAAAGTTTTTGGATTTTTAAAAAAAGTTTCAAATTTTTTTTTTTGAAAATTCGATATTTCGAAAATGGGTTGACAATTTTTTTTCAAATTTTGTTTTTATATACACATAAATATCTGTGGTGTTTGGTAGAAACATGATAACTCCATTTTAAAATTTGCCTCCTTACCTCCACTTTAAATCGAGCTACGGATGAACCGATTTTTTTCAAATTTGAAGCATAACCTTTCAAGGACTATGTTCATAAATGTTCCAAATTTGAAGAAAATCAGTAAACTTTTTTAGGCTCTAGCACGATTTAAAGAGGACGTAAAGACGCAAATTTAAAAATGGAGTTATCATGTTTCTACCAAACACCACAGATATATAGTTTAAATCTGCATACCAAAATTTTTTCTTAAAAATGTTTTAAGAATTTTATATATAAAAAATTAATTTAAAAAAAAACCGCTCCAACGATTTTAAAATTTTTTTTCCCATACAATCATATTCCATCATGAATTAAGATGGCATACTTTTTTTCACCTCAAACTGTCAAAAGAGTTGTTTTAGCTAATTTAAGTGCCGTATTTCATGCTTCTCTGCATTTTTCTCTCATAATTTCCATGTTTGTACATACAACTTTCTTAAACTCGCATTGTCTTGAACATAAGAGCAAGTACGTGCGACCCAGTCGTGCATTTTATTTTGTTTAGGTATAGGTATTAAACAATCTTTATAAAAATATTTAAGTAACGCATAATTCTATCAGCATCAGCAGTTTAATCGTTTATAATAATAAAATACATTAATTTATTATTATTGCAGCAGTTTATTTTTTTTTAAATAAACAATTTTTAATAATATAGCTAATTATTTATAATAAATTAATTTTAGTAATAAAATTTATTAATTTATATTTATTATTATTTTATTGCAGCAACTTAATAAGTTGTAATGAAAATTTAATATTTAAATTTAACATTATACTATCTAGATTTTAATTCGGTGGTGTTTTAATTAGGACCATTCTTCAACGACCTCATTAAGAATAATTTCGTCCACTTTATCATTCGAAAAATAAAGCAGCATCAAATTATTCAAACGATCATCACCCATTGTCGTGCGCAAATAGCTTAAGACTAATTTTAATTTACTAAATGATCGTTCACAAGAAGCTGATGTCACAGGAGCAGTTAAAATGAAGCAAATGAGTTTGTGCGCTAAGGGAATTACCATTTTCAACTTGAACACAACTTTGGTAATGTCTTCGAAATTTATACAATTTGTGGATAAATCAAGAAGAATTTGCAACTCATAAAGCAAACACTCTGGAGCTTCCAATTTCATTATGGATTCCACTGATTCTATTGTGACATTTCCTCTGTCGACAGGAATTTCAAAAATCTTTTGAAAAGGTTCGAAAGATGGAAAATTATCTTTTTAATTATCGTTTATACACATCGCAAGAGTTTGCAAACCTGTTCTAAATTCTTTTCGATAAAAATGTTTGGAAATCGAAGTCGAAAGCTGTTTCTGGATTTTCATCGATTCTTCTTGGTACACGGCGTGTTCTATGATGTTTCAGAAAATCATTCTCTGGATTTATTTTTAATTTCTCAGCGAATGAAGATGAACTTTTTATTAATGCATCGATTTGGTCGTCATCGTCATTCATTCGTTGAAATGATATTGATGTGCTTCGAATCAACAATACAGCATCAATGACATTCAACTCAACTTATAAATTTTCTGTCAAATTTTTTACTTTAAACATGACGTTCTTACAAAAATATAACGAGCTTATAAAAACAAAATCCAAGATTTTTTTCAGCAGACCAGAAGCGGAGGTGCGCGAGTATTATTATCAACAGAACTTACATCGGTTTTTATTTTTTCGAAACCATGTACAATGTAAATTAAGATTCGTTGATTTGCCGACTCTTGAATTAGTCGGCATATTTGCGAAATTCGCAATCAGCAAAAATGCTCGTTTTATAAAATTTTTTTCTAATTAAGATTCGTTGATTTGCTGATTCTTGAATTAGTCGGCATATTTGCGAAATTCGCAATCGGCAAAAATGTTCGTTTTATTATTTTTTTTTTTTTTCAAATTAAACTTCGTTCATTTGCCGACTCTTGAATTTGTAGGCATATTTGCAAAATCCGCAATCAGTAAAAATGCTTGTTTTATCAATTTTTTTTTTAAATGAAGCTTCGTTGATTTGCCGACTCTTTAATTATTCGGCATATTTCCAAAATCTGCAATCGGCAAAAATGTCGATTTGCATAGGTACATTTAAAAGTTTTAAAACCTAAATAGGTATAATGAAAATACAAACTTACTTTTTTTTTAACTTTTTCCGAAAAATATTGTAAAATTTCTGGTTTTATTATTTTTTTTTTTTAATTGCTTGAATTATTAAATCTAGCTTCCTGGATTTGCCGACTCTTGAAAAGCTACGCCCCTGCACTGGTGAAATGATATCTTCTTAAGTATGTAGATTAAAAATTAAATTTTGTTGTCAAAATGGATTAAGAAAGCAATAAATTACTGTTTCATATGCAACTAACTGCTGTCATCTGGTGATATTTTAAAGATAAAATAAGTGCTGTATTTCAACCCGGCCCTTAAATACAATGAAATAAGATTTTTTGTAAATCTTGTGAGAACTGTGGTTCTAGATAAGAATGCCGTAAGTAGATAATGAAACTCATTTTTTCACGAAAATACTGAAGAACCAGATTTGGAAGACGATTTAGGTCTATTGAGGTTATTCGAAAAATTATGGGTTATGTATTCGGATTAAGATGATTAAGGCATGGAACTAATATTCTAAGAGCCAACGGCATAAAAAGACAAGTCATTTGCATAACATTGTAACTTATATCAATAATAACATTTTAGGGGTTGAACCAACAACCGTTTGTCTGCCTACCTAAATACGTGTCGAACAGGTGTAAAATTTGACGTAAATTTGTTGCATCCATTTATTTCAATACCTATTGGTCGAAGGGAAAAAGTGTGCATAAAACAAATATTTAGCTTGCAATTTTGAACAATTGTTGTCATAGGTCAAACTCTCTATAGTTAGTCTTTAAGAAGATAAAAAGCAATGAAATTTCCAAAAACCACTCACGTAACTCATAAACCTGAGTGGTTTTTAGAAACTTCAATTCTCTCTATCTTCTTAGGGACTAGACTAACTATAGAGAGCTTGATGGCTTGACCTATGACAACAATTGTTCAAAATTGTAAGCTAAATATTTGTTGCATAAACACTTTTTCCCTTCGACCAATAGGCATTGAAATAAATCGATGTAAACATTTTACGTCAAATTTTACACCTGTTCCACATGTGTTTTGTAAGGCAGACAAACGTTTAATGGTTCAACCCCTCAAAGGTTATTATTGATATGACTTACCATGTTACGCAAATGTTTTTACTTTTAATGTCGTTGGCACTTGGTCTATAACTAATAAAAAAGTATTTTAAAAAATTAACAGTAAACTACAATAAGAAAATTAAAATATCAATATAATATTGTGAATTGGGCCTATTGAAGATACAGATAAGATAAACGCATCTTGTAGCCAATCACCTATTTGGGAACATTCATACATTGAAAATTTGTAGCTCCAACAATGAATAATAATTTGAAATAATGTGTCATATGACTTAAATTGCAATCTATAAGGGCCAGTTTTTCAGTGCTCATTTAAATCTGCATTAAACCAGAGTAGGCTAAACTAAAATAAACAAACCCTGAATAAACTCAGAAGTAGTTTTTCAGTTTATGAATAACTTAATCATATACGTATACACTATTGAAATGGAGATAGCGTCACAACGGAAATTGAACTTTCTACAGATTTCAATCATTTTCACTATCGAAATTGCCTTCAGTTTAGTCTTTGAGTTAACTCATCAAATTTGGTGAGTTAACTCGGAGTTAACTTTGGATTTAAATTGACTGAGTAACACCTTACAGTTAACTCGTTGCATTTTCAAAATAAAAAGTATGTAACAACACGCCCCTAATGCCTAATTAACGGCAATATACAAAATTGTAGTACATGCAATAACCTTTCCAACGATATATAACACATAAATGTTGAGCAGATCATCCAAGTAGCAATTAAGAAATGCATTATTATTGTTTTTGGTGCTTTAAAGCCGAATATCTTTTGAACCCCATGGTTTACAACTTAACGGCCATATAATAAAATGAAGTATTTGCAATGACCTTTTCAGTGATGTATGACACATCTCTGTTGAGTAGGTAGACCAGATCCCATACATTTTTGCCCATTCTCCTTTCCTTGAGTGATTTCAACGAAATTGACACAGGTGGCAGCTGATACAGGATTAAGACAAAAAAAAAAAATATTTGCATTAGGGTGTTCCAAAAAATGTCAACTTCGGTGTTCTTTGAGCGATTTCAACCAAATTGACACAGGTGATAGCTGATACAGAATTAGAAAAGAAAAAAATATTTTCAAAGCAGGGTGTTCCAAAAATATGTCAACAAATTGCAACTTCGTTGTTCCTTGAGTGATTTCAACGAAATTGACACAGGTGACAGCTGATACTTGTTTTAGTGATAGATTATTTATTTTCGTTCTTGTGCTAATTCTGTGACCACCACATGTTACACCAACAAATTTAATTTAAGTATTTTTTGTTGTTGCTATTTTGTTGAATTCTTTTTTGTATTTATTTAAGTTTTTCAGTGTTGAATTAAAGAGTTTTCATTAAATTATGTTCCAAGAACATAGCAAAAATACAGATTTTCCTTATTAAAATCCGATTCACAAATGTATGCTAATTTTCTGTCCAACACTGTATATCCTAAAAATCCTTATTTTCGATATTCTTTTTAAAATATATGAAACTGTTTTCTTGACATCTTCTTTCGATTTTAATGGTTTGCCCCCCTCTGGCATTTGCCAATATGAAAAAGAGCTTAATAGGTAATTGATATTTTTAAAAGATCCAGGCAATCTCAAATATGCATGAGACGGATATTGTTTCTCAAAAAAATAGGCAAATAATTGCGGATTGTTGTTTGCCTGAATGATGTTTCATAAGAAAGTTTGTGCGTGAGTGATTCTGATTTCAACTCAAAAATCAAATCAAGAACCATTCAAAAAAAACTTATAAGTTTTCGAAAAATTATGTGCCTTTGTTTTAAAGAAAATCTTTGATCTTTTTGAACAAGGAATTCGAAATTTTTTGTGTAGAATTTCCAAATTATTTATTAATTTTCTCAAAATCCAATTCAATTCTGACTCTTTATTTTCAAAAAATACATGGCTGCTTCTTCCATTCAAATTTGAAATTTGCAGTTAGTTTTCTTAGAACCAAACTTAGCATTAGATACGTACGCCATACAATTTTTTCACCATTTCAATATTCCAAAAAATTACCAAACAAATTTAAAAAAATTAAATAAATTATTGTTAGTTCAAACAACATTTGAGTGATAAACCCTGTGCTAAAAAATGGGTTTTAATAGAATCTCCGAAAGAAAAATTTTAATGACTTTCGATTTTCTTGAAACCGGTAAAAGTTTTTTTTTTTTGTTTAAGAAATATTACAAATTTCTTTGAAAACTCAATACATATATTCAAAAACAATTTTTATTTTTTGAAACTTGGTTTAGGTATAACGACTTCTTAACATTCTTCAAAATATTTTTATAATACAAATTATTGTTTAAACGCCGAGGAAAAACATTTAATTTTGCTCAAAAATTATGAAAAATTTACTCTGTGCTAAAATAAGTAGTTAAACGGTCTACTGGACAACTATCAACTCTGATGAAACGTTATTTTGGATTTTAACTTTATCATTATATGCTTAACGGATTAGAATAAAATTATTAATACAAAAATTCCAAAAAGTTAAAATAATGTTGCATATCAAAATATTAAAAAAAAAACATTTTTGAATATAGTTTTTTTTTCGAAAATTTGATAGCTCAAAATTCGGTTGGTGTCTGCCCGGCAGAACCCGTTAAGGATTAGTAATAAGCTCAAATTGTCTAATAAATCAAAATGTGTTCCATGGTAGGAGATGATTCATCTGTCATTTTCGAAATCATATTTGCATTAATTTTTTATTAAACTGGTCATAAGTACAAACGTATTTTTAGTCACTTCAGAAATCTTACATCTTTTTTCAGCCAACTGAATCTGGTTCGAACTCGAATTATTGCTTCAAAAGTCCCAATCAGGGATTATCAATTTGTTCTGCAAGTGTCCAGCGTGCAAACTGCTTCAACTGCTTAGAGTTGAGAGTGTGGTTAATATTGAAATTTACCTACATAAGTATAGGCCCATTCACAAAAGATTCTTCAACGGTTGAAAGTTCTTGGGTATAATGGTAAAAATAGAAACTTTAGACAAAATGAAATTTCTGTCTCAATTTTTAAGGAGCCTTAAATCGTTTCAAAACTAAATAGCCTGAATTGGGATTTATCGCAAATCATAATTTGAAGGAACGAGTGAAAAGTTGGAGTAGCAAAATTGGCGATAAAAAGCCCGCTCTGGCAACCCTGATTAAGAGTGAATTTTCCTAAACGATAGGTAATGAATATGAAGAGAAGAAAAAAAAAAGAGGTTTTATTTGAAATTTTAATTGAACTTATTCAAAATGTTTCGCGAAAAGTTAGATGGTTGCACTAAAATGCTTATTACTTGAGTTTTAATGGTCGAACCTTCAATGTTTATAACTGGAAATCAATTAAAAATAATAGGCTACATTTATTTTTAGAAATACAATGAGAATTGTTGTAATTTCATGTTGTTAGGTGGACAAGGTATGAGGAAAGGAATAATGTTATATGGACGCCACGCCACTGGTATATAGGTATCTATTATTTTCCAATAATGGGCGGTGAATACTGAAATATTAAGATTGATTGTATGATCTTTTCAAATTTTTTTTACAAATGAAATAAACGAAATTCAATTTGCAATATATAGACATGTTATTTAGACGCCCTCTTTTGAAAATATATTTTTCTTTTTGAATTCTATATCAGCTATATCACCTGTCTCAATTTGATTGAAATCGCTAAAAGAACAACGAAGTTGACATTTTTTTGGAATACCCTAATGCAAGTATTTTTTTGTTTTTAATTCTGTTTCAGCTGTCACCTGTGTCAATTTCTTTGAAATCACTCAAGGAACAACGAAGTTGCAATTTGCTGACATATTTTTGGAACACCCTGCTTTGAAAATATATTTTTCTTTTCTAATTCTGTATCAGCTATCACCTGTGTCAATATTGAAATCGCTCCCTAATGCAAATATTTTATTTGTTTTTAATTCTGTTTCAGCTGTCACCTGTGTCTATTTTTACTTTTCAAATTCTGTATCAGCTATCAAAAATGTCAACTTCGTTGTTCTTTGAGCGATTTTAACGAAATTGACATTTTTTTTGGAACACCCTATTGCTAATATTTATTTTTGTTTTTAATTCTTTATCAGCTATCACCTTTGTCAATTTCGTTGACATCGCTCAAGGAACTTTATCTTTTCGAGACTTTGTCCTTTCGAAACTTTGGTTTTTCGAAACTCTATCCTTCGAAACTTTGCCTTTCGAAACTTTATTTTTCGAAACTTAGTTACTATTTCGTTTTGTTATTCAGCTAAGAGTAGGAGGAAAGCGGGAGACTTGACCATACGGGAGACATAATGAGCCATTCGCAATATTTCACTCAGAAAACTTTTAAATTCTATAAGAAGCAGAAAATGGCTTTCTATTTACTAACAAGATCAATATTTGATTTTGGGTCCTGGGAGAGTAAATGCATTTTTCGCTATGAGAAGTTAACAATTTTGTTTTCTAATTATTGCATAACTTTCTTTGTCTCCCACCTCCCAGTAATTTAAATAATTAAGGATGATCTTATTCCTTGAATAATTGTTTTTGTAAATACCAATGCAAAATAATGCAACAGTTTAAGTAACAAAATTTATAATTTCTTTTGTCTCAAAAAGCGTGACTTGAACCACTTACTGTAAAGAGGACTTGATCATATGAAAATGAGGAGCAAACCAAAAATAAAATCAAAAAACTGCCGCAGAACGGGAAATACTAATATTAGGTACAACGTTTAAATTATGTATTTATAAGCAAAATATAAAGTTACCAAGGAGTCGCATCTCATACAAATTATGACGGGTTCCAATTCCAATGTTGGAACCCGTCAAAAGTATCCTCCTTATAATACGAATATTGGATATTATGGTATGCCGTGGTGTTTGCCAATGATTGTATGAGAAATAGCTTTTCTCTTAATTATTTTTTGTTTCGTTATTGGTTTTTGTTTTTTATTTTTACTTTCCCAAAAATAGTTGAATTTAAATGAAACTTTGTGCAAATATATCTTGTTGTGTCTTTAATAACCACATTTTTTTCAAGCAAAACCAGTTATCAGTTTTTGAGTTATTCGATTTTGTTTGCAAAAAAATACTTTTTTTAAATGAAAAATGTACTTCAGAAAATCATTGCACAGAGTTCATTCAAAGATCATTAGTTTTGTTTTTAGATTAAATTTTATATAAAATAAATAATCGTGACAGTCTCATATATAAAACTCAAGATATAACCATTTTATGCGGACCTTATCACCCCGTTTTTCAAATATTTCAAACAAAACAAAAATCGACAAAATAAAGTCTCCAAAAAAAGCCGATAAGGTTTGCTTAAAGAGCTAATATCATGGGTGCTATTGATTGGATCATCAAGGTAAAAGTCTTCAGACTAACGGAAAATAACAGAGCATCATTTCCTTTTTTTTTTAAGTGCATTGGATTGAAGAGCTCTTGACCATTCCATAACATTTAAAAAGGAAACCAAGCTGGTTTTGAACCCCCATCCCCACCACAGGCTGAGATATCATGGTATGGTATTTGATATCAGAATACATGTATCTATAAACCTTCATACTCATATTCTGGTTATACATCCACTCCCAAAATTTGGAGTCGACTTTTGTTTTTCATTTAAAACTGTTTGTACTGAAATGAATATTTTGGGCAGTATCGTTGCGGCATCGGCAAAACTTTTGTCTCGGGTCCAATAATAAAATACTGTTTTATGTATTTTTTTCCGTAGAATTCAATGGTGTGATAAGTTTTTGCATTCTCCAAAAAAAATTAACAGCTTATCAACCATTATTAAAAAATTACTTGATGCAAAATGATTTTGTTGCTTTTTTCACATTTTTGTTCGCGGTTACTATAATATGTTATCATTATTTCATATAAAAGTAAATGTAAAAACAAAATGTATAACCTTTGAATGAACTCTGTACGCTGATTTTCTGAAGTACATTTTTCATTTGAAAGAAAAGTATTTTTTTGCAAACAAAATCGAATATCTCAAAAACTAATCACTGGTTTTGCTTGAAAAAAATTGTGATTATTAAAGACACAACAAGATATATTTTCACAAAGTTTCATTTAAATTCAACTATTTTTGGGAAAATAAAAAATAAAAAACAAAAACCAAAAAAAAAAAATGTTTTTCACCAATATCTCGAAAATTTTGAGGCTACGTTAAAAAATTATATTTATAAAAGTTGTAGATTTTTGCGTGATCTACAACATTTTTATTGAACACTTTTCATTTTGGGGCCAACAGTAGTCGGAAAACGCAATAACACAATTTCCTCCCTCTTTTTCACCCCCAAATCCCCCCTCCAACTCCGCTGCTGGGAAATATAATTTTTTTACATTCCTTTTAACCCCCTTCACCATTTTCAATTGTTAAACTGCTGTTAACCATTTTTCTTTTTTTCGAGTAAGAATATGCTAATAAGCCTGCACTATTCTTGGTAACTTTATATTCTCTGGTATAAGTAACATTACAATCTCTTAGCTGTATTTCCCAAAAAGGGTTTACTTGGAATATGTATTTATTTTCGTTTGTAACGTTTTTTAAGGTTTTTTTAGTTTTGTATCAACATTTTTGTGTATAAATTTTTAAAACATTTTTCTTGATAAATAATACGTTAAATACAGGGTGTCCCCTAATTCATCAATAATATTTAAGGGGATGATTCCTGAACATATTCTAAGAAACAAATTGTATAGGCAGTAAGTAGCATCTCCTCCGCCTAAGGCAGGGGGGACAGTTTCGGAAACGTTGACTTTAAATGAAAATAAAAATATTTAAAATCAATGGAAGCCCAAACAATAATGTGTTATATTTTTTTGAAAGCTAATACTCCATTGGTTCATTTGTTTTTTAAATCAAGTTGTGTTCAAAGAACAAGAGGCAAGGCTCAAGCTTTTAGTTTTCTAATTGACTAGTTTTGAAATGAAAGAAAAGCTAATGGAACGTAGCCAAAAGTTTACTCCAATTCATTAGGCATGTTTAGTTGACGGAGGTGGAATGCTTTGATGGGAAAAGATTCTCGTTTTCGTACTGAAATTATGAAACAAAATGTCAACTTTGGTTAAAATAAAAATATAGGAGTAGTTTGTATTTAGACAAAGCACCACTGTCCGGGAAGCTCCTTACATTAGTGATGTGTCAACTCGGTCAAGCACAAATCGAGTTGAACTGGTTTACATTTTTCTTAAACCGAGTTAGCTTGAACATGGCAAGGTTGTCAGGTTAAAAAAAAATGGAAACACCGAACGTAAAATATAAATCGCCAAAAAATCGTAAAATTTCAAAATATTAAAAATCAAACAGCGAATTCAAAAATTAGAAAAAACTGTTATAAAATTAATTTGGGAATGGGAAAGAAATCGATGTTCAGTTTTGGTGTGCGTTCATATTTAGTACTTCGATGGCTCCATTTAACAAAGAGAAATAAAAAAGAATGTAAGGTTTAAGTAAAAATTAGAAACAAGAAAAAATATAGGGAATTTGATTCAAAAAACTATAATCGCTAAGAAGTTCAAAATATCGCCTTTTTAGTTACGTCGCTAAACCGATTATCGAGTCAATGCTTAAGGCTTGGTTTCGGTATGTATCAACTCAGTTGGCATCGACTCAGTCTGAACGTTCTGGTCAGCGCTGCAGAAACAGGCACTTAGTGCCAAACTGGCACTTTCAAATAAGTTTGGCACTGTGGCACCCATTGGCACTGAAAAATTTCAAATTTGGCACTTTTTTTATTAAATATCAGACCTTACCTACATTGTATTAAAGTAAGACATAAATCACAAACAAACAGGCGCGGATACAAGGGGAGGGCAATGGGTGCAATTGCCCCCCCCTGGGCACCAACGAACGAAGCATAAAATATGAAATTAATAAAATGTAATCAAAAAAGGTTATTTCGTTATACTTTTAGAATATTTTTTCTTGGCAGCGGAGCGTTGCAGCAATGAGTGGTTGTGCGTTGGCCGATTGCTGACCAAGTTCAGTTAAGAAAAGTTCCGCTATACACAAATAGCCTTCAAATCGACCGAATGGAAAGCTTATAACTTCGGTTTAAGATGTCTGATCTTCAAGGTTAAGGTCTTTAATTAAAAGATAAATGTCCGGCTACATTATTGTATAACATTTTATGAGAAAAGTCATTTTATTTCGTACTATGAGAATAACGGGGAGATGGCAGGGGCACTTATCTTAATCTTCAACCTTAAAGTTGATTTAAATTAAAAAAAAAAAAAATCCTTTAAATACGTCGATTTAAATAGCTTAAAAAATTTCTTACTTTGCTTCAAATGCTCGGATCTACAGGATAAAGAGAATTAAAGTTAAAATAATAAACGTCATTTGTGTATAAAAAATCATTGAGAAATTGAGGAAAAAAATTTATACTAAAAAGATGATAGAGTTCTTTTTATGATAAATATTTAAATGTGCGTTTCCATTGAGGGAGTACTTTCACTAGAAAACCCTCGAGAGTGACTCTCGGATATCTGTCTTCCCCTCTGGTGAGTAAATATCATGGCTATGTCTGTGTCCACTTTCGAGTTTTACTCTCGAGAGCTTCTTCAGAGCAGCTCGCCGTCTTTTTACTCTGAAATGGATACGCACCTTAAGAGTATATGCACATGTGTTTCGAGTTCGGAGTGGGACGCAGCGATGCGTGCAGACGTGTTGCACATCTATTAGCCATAAGATACGTTTTTGATGTTGGTAGTTATTCGTCAGGATTTAGTCACTTTCGTGGATGCGTCTGAGGAACTTTCGTGTTCCATATTATTAAACTGGCGAAGAGTAGGCAGGAAACGACTCTAGCAGTCACTGCCGAAGAGAAGTTGGATGGAACTTTTACACCTAAGGATAGTTATTTCTGGCCGTTTTGAAAACGTCAAGTCAACGTCAATTCGATTGTCAAATTATCGCAATTTTTTGACGCAAATATTGGTATCGTATCGAACTGCATGAGTTTGGCAACTCTGCAAAGGATTGTTTGAGCTTGTATGAATTTTTTTTATAAAAACTTAATGAATGCTAAGTATATTGTAAATTAAATGTATAACCAAAGTTAGTCACAATCGATGGCTGAACTGAGAAGGTCGGACGAAAAGGTTTAGTAAAAAGTGCTTTTTCTTTTTATTTTCCACTTTATTCATTGTTTTAATTCAATGTCGCAAAGTTTGGTTTTGTATCGATGGACGAAGGCGTCTGAGCAAACGATACGGTTCATCTTGGTTTCGATCTATAATTTAAGTTTAGCTTAAATAAACCTATTGTCAAATTAATGCAATGGTCTTGTTTGTACAAAATCTTTTCTATCAACGTCTTTCAATTTTCTTGCAAACGCACTTGACGTTTATGAACACATTCTCCGGATTCTCAATATTTTTGTTGCCAATTCGATTGCAGAATTGCATCACACATGATGTTTTCGAACATGTGACTTTAGCAAACTGCATTATCGAACACAGTTTGCGTTTGAGCACATTTTGCAAAATGCATTTTTGATGTTGATGATGTTCTCGAAAACGATTCATGTTACAGACAAAATTTCAAATTTCGTCACACAAAGTAATTTCTTGGCGCTTTCGATTGCATTTTCGAAAACAGTAAAAATACTTCAGTTTTCGATTAGCGCTTGAGTCCAGGTAGGTTGTCGCAGAAAAAAAACTCAGGTAGGTATTTATTGGAAATTGTGTATACTTTCAATGGAACTTTGATGTAATTTTCGAATAGTTGGTAGTTTTCGAGCCATTAGTGAAAAACTCCCAAAAAATGCATTTTTGCATCATTTTTTGCGTTGCGTCACGAACCTCAGATTCGGATTCAGCATCCCCGAAAACTTAAAGGAGCGAACAAATCTAAACTACCCCACAATTTGCATGGTAAAAATAAAATATGATTGGGCTAGTACTCGCTGTTCGAGACACTGTGGGAGTTATGAAAGAGTTAATTGCTTTCTTCAAATTTCAAATGCTATTGATTATGTCATATAATAAGGAAGTAAGACGTTCATGGAATTTTATTGTAAAAATCATAAAAAGGGGTCATTAAAGATGAGAAAACCGTGGAGTGCTATTAAATTGGAGGGTGCATTTTTTAGAAGGGGGTGCAAAAGCACCCTTTTTGGTTTTTTGCATATAACTCGAAAACGAAGCAAAATTTCGAGATAACTCCCGAAACATTTTTTGTAGAGAATAAAATTTACCATCAAAATGGATTTTTGAAAAAAAATTTAAAAAATTTTTAGTTAGCTAATTTAAAAAAAAAATTGTACGTATTTGCTTATAACTTTCTTACCAGCAGAGATAGGTATAGGCATTGCTCCATATAAAAGAAAATAATTAAATTTTCTTTAAAATAAATTAAAAAAAAAAGGTTTGGATAAAAATCGACCGAGAAGTAGTCATTCAAACTAGGCTGATGTTAAGTTTTTAAAGCTTTACAAATGGCATTTTTGGCTATTTTGATGGACTTGTTAGATTATACACTCAAACTGGGTGTATTAATTAGGGAGTCATGACCAGTTGAGTCAAAAATAAAAGTCAAGTTGCAAATTTTTCGCAGTTTTAGGGTTGCCATCTAATTTTTTCAAAATTTAAAATAATTGTCAAAATCAACACACTTGCTTTTACAAAGCCGGTTTTGAACACATGTTAGCTTATACCTTCTCGAAAATGAAAAAAAATAGCTCCAGACAAGTTTTGCGGTTGAAAGTCCTTGCCAGACGAGCTCAACATTTTCAAAGTAGGTATTATAAGAAATAACTTTTATTTCAAATAACTGTCAAACCTTGTTCTACAAAGCCGGGTTTTCAATATATGCTAACTAATGTCTCCTTAAATAGAGACGAAATTGTGCCAGACGAGTTTGGCTGTCGAAAATGCATGCCAGACGGCCCTTAATGTTATAATGTTGGTGATTTCTTTCCTTTTGTTTTCTAATTTTTTAAATAATTATCAATACTAACAAATCTACTTTCACAAACTGGGGTATTCCGTAGTTAATGCCTTTCGTTATATGGACAAAATAGTGCCAGACGAGTTAGGTATTCCAAAATAAAAAAAAAGTTATTTCCTTAATACCTACTTAGAAAATGGTGAGCTGGTCTGGCAAGGACCTTCAACAGTAAAACTGGTCTAACACAATTTTTTTCATGTTCAAGAAGGTATACGCTAACATGTGCTGAAAACCCGGCCTTGTAAAAGCAAGTGTGTTGATTTTGACAATTATTTTAAATTTTGAAAAAATTAGATGGCAACCCTAAAACTGCGAAAAATTTGCAACTTGACTTTTATTTTTGACTCAACTGGTCATGACTCCCTAATACACCCGGTTTGAGCGTATTATCTAACAAGTCCATCAAAATAGCCAAAAATGTCATATATAAAGCTTTAAAAACTTAACATCAGCCTAGTTTGAATGACTATTTCTCGGTCGATTTTTATCCAAACCTTTTTTTTTTATTTATTTTAAAGAAAATTTAATTATGTTTCTTTTATATGGAGCAATGCCTATACCTACCTATCTCTGCTGGTAAGAAAGTTATAAGCAAATACGTAAAAAAAACAAAAAATACGATTTTTCACATTTTTTTGCAATGATTTTTTAAAAAATTACCTAACTAAAAATTTTTTAAATTTTTTTCAAAAATCCATTTTGATGGTAAATTTTATTCTCTACAAAAAATGTTTCGAGAATTATCTCGAAATTTTGTTTCGATTTCGAGTTATATGCAAAAAACCAAAAAGGGTGCTTTTGCACCCCCCTCTAAAAAATGCACCCTACAATTTAATAGCACTCCGCGGTTTTCTTATCTTCAATGACCCCTTTGATGATTTTTACATTAAATTTTCATGAACGTCTTACTTCTATATTGCCCTGTTTTTTAAGACATAATCAATAGCCTATATCTCCTGAACGACAGTTCTTACGGAAAAAATGTAAAGGACTAAGTTAAGCAACTTTGTTCATAAGAGTCACCGTTTTAGAGACAATTCTAAATTCAATGGTTCTCTGTTTTTACTATAAATGAATAAAAGCATATAATTTTGAAAACCAAAATAGTACTTAAATACGTGAAAATAAGTTTGACATGTTCATTCCTTTTTTTTTTCTTCAAAATTTTAAGTTTGAAATTAATTTTTCAAAAACTGTTCAGTCAAAAAACTTAATTTAAAATTGAAATAAAAGAAGAGATTTTGGCCTTACAAAAATGAAAGCTTGGCATTGTAAGTGTTACAGTAATTTTTTAGTAATTTTTTTGTTTTATGTAAATTTGTTAGAAAATTGCCTTTCCCTCCTAAATGGAGGAGAATATAACCCCTTCCATACGATTTTTTTCTTTACTCAACCCACCCTACACGCTCAAGCTTTTTGTCATATTTTATGCGAATCAGCCTTTATAAAGGAAATACCATGTTTTGTGACCTTCGACACCGTATGATTAATAAAGTGGAGGCCAGATCGGCGGAGAACTTTCCCACAACCTTTAACTAAATCCTTGTATATATTTTTTAGTACTTTTTTATAATTTTCTGGGGAGATACCAAGCAAGAAAAACTCACCTTATACTGAACCCCAAAGGTGGTGTAAAAGAGTAGGTATATTTAATATAGAAAGAGAAACATAAAATCCGTAACTTTACCGATTGAACTATCTCGAAAACGGCTACTCTTATGAAAAAAAAATACTTGACGTTTTTGTACGAAATTTTGTAGGCTACGACCTTCCTAATCTTTAACATTTCTTATGTAAGAGTAACTGTTCGAGAGAAATTCCTTAAAAACCCTTTGGCGGGCCTGTGACCCCCCGTAAAATTGTTAGCGGTTCACAGTTTCCTTAGAATGCCATGAGGAGGCTTTATACCAAAATTCAGCTTTCCGTAATTTTTTCCTCACCAAAAAGCTTTAATGACTGGAATAGGTATATGCAATTTGAACAAAAAAAACGCAGAAATATGCAATACCGATGAAAAATGCCAAAATATTCCCTAGTTTGTTATGAAACGGATTTCTATCGTGCTCTCTTATCAAAAACGTTACCGAAAAAAATATGGTCCACCATACTCGAACATGGTTGGATGTTGTAGGAACTGGGGGCCTCGAGCTGTATCTTTTCCTACACATCAAGTGCTTACAATACCTCCAAGTGGGTAGCCGCCGGATACTGGTCTTGGCTTTATGCCAGGACTTGCTAAACTTGTAAGTGCGAATGTTGATCAAGGAAAGAATTGCAACATTAAACCCATGGCCCTACAGATTGGAGGTTAGTGCGTTGGGCTAACGACCCGGCCACAGTAAAAAAGCCAATTGTTATGAGAGAGATGCAAGAAGCCTCGGATAACGACCCCCCTCAAATGGCAACCAGACCCGGAACGAAAATGGACTATGATCTACGAGTATGCACCTGGAATGTAAGGACACTCTACACACCAGGTGCTACTCAAAAACTTGAATCTGTCCTCTCGCGGTACAAGGCAGACATTACCGCGATCCAGGAGATACGATGGATAGGATCAGGTATAACGAAAAGAAAAGATTGCGACATTTATTACAGCTGTCACCAAAGACTGCACATGCTAGGATGCGGATTCGTCGTGGGAAATCGACTCAGATCAAAAGTCATCGATTTTAAGCCGATAAGCGATCGCCTGGCTGTGATCCGCATCAAAGCTACCTTCCAAAACATCAGCCTAATATGTGCACACGCCCCTACCGATGAAGCTGAGGAGTCTAACAAGGAGGAGTTTTACGACCTTCTGGACGGAGCCTACGGAGCCTGTCCGGAGTACGATGTCAAAGTCGTGCTCGGAGACTTCAATGCTAAAGTCGGAAAGGAAAACATCTTTGGCGGATTAGTTGGAAAGCACAGCCTCCACGAAACGACAACAGACAACGGCTTCCGACTAATCGACTTTGCTGCAGCTCGTAATACGGTGATAAGTAGCACTAGGTTCCCCAGGCGAAGGATACACACAGCAACCTGGCGATCTCCAGATGGTCGAACGGCCAACCAAATCGACCACGTGCTAATTGGCGCAAGGTACGCATCGAACATCTTGGACGTGCGAACTTTCCGAGGTGCAAACGTGGACTCTGACCACTTTCTTGTTGTGACAAAGTTCAGAGCCCGACTGTCCAATGAAAAGAAAACGAAGACCGCCCAAAGAAAGAAGTTCAACATCGCATGCCTTAGCACATCTGAGAAAGCCAGAGACTACAGTGAGCAATTGACCGGGAAACTCTCTGCCGTACACCCAGCCACAAGCGTCAACAACCAGTGGAACCAGTATCGCGACATTATTAAAGAGACAGCCGAGACCACCATAGGCTATCAACCACCCAGAAAAAAGAACCCGTGGTATGATGATGAATGCGCGATATTGAAGCAGGAGACGGAAAATGCACGAATGCAAATGCTGCAACGGAAAACAAGAGCAGCAAGAGAGGAGTACCGTGAAAAGAGAAGGAAAGAGAAAAAAACCCTGCGTAGAAAGAAAAGAGCATCCGCAGCCTCTCAGCTCAAGTATCTCGAAGAGTCCAGCACCGCCACCAACACCCGCCGGTTCTACAAAACAGCCAAGCAATTGGCATCTGGTTATAGGACTGGCACGCAAGCTCTTCGAAACAGCGAAGGGAACCTAGTCACCGAAGCACAGGGAATTGTAGACGTGTTTAAGCAGCATTTCCAGCAGCTGCTTAATGGGCATTATGTAGAGGAGGCGACAGGGGAACAAAGAAGCAGTAGACCAGTCAATGAAGATCCAGTCCCAGCACCCAGTACTGAAGAGGTTAAGAAAGCCATCCACAAGCTTAAGAACAACAAATCCGCCGGCTCGGATGGCCTACCAGCGGAACTCTTCAAGTATGGAGGAGATGTTCTGGTAGGGTGCATGCACCAGCTCATCAACCAAGTTTGGGAGGAGGAAAGTATGCCCGACGACTGGTCAAATAGCTCCATATGCCCAATCTACAAAAAAGGCGATCCTATGTCCTGCAAGAACTACAGAGGCATATCCCTGCTTAATGTTGCCTACAAGATCCTATCCAACGTACTATGTGAGCGTCTAAAACCTTTCTGCAACACTATGATCGGCACGTACCAGTGTGGCTTCAGGCCAGGCAGATCAACGATAGACCAAATCTTCACATTGAGGCAAATCCTGGAAAAGACCAACGAATTTCAAGTCGAGACCCACCACCTATTCATCGACTTCAAAGCCGCATATGATAGCATAAGTCGCCAAGAGCTTCTATTGGCGATGTCGGAACTCGGGATCCCGAAAAAACTGATCCAGCTATGCCGCATGACGTTACAAAATACGCGGTGCAACGTGCAAATGGGTAACAGCTCATCCGAGTTATTCCAGACGTGTACAGGGTTCAGACAAGGAGATGCGCTATCATGTGATTTCTTCAACCTAGTCCTGGAGCAGATAGTGCGCAAGAGTGGTGTTAACATGGAAGGCACTATCTTTAACAGGTCTTCTCAACTGCTTGGTTATGCGGACGACATCGACATCATCGGCCGTTCCAAGAGAGCTGTACTTGAAGCATTCACAGCTATTGATGAACAGGCGAAACGCGTTGGTCTTGAAGTGAATGAGGACAAAACAAAGTACATGCTATCAACAAACAAAGCCTCATCTGTCCATCGCCTAGGACAAAACGTCACTGTTGGTAGCAGTAATTTCGAGGTAGTCAAGGAGTTCACCTACCTCGGAACAAACATCAATCCCACGAACGACACCTTAGTGGAAATCCGACGAAGAATTACCCTAGCGAACCGCTGCTACTTCGGTTTGGCCAAACAAATGGGTTCAAAACTTCTTTCTCGAAAGACAAAGTGCACGCTATACAAAACTCTAATTTTACCAGTTCTACTCTACGGTGCCGAGTGCTGGACGATAAGTAAAAAAGGGGAATTGATCCTGGGCACTTTCGAGCGAAAAATTCTACGGCGGATATTTGGTCCTATATGCGAGGAGGGCGATTGGAGGAGAAGATTCAATCGTGAACTGTACGAGCTGTACCAAGATGTGGATGTAGTCCAAAGAGCCAAAACACGTCGACTACATTGGCTCGGCCACATCGAGCGAATGGACAACAACGCTCCAGCCAAGAAAATCTTCGAATCCCAGCCCCCAGGTTCGAGACGACCAGGAAGACCGAACCTCCGCTATAGGGACCAGGCGGTCACAGACGCAAGAGCGCTTGGTCTCGACGACTGGAGGGAGCGTGCGAGGGACCGCAACCGATGGAAGACCGCAATATCTCAGGCAGAGACCCTTCATGGATCGGGAGCCGGATAAGTAAGTAAGTAATACTCGAACATCCGGTTTCTTCGGACTTCATCTTGGAACTCTGTGGCACCAAACAAAATTATAATTGGCATTGCCATTTTTTTGCTGGTTCTGTTTAGTCAAGTCGAACCAAATCGAGTAACTGGCATTTTATAAAAATCTATATACCAAGTTATCTTTAGTCTTCACCTGCTGTATTGGGATCGATCTCTAGCCATGAGGCATCAGTGGCGCGGTGTGTAGTATAAGTAGTACTATTGCCGTCATTGCGGGCTTCTTTTATTAGTCCTCTTTTTAACAATTTTTGGAATTAAATAACTGCTGAAGCCCAAATACATAGTTTTTAAAGAATCAGTTGCACGGAAAACTTCGATTTCGACTTTTTTTTGAGAAGAATATTGAGAATTGAATACAAAAAATGTTTGTCTCAGTAATCTCTGAAAAAAAATATCAGAGCTCAGGTGAGATTTTTTTCCCACCTACAAATCTCTGAGCGCTCAAAGAGATTTTATTTGGTGAGGCATGCCTGTAATCCAAATAAAAAAAAATTAATGAATACAGGTATGCCACTGAATAAATGAGGTCATAATATTATTTGGACAACTATTGGAGTGCGCTTTCAAAATTTGTTTACAAATCCTAAATTTGTCGTGAAGTATTACATTTATCGAAAGTGAGAAGTATTCCGAATTCCTAATCCTTGCGTTACAACTTACAACTCGAGTTAAATGCAAACATACTTCCAAAATATTCACAATATCAAAAATATTCCTTAGATATGTACATTATGGTGGTCGTTATAATGGTTTTTTTTAAGTTTTATTATTTGGATGGGCCTAAATCAGCTCTAAATGAACAAAAAAAATTCCTTAATTTTTTCAGATTTTAAATTAAATTTCCCTTTTAATTGGAAATTCTCGTAAAATCTGCCGAAAAATTCAGAGCATGTAGGTGAGAAGTAGACCCCCCTCCTTACCGGAGGGGGGGTAGTATCTCCCACCTCTTGGAAGGGAGGGCCAATTTAATAAAATAATTGCATAAAATAGAAAAAAAATTAATTAAAAACAACGGCAACACTTGCAGCAATATTTTGTAGCTTTTTGGAAAGCCAGAAATCCATTTTATTAGTTGATTATTAAATACAGTTCTTAACAATTTCAGCAAAATCTGTTTTCAAACCTATAAATAAAAAAAAAAAAATGTTCTTCAAAATGTTGAGTTTGAAAAAATTTGTTGCCAAAACTCTTCATCAAAAAAACTTTATTTAAAAACAAGCCGTAAGAATGTACTTCTGGCTTTCCATAAAGATACAAAACATTACTGTATGTCTTGCCGTTGTTTTTTAACTATTTTTTTTTTTATTGTATGCAAATATTCTATTAAATTGCCCCTCCCGTCCAAGCGGGGGGAGATATTACCCTCCCCCCCCCCGTAGGATTTTTTTCTTGTCTAGTTCCCACCTATATGCTCTGAATTTTTTGGCAGATCTTACGCGAATTTTCTAGTATGCAAAAAAAAGGGGAAATTTAATTTACCCCTACAGCGACTATAGGGGATGAAAGTAAAAATCTGAAAAAAATAGGGAATTTTTTTTTCTCCATTTAGAGCCGATTTGGGCCCATCCGGGATGACCTTTTTTTAACGACTACCCTAATGTACATTATGTAAATGTAAGAGCACTCAATCATGCATTTTATAAATAAATTACAAAAAAATAAACTTAGCAACAAACATCTGATGCACAACTCAAACAAGCAGAATGGCAGTTGAAAAATTTGGAATACCTAACCTTTTCTTGATAAAAGTTGAAAAGTTATGTGCTCATACCTTAAACGACATTTTAAACAAAACGGATTCAAAATGGTACTAGAGATAAATATTTCTGAAACTTTTAGTCATGTCTAATGATAGCAAGCGTTCTTCATTGCAAAAGAACTAATATAATTGTGATGTTGAGGCAAATATCGTCATATGCTTTTGCCAATTCAAATGGAATTCATGAAAATAAACACCAACAAAAACACACGATACCCTATCCATAATAATCAAAAACAAGCAAGGTTATAAAAAAGTTATAGTCGCAATGCGTCGTCGTCGTCGTCGTCATTCAGGATATTAGTTTCTTACTTCATCAAATAAATTCAAATGAAGTTTTCATGATAAAAAAACACGTTCGTAATAAAATTAAATTTTTTTAAAAGTATATGTATCTGCATACACACAAATATCTTGAACATACCTTCATCATTTTAAGTCGTTCACTTCTAGCTGATAATGCTGCTGCCTGCTGGTCTATACGCTCCAACATTTCCACAAGCTTCCGATTACGTTCATTCCGTTTTTTCTGTTCATCCAAGAATTGTTGATACTTCAACTGACTTCTTGACCTTAATGTCCGCTCACTTTACACAAAAATAGAATGGAATTATTATGGAAAATCTACCATTTTCCCTTACTTTGCATAAAGCATAACAAGAATAGGGGACAAAATAACTTACTGCTCGTTTCGCTTTTTCATTATCTGCTCCAATTTTTCCTCTAGCTCCTGGCGATTATCTTCACTTTTTATACGAAACACAAAAATAGAAAAATCCACGGTGCAAAGCCACGAGGGAAAAAAAGAAATTAATATGATTTTTGTCAACATCATAAGATTGTCGTTCTTCTTCAAAAATGTCCATCCAGGATCAAATAAAATCTAGACTAAGAAGTAGGTAAGTTATAGTTTATCGCTCTTACCTTCGATGTAGTTTCTCCTGGAGCAGCTCCACTTGTAACTTATAATTTTCCAGCTCTGATTGAGGATGCATCCTCATTGACTTTGTTATTGTAGTGCTTGTTGTTGTTTTTTTTCTGTTTTTTTTATTTCTGCTTTTTCTACTTAAATATTGTTTGCCTTGCACAGCAGTTGAGGAGATTCAGATTCAAATTCAGATTCAGATACAGACGTCCTGTATTCCTGTTATTCTATGGACACAATACGAAACACAGAAATGAACAAACTGAATTGTTGGAGCATTAGTAAAGAAACGGGAATGTCATGTACATTAATTATTGTTTTGCACTAGGTTAAGTCCTTGGTTAGCAACCAGTTGTTGTTTGGGCTCTGCTCCTAGTTACGGTATCGATTTTGTCCTATTCTCTCGAATCATCCAAATTGAAGTAGGTACATTGAGTTTGTAGCCACAATACTACTATGAAAGAGTATCTAAGTACATTTACAGTAAGGGATTTACAAACTCATAGGCCCTGAGAATTTCTTACTCTAGCTTCATAGGACACAACCCTTCAAAATTTAGAAACTCTTCTGTCTTCTTGACATCATCCATCTGAAGCGCTCGCCGTTTGAAGGCTACGCGTATGCCATAATTTTGTTGTGGTAGAAGTACGGAGCGATGATTCCATCAGACCAAAATGCACACCAAGCAGTATTTCGGTGCAGGGTGTATTTATATTGTTCTTAATCTGACAGTTTCGCAAACTTTACTTACTTACTTACTTAAGGTGGCGCTACAGTCCGGGGTGGACCAGGGCCTCAACCAACAAGCTTCTTCCAGCCGGCTCGGTTTCTAGCTAGCTGTCTCCAGTTTCGCACGCCAAGTTGGTTGAGGTCCTCTTCCACTTGCGTGCGCCACCTTTTACGCTGTCCACCTATACTGCGTTGTCCCACGGGGTTGGATTCAAAGACTTTCCGGGCCGGAGCATTGGTGTCCATTCGCTCTAGGTGACCCAGCCATCTTAGTCGTTGGCTTTTCACTTTTGTGGCTAGGTCGGTGTCGCTGTACAGCCCATACAGTTCGTGGTTGTATCTTCTCCTCCATTCCCCATCTATGCAGACGGGACCAAAAATCACCCGGAGAATTTTCCTCTCGAAACAGCCTAACGCGTTCTCATCCACCGTTAGCAGTGTCCATGCCTCTGCACCATACATCAGGACCGGGATGATAAGCGTCTTATACAGGGACAGTTTAGTTGCTCGAGAGAGGGCTTTGCTTCTCAATTGCCTTCTTAGCCCGAAGAAACAGCGATTGGCAAGAGTAATTCTTCGTTTGATCTCAGCACTGGTATTGTTCGCTGAGTTTATAGCGGATCCTAGGTAGACAAAGTCTCTGACCACCTCAAAATTATAGCTGTCTATAGTGACGTTCTGTCCTAGACGTCGGTGTTGGGTGTCCTTTCTTGTTGACAGCATATACTTCGTTTTGCTTTCATTCACCGTTAAACCCATCTTCTTGGCTTCCTTCTCAATGCTCACAAAAGCACCACTGACATCACGCTTTGTTCGTCCCATTATGTCAATGTCATCAGCGTAAGCGAGTAATTGGACGGACCTTTGAAAGATTGTGCCTCTAGTGTTGACGTGAGAGTTTTGCACTATTCTTTCAAGAACGATGTTGAAGAAGTCGCATGACAGCGCGTCGCCTTGCCTAAAACCTTTTTTGACATCAAAGGTGTCGGTGAGGTCTTTGCCGACCTTGATGGAGCAGCGTGCATTCTCCATCGTCATCCTGCACAAACGGACGAGTTTGGCAGGGATGCCAAAACTAGACATTGCTCTATATAGCTCGTCTCTATAGATGCTGTCATACGCGGCCTTGAAATCGATAAAAAGGTGGTGGGTATCGATTTGGAACTCCTGGGTTTTCTCCAAGATCTGCCGTAGTGCGAATATTTGGTCGATGGTGGACTTCCCTGGCCTAAAGCCACACTGATATGGACCTATCAGGTTGTTGACGAATGGCTTCAGGCGTTCACAAAGTACGGCAGAGAAGATCTTGTAGGCGATATTAAGAAGACTGATGCCTCTGTAGTTGGTGCAGTCCAGAGGATCGCCTTTCTTGAGGATCGGGCAAACAATACTGAGGTTCCATTCATCGGGCATGCTTTCTTCCGACCATATTTTACAGATGAGCTGGTGCATACTCCTAACCAATTCATCGCCAGCCGCTTTGAATAGCTCAGCCGCAAGGCCATCAGCTCCAGCAGCTTTATTGGACTTAAGTTTAGATATGGCTATCCTCACTTCGTCAAGATCGGGTGGACGGAATTGTTGGCCTACGTCGTCCAAGTTGAATGGTGCAATTTGCATGTTAGCGGAATTCGGTTCGTCATCGCCGTTATACAATTTGCAGAAATGATTTTTCCATATCCTCAGCACCGACTGCGATTCCACCACGATGTTCCCCTGATCGTCTTTGCAGGCTTCGGTTCGGGCCTTGTAACCTTGGGAGGTTCTTTTTACTTTTTGGTAAAACTTCCGAACTTCATTCCTGCAGTGGCATCTCTCTAACTCCTCGATCGCGCGCTTCTCATGCTCTTTCTTCTTCCTTCTAAGAAGCTTGTGTTCCTCTCTCCTCTTCTGCTCGTAGAGCTCGCGAGCAGCTCTGGTCCTTCTATGCAGCGCCGCTTTGTATGCCTGTTGTTTGGCTGCATGTACTTGCCGGCATTCTTCGTCGAACCAGGGGTTTCGCTGTGGTGGTCGTGCAAAGCCCAGCACGTCAGAGGCGGCATCTCTGATGGCTTCCTGGCAGTTTTTCCACTGGTTCTCGATGTTTGCAGTTGGCGGCAAAGGACTAGTTAAGAGGGCGCGAGAGACTCGATCGGAAAAGGACCTGGCGATTTCCTGCGACTGTAGCCGTCCGACGTCGAACTTCCTGACAGTATTTCCCTGTTTTGGCTTCGGTCTGGATATCCGTAGCATTACCTTTGCTACAACGAGGTAGTGGTCCGAGTCAACGTTGGCTCCTCGGAACGTTCGGACATCCTTGATACTGGAGGAGTGCCTTGCGTCGATCGCAATGTGGTCAATTTGGTTGGCGGTTGATTGACCAGGAATTCGCCATGTCCCCTTATGTATATCGAGATGCGGGAACTGCGTACTAGCTACCACAACGTTTCGCCCCGCAGCAAAGTCGATTAGCCTGAGTCCGTTATCGGAGGTGGTGTCGTGCAGGCTGTATCTTCCGATTGTGCCACCAAAGACGTCTTCTCTTCCTAGTTTGGCATTAAAATCACCCAAGACAATTTTAATGTCATAGCTAGGGCATTGCTCATATGTCTTGTCCAGGAGCTCGTAGAACTCGTCCTTGGTGTCGTCATCTTTCTCCTCTGTGGGGGCATGCGCGCATATCAGGCTGATGTTGGCGAATTTAGCCTTGATGCGAATTGTCGTGAGGCGCTCGTTCACATAGTTGAAACTCAAGACTTCTTGCCTAAGTCTGCCTCTAACGACGAATCCACATCCAAAGAGACGCTGCCCTTGTGGTCGGTAACAGTCACTATAGTAGATATCGCAGTCTTTCAGTTTTCTCTTGCCCGGCCCATCCCATCGCACTTCTTGGATGGCGGTGATGTCTGCTTTGTAGCAGTCTAGGGCCTCCGCTAAATGTTCGGCTGCACGTGGTCTATAGAGAGACAGAACATTCCATGTGCAGATCCGAAGTTCGTTGTCCTTATTTCGTTTGCTTGGTTCGTCAACAGTAAATCCGTCCGTATCCGAGGCTTGTTGGTGCTTCGCAACTAAGATAGCTTTACGTGGCCGGGAAGTCACCCCGACGGTACGACCCCCAACCTGGAGGACCAGACCCTTACAATATAACTCCAAGGGCGGGGAGCCGGATTAACCGCTCCTTATAGGCCTGAGCTCCGAATATGTCGTAGTAGCCCGTATAAGGTGTTCACTAAGTAGTTCAGCCTAACTGGAACTGTAGACGTCACCGTTGATTCCATCTTGAGAATTCTTCCGCTGCCGCCTGGATGAAGGAGAAGTGCCTTAGTGGGAACACTCCCCCCCCCCCTCTCTCGTTTGCTGCCCCCTAAAACCGTCCACAGGGATTGGAACCCCATCTTCAGTTAAAGGTACTAGGCACCCGATGTTCACCACTTGGAGGTGAGAGTAGGAGTTGATAGACAGAGGTTCGCTTTGAAAAAAAGCTTGTGGACGCTTGTGTTCTCTTGAATGCACCGTGTCTACCCTTTGAACATCAGACAGTTTCGCAAACACACTGGTTTGAATATTTGATGATTTGCACAATGTTGCTTAACCCTATAGCCTGTCATAGTAATTTGACATACATCACACTGCACGATTATCCCCCTAAATACCCACCAGTTTTATAACTATGAAAGCTATTTTTGGGAATACATATTTTATCATTATGTAAACAAATATCATTAATTAAATTTAAGGGTATTCAGCAACGTAAATAAGTCTAATTTTTCATACAATTTGTGACAGATTTACGAAGTTTAAAACTTTACTACTTTTACGACGGCTTTGCATCTTTGTATGAATACCTTCCCTTAATATTTATTCGCCCCAAATGACCTATCACCTATCTTATTGCTTGTATGGTTAGTCCGCTACTTAAATTTATATCGAGTGCCATCAGAGCTCTAGGTCAATATACACACATATCTAGTAGGTAGTTCACCTACATTCTACCAGATGCGCTTAGTTTGCGTCAGGACGATTTTTTTTTTCACTGCTTTTGTTTTCGTGCCGTTTGCTAGTCACAGAGTCACAGTTGGCTTACTTTCGCCAGTATAGCCGTCACCGCGCCATGGCGGGCGTGGGCCTCTTCCCCTGTCGAACAGGAAACAATTGCAATTCTTTCAATGACCATGCACTGGTGGTACGTGTTGCCACAAACATTGCTTCGTATTTCCAGGACACCAACAAACATAACTAATGCTTGTTCGTTAGATAAAAACAAAAGGCAAAAAAATTATCCCTTTGTTGTTGAAAAATTGTTCACATAAGCCTGATGCTACTATAATATCAATGCTTCACCTGCTAACAGGAACATTCAACCGAATGCAATGTTTGGAAGCAAAAAAAAAGGATATTCTTCAGAACTGTGAACAAATTAAGGTACCTACCGGGATGTAGGTGCGATGAGTTTCAATTTTATTCTTATTTGTTCTTTAATTCTGACACTAGTTGCGCTATGCGCTTTTTCATTTATCTACTTTTTTCATGCTACAATATATTAAGTTTTTTGTTTTGTTTAATTTGAAATAACATGGTCAGGCCACTAACTATTTACATCAGACCCAGACCTTGCGTCAGATCCGTTAGTTCCGCTTTTTTACTGAGTTGTTTATGATGTTGACGGTTGGCCTAATGTCAAATCCAAAAAAAAAACGAAATTCTCTCTTTTTAAAGGTTGCCGATTTGAAAATGACTAGGTAGTTTTCGATTTTAATGGCTTAAATTAAGTTCTTTGTCCAAATATGGAGGTACCTACACACTCCGAAACGCGTCGGTAGATATTAAAATTGAATCGATCATTTCAAAAACCACTTAAGTCACATTTTTTCAAATATGATTTTTTTGCTGTTAATGCTTCCTTAGACGCAGATGCGTATTCTGAGAATAAATTACGTCGGTCCAAACATTCCTTCCTCTTCAAATAATACCTCACAATAGACGTTCCATGCAAAAACAACGTAAGTCAATTGACTTAAGTGGTTTTTGCATGCACTGCTAGATGGTGGAAGTAGTTATATCTAGTTTTGATGTTTTTAAATTGCGTTGTTTTGACTGATTTAAATAAAAATATTCAAATCTTCAATTTTACAGTTTATAAAGGGTCCGCAAAATAACTTTTTTTTTGAAAATGCTATAAAAAAAAACTACTGAATATTTTCTCAAATTTCTTTTTTTATTTGAAAGTACAATCTTTCCGGTTAATAATGGAAAATAATTTCATTCAAATAGCTGCTTCGCTAAGTGGGTCTGCGATCAACTTAGAGAAGATGCCGATTTTGCCAAAAATCCGCACGCCATTGAAAAGCCGATACACCCAAAACGAGTCACTGTTTGGTGCGGATTTTGGTCCAGAGGAATAATTGGGCCATTTTTCTTCGAGTGGCCGTTATAGTCAATGGCGATCGTTATCGGGCCATGTTGAACGAATTTTTGTTCACAAAAATTGAAGAGGAGGATATTGGCAACATTTGGTTTCAACAGGACTCCATGTAGTAGTAGCATTTTCAAAAAAAAAAAGTTATTTGGCGGACCCTTTATAATTTGTAAGTTCGTCACTTTTTTAAAAAATTTGGGGTTTTGAGGCAGGTAGTTCCTGTCCCACAGACAAGAAATTATATTTTAAAAAAATATTTTCAAGTGAAACAGAGTAATAGTGAGCCAAAAAATAAGAGAATGTGTAATCCGTCAACGTGTAACAGAAATGTTTTTGAAAATACTTAAGTTAAAAAACAGTTATATATACCCACTAATTGAATCGGTAATTTCAAAAACCACATGAATAACGTGATGGAGAATATTATGATTTAATGATGATGTACCTTATCCGGAGGCATCACAAGCTAGTAAATACACGCTATCGAATAACTAATACATATAGAAACTTGCAACTCGCTCGCCTTGTTTGAAGCCAGTTGATAAGCGAGTAGAGGGGCGAGTAATTTGACACTTAATGTATGTGCCCAACTCGCTTGCCAGTACTCTCTTGTGTGACCTAAAGGTAAAATATATTGAAACATCATAAATTAAAACACGTGACATGTTAATAAGTTAATATTTAAGTGTAATTTTTAATAATAAGCATTAAAAACCTTTGATTTTGCTTGAATTGTATACCACTGAACCCGTTTCTTGCTAAGACAACGTAAGTCAAGAACGGGTTTTCAGACTTTTTTCATTATTAATATTGATAACCTGTGAATATTTTTTTTATATTTTAATTTCTTAAAACTCTAGTACTATATTGAGCCCAAAATAGTTCTTTAAAACTATTTTATTTTTTAATAAAACAGTTTTTATTGATTCCTGAAAAATTCTAAATGTGTGACTTAAGTGGTTTTTGAAATGACCGATTCAATTTAAATTAAATTTAAAGCTGTGATGATTGAATGAATGAATGAAATATTGGGGTTGTTGCACTGAGACCTTAAGATCTATTGTGTGTGCCCCCGCCTAAAACTGGATGAGATTTGTCATCTTACAGTTCTTTCACCAATTTTATTTCCCTCAGAAATGTGAGAAAGTTGTGATAGTCATTTGAAAATTTAAATCTAAATTAACATTTAAAAACTTAGAAATATTTGTGTTTTCTTTTGCATTTATTTATTTTAATAAATTTACTTTGAGCGCAGCAGAAATATGGAAAATATTTGATTTCAAGGAACTATGACTTTTAGGCCATGAATTAGCTAGGAGAATGGAATGAAGTATGTAATACTGCTTTAGTAACTATCTAGCAGATACCAAACACTTTGGTAAAAATTGAAGAATGCATAAGCCTACAACATTGGAGTAAAGTGGTTAATTCTGAACAAATCTCGACTTCCGCCCTATTATTGCCCAGAATATGGTCAAAAAAATGGTATATTTGCCATTGTTTTCACGGTTTTAGTATGATAATTTAAACTAATAATAACACCCAGCAAAGCGAAAGAAAATGAAATAGAAATTGGTTCTACGGCAACGACGCAAATTTCTTCATATGAATTTCGCCAGGGACCTTGTTTTTTGGATCAACGATTTTTTCTGCATGAAAATAAGGTATAATCTTAACAGACCCGATGATGGTAAGAACTTTTATTTTCATGATTTAAGAGAAAGGAACTTCTTTCGAAAAAAGTTTTTACAGCCAGTCAATTGCTTAGAGTGAGTGAGGTATCGCCAATCAGGAAAGTACTTTTCAGTTCGTTAATATCACTTATAGTATTAGGAAGGACGCCCTCATTATGAAAAAGAAACTATTACTGCTTGTATGTACTTTGCAGTTTTTTAAACTTGTACTATTAAATAATAGTATTTGCTCCAACGTGAACCAGGGCCCTATTGTTATGGGGCATTTGCACAGGTGATAAATAAAGGGTGTTTTTTTTTAGAGGTATAGAACTTTGAAATGGAATGAAACTGGAAGATTTTTTTAAATTGACATGAAATTAACTTTATTCGAAAGATAATCTTCTGGAATTATAATTTAAATATGATTACTGATTAGACTACGGCTGGGTCGGACGGAGGTCCAATTTTCGAGTACTTTTTCTAAAATTTGTGGCCGTACATCGGCAATAACGCGGTGAATGTTGTCCTCCAAGTGGTCAATCGTTTCGAGCTTATCGGCGTAGACTAGTTACTTCAAATATCCCCACAGACAATAGTCAAGCGGCGGCGTTAAATCGCACGATCTTGGAGGCCAATTCACGGGTCCGTAAAGTGAAACTATGCGGTTACCAAACGTTTCCTTCAATAAATCAATTGCGGCACGAGCTGTATGACATGTTGCGTCGTCTTGTTGAAAACATAGCTCCTGCACCTCATGGTTGTTCAATTGATAAACGAAAAAGTCAGTAATCGTGGCTCTTTATCGGTCACCATTGCCTGTAACGTTCTGACCAGCATCGTTTTTAAAGAAGTACGGATCAATTACTCCACCAACCCATAAAGCACACCAAACAGTCAGTTTTTGTGGGTGTTACGGTGTCTCAACGTACACTTGAGGATTATCATCTTTCCAAACACGGCAGTTTTGTTTGTTGACGTATCCATTCAACCAAAAGTCAGTGAGCTTCATCGCTAAACAAAATTCGCTTATGAAAATTTGGATCACAATAAAGGCAATCTTATGTCGTTTTCCATTGGTTTCACTCAAGAAGACACTCATTCTGAATCCAATGGAACAGTGCTTGTTACTTCTACTCAATTCTGAAGTTTTGTCACTATATTGGTGAATCATTAAATAAAAAAAATTTGCTGGCACACAAAAAGTAAAATTGAAAACAATAGTGAATCTACCCCTAACTTACAAATTATAGTTTTTCTATTTGTTTTACTTAATTTGTTTATTAAATTATATTAAATTCTTTGTTTTCGAGTGCACAATTAATTAAAATGGAATGTTAAACAAATATGAAGTTGCGCTGCAGTTTGTTTTGACGTTTGAGTTTGAATGTATTAGTGCTTCTAGAGTGGATTCTGATTTCAAATCGAGAAGCGAAATTTTTGGAATTGGGCTATATCGTTACGATAACTTCATAAGGCTGGTTGACCGTTTGAATATAAGGACATCTTAATCAACATTAATGTCCATTTCCATGCTCAGGAAGTCTAATAAAATGGCTCAACTTATATGAATCGTACTATGGAATACCGTAAGTCTATCGATCACTGTCCTTATATCGTTTTCGTTTGGTATTCCGGAAGAAGCCTACGGAGCTCTCTGATCCAGAATGCCAAACGAACAAGTTGCAAGTTGCAACCCTTTTCTTTATTCTGAAGTTTGGGTTTGGTTGTATTCGTTTCTCGGAATATTGATATCCCTAAATAACAGCAACGAATGTCTCCACCTTGGATTTTTACTTTGAGTAGATAATCTCCTTACCTAAGCAAAAATTCCACATCATGGTATAAAAATAACGATTATAGAGAGCATGAAATGTTTAGTCTATCCATTTTTTTTATAATTGGGTCGTTCCAAATTTTATTTAATGCATAATCGCAATTCCAAAATCAAATAACAAACAAATTACTTTTGACAATTTTGACGTTTCAATGGTGCGCATATGTATGTGTACTTCTGGTTTTGATTCTTTCTTCAAATCCAGAATCGTCTTTCTCTTCTTTTTAGAAGAAGAACTGTCATCTAGTGCCAAACGAACGTTTTCAGAAGCATTCGGAATGCTCCCGGACGCTTCCGGACGACCAAACGAAAACGCTGTTAGACAACAAATATTTTATTATTTGGAGAAATCGTTCCATTTGTGACAGTGACCTGAGTATTCCACCGTTTCGAAAAACAATGTATCTACATTTGAACATTATGCTCACTATATTATGCAAAACTTTTAAAAAATTTTACTTGCAATCTTCCTAATTTAAACCTACAACAGAAACAGACAAAATTTTTCAAAATTTTATCCATGACTGATTGGAACGCTGATGGATTCTTTACACCCACTGAAGAGCGTAAAAATCTTAATAAATCCATGAGTTTATTTACTGTAAGAAGAATTATTTACACATAATTCCGACACTATAAACCTTTTTTTATGCTCCAGAAAGATCTAATTCTCCATTTAGACATCGATGCAAATATGTCTTCAATTCTTGGAAGGGGATATGATAGTGTAACGATGTTTGTTTCTGTTTAAAGCTGTCCCAATCTCCCAATCAACACAATATTCTAATCTCTCCAGACGGCTTCGGAACACAAAGTAAATTTTCGGAAACAGTATAAAAACACGTCAATTTTCAACTAGCGCTTGAGTCCAAATGGGCTGTCGCAGAAAAAAAAACCTAAGACAGAGATATGGTGGTAATTGTTTATACCATTGTATATCCACTATAGTATTCTCATGAAACACGATTTTGTAGGTTGACATTTGGTCGATTGGTTCGCTGTGATCGCCTTACCGAGATCCCTTAACAAAAATTAGGATTACATTTGGACACTAGATGGCCACGAGGTTTTTTTCTTCATGAGAATACTATAGAATTTATATACAATGGTTTATGCTTTCAATTGTAGGTACATTGATGTAATTCACGAATAAGTTTTTGAGCCATAAGTAAAAAAGTCCCAAAAAATGCATTTTTGTATAATTTTTTGCATATTTTTCCATGTTGCGCCCAGGGTTGTCAGATGTGGCGATTTGTCGCCAAACAGGCGATATGAAATTTGATTTGGCGACACGAAAATCGGTTTGGCGATGTACCTTAAAAAAGGCGATATTTTTAGGTTTTGGCGATTTTAATTTTTTTAATCAAAGTCGTAATATCTTCGGTCAAAAGGTAAAACTCACGGAGTACAGAAAATATATTAAAGTAAATGAGAATGCAATTAAATTTTTAATCCAAGAGGTCTCATTTTGCAAGATATTTACTAACACATTGAAATATATGCCCAGAAACTTTATTTCAAAATTTGCGGAACGTGACTCCAGCTTCAAAAAATTCTTTTCAACCTAATTTCAAAAGTATATTTAAATAAATTGTGAGTAGTTTTACCTTTTAAACGAAGACGACATTGTTTTTTTTTTTTTGATCTTCACTTAACGCTGTGGCTCCATTGGCAATTTTTGAGGCAATTGCAATTGGAATAGGAATGGCAATTATTTGCTTGGGTGGGCATTTTCAATTGAAAAATGTGTGTATAGAAATATTTGACTGCAAATGCAGTTCAAATCCCCTGTTTTTAATAAAATTTAATTTTAATTCACTATATTTTGTCATGTGCGTTGTCATATCCTACGATTTAATTAATTAAATATTGTCAATGGAGCCGCTGGGTAAACCTCGCATCTCTTTTATTGGTCTGCTAAAACTTAGACATCAAAATACTTAATCTAATCGCACTCAAAACTGAACATCGATTCTTTCCCATCACTGAAATAATTTTATAACATTTTTGTGATTTTTGAATTTTGTCATTTATAAAGTGGAAAATTTTAAATTTGGCGATTTTTTGGCGATTTATATTTTACTTTTGGCGATTCCGCTTTTTTAAACCTGACAACCCTGTTGCGTCACGAAATTTTGTTTGCAAACCTCAGATTCGGACTCAGCACCCCCCAAAAAACATAAAGCAGGGAACAAATCAAAACTACCCCACAATTTGCTCGCACAGAGCCCTTTTGGGCACAAATTGACTGGACTATACGACAGCAAGCACAAGCTTCATAATCAAAATCAAATGTTTGCATAAACAGGACTATATGGAATTTGTAAATAATCATTCATTGTAACCGGTTTAACATTCTCCATTCTTTTATTTCCCACAAATCTTATCATCCCATATCCATTGAAATCACTATTCCGTTTTCTCATTGACTGTAACATAGAATTATTTCGTGTTTAACAAGTAAAAAGAAAAAAATTAACTAATTACGAAACTCCTGGGCAATCGTCACCTATTCATTAGTTTCTTTCAACTAGATACAAGACAAGAGTATGCAAGAATCCGACTAACAAGTGTCCTGGAAAAAAATTAATTTCCCTAAGTATTTTCGATTTACCTATCCGGCGTACTTTTATGTTAGATTAAATTAAACCAGTCGTAAAAATTATTCAAACTGTCATAAGACATTCCAACAATAATTATCATGGCAAGAATCGCCAATGATAAATTAATCAAATGAAAGCATATACATTATGTACCTACATCAATTAACATTGAAACAATTTTGTGAATGAAACAACAACAACAAAGGCAAATACAAACATACATACATCCTACTTGAAGTGCTTGATAAATTTGCATTTAGAAGTGTTACTTAACCCAGCTGTGTTGTTAGTCAACATTTCAGAAACCATTTTAAGACATCAAATCTTATAGTGACATTCACAGAATGGTTAAGAAATTCGTATACCTTTTGGACGCTACGAAGCCATACCAGTTAATTTTTTGCATCTGTGGAATAGCTCCTTTTCCAGTTGTTACAGAAGAAGCATTAAATCGTATTATATTTTCAATTTTATTCTACATATATACAAAGTTCTTCTAACCGTAGCTACACTTTTCACTACGTACGAGCGTTGTAGATACATTTCGGAACGCAACAGTTCAAATGACGATTATCTTACAAACGGCCTACGATTTGCTCAATTCATAACGCTAACATTGATACATTCCATAATGCACGTGATTGTGTTTTTTAAATACAACGAGCTTAAACGAGTCCTATTTAAAGTAATCGAAATCGAAAAGGATTCGTTACACATTTCGAATAAAATGCATCAATTCTGCTCACGATTTACATTCAAACGGCAATTACTTTGTGTTTCGGGCCTTATGCTCATAACAATACTTTTGACTCCAATAATGACCATGTACTCGTATATATCAGATGTGGTTCCGGTCTATCTGTGGATAATAAACATCTTTTCGGAAATGGCAATTCGATGTAAGAGTGTTGAGTTTTGTGTATTGGTACAAGTTTTCAACGAATTGTTAAATGAATTATTCGTTTGTATGAATGAGTTGCAGAAAAAGTTCATCAGCTACAGCAGCGACAGCAGCTTTTTTACAGAGCGACTCATACTACAAAAGAGGATTGTTGTCATTCAAAATATCCAGTCCAGAATATGGAAAACGGTTAACGCATTTACTGATTATTTCTCACTGACAATACTTTGCCAATTTGTTTGGAATGGAGTTACTATAACTAATATTATCTACTGGGTGTATGTGAAGTTTAACGAAACAAGTGCGTTTATAAATTTATGTGAGTAGTAATACTTATGGATGTAATTCAAATTGAGTACAGTGATGTGTTATAAGCAGGGCTAGGATTTCTATGTTAATACATATTTTTTTTGGATAAGAGTAGAAGTAAACCAACGAGATAGTTTTTCAAATCAGATAATTTCCTTTAAAATGGCATTCAATCGTTTGTGCATATTTTTGCATATTTTACTATAAATGCATATAAATGCATATTTTGCCGTTTTGGGCATATTTTTATAATAAATGTATATTTTGTGTACATATTTTAAAAATTTTAGCCAAATTTTAACTAATACAATTTAATAATAGAATATGAAGAAATTTTGAAAAGGAAATTCTTCTCTTTAGTGGAGTGACTGAATATAATTCAAGTTAAAATTGGAGTTGATCTCATTTGAACTTTTAACTTGAATAATAAAATTTAACTTTGATGAAAAAGATGAAATAGAATTTATTTATTTAATTCAGAAAGTATTTTTTATACAATTTGCTTCCAAAAAAATCATTAATTCTACAAAATATCAAAAATATCCCTCAGACAAACTCAATATTTTCAAAAGTAACAGAAAAACACAATAGGTCTGTTCCTTTACTTTGAATTTCTGTGATTTTCTGTGCATTCCTGCGCATTTTAGTCCAAACTTGTGTCAAAGTTCATATAAAAAAAAATGTTTGACGCAAGTTAGGACTAAAAATCACAGAAACCAAAAGTAAAGGATCAGACCTATTAATACACCATAGGCTTTTGAGCAAAAATTGGCACATTGTCAAACTTTGATGATTCTCTCAGAAAAAGCGAATTGTGGAAAAAGTATGGAACAGAGGATGCCTCACTCTCTCGTGAGTGCTCTTACGAACCCATTTTTTGTTGTGTGGATCAGGTATTGGGCCAAATAATTGGTGACAAATACTAACAATGTGAAGTTTTGGTCAATGTGTGTAACAAAATTTATACATGCGGTTTCGTCTTGATTTAATTTCCCAACAAAGAAAATAAATTCTGCGAAGATTTGCTTGGAGCTTTTCTTTGGGAATCTGGGAAATTAGTTCCTATACTCTGTCCAATTTATATTTGCAGTACAGGGAAGATAGGCTATTTGCCTCTCACTCTGACCATTATGAATTTCAATAAGCTGTCCTTATTTTAAAGCTCAGACAGGGTTGACGTAGTGAGTATTATAAACTGCCGAAAATCTCCCAAAAATATCGATAGGGTTACCAACTGTTTATAAAATATTTTATAGTCAAATCCAATGATGACCGCAATAAATCTAACTTATTTTTTTGTACATCACCAATTTTTATTTGGAACCCGAGTTTTGTAAGGTATTTCACAGAAGGCCTTATCCTTTTTAAGATACCTACTTACATATTTTTTTCTTTTTTGATGGTGAGTTGTGGCTTTTGATTTTGTTTTCATTAAAAATTGTAAACATTTTCGTTTTGATACAGAAAAAAACAACCACTATTTTTTGAACAACTTCTGTTTTATATTTAATAAGGTCATACAATTTGTTGGTTGCTCTAAAGATTTCCTGCGCCTGTGTCCTTCGAAGAACTTGAAGCCATTTTAATATGTAAATTTAACACAGCATACAAATAATACCTCATAAGATCTTAAAAGAAAATGTTTACTTCACTGCTCCATTTAAAAGATATCACACACGAAAACGTTCCTCTTTTTTTGTATTTTTACATAATTTTTTTTTTTCATAAACCAAAAAACTATTTGCCATATTATATGAATAACAAAAATCGAAAAAAGAAAAACGCCAAGCGCCAACACCTTTGTCTCTAAAGTTGAAATATTTGCTACCAAAAGTTCTAATAAAGCTTAAATCCTGAAAGCTGCATACCAAAAACCAAAGAGAAAGCCTTAAGAATTACCATCAACTGGGCAATGGTAACTCTGAACTCTGATTCAAAGTGTTTTTTCGACAAACAATGTCGATAAGGGTTGATGGCAAATTTGAGATCAGTCTCCTATCTCCTTTCAGCTGGGGAGCAGATAGGTCATGGTGGTATGTACGTGGGTTCAATGAAGATTACACAAACAATTCTTATAAAAGTCAGTAATTCTGTTTCTTATTTCAGTGGCAATTTCATAAGTTTAGTGCCGTGCAAGCAGCAACAGGCACCAGTGTTTTTGAAAAAGCTCTCCCATAAGGCCTGTACTGCAAATAATATAAATTGGACAGAGTATAATAATTTAGATCTGTTTTTGATTGTATTTTCAATTTTCATTTTTATTAAATTTTCTATAGTTTTTTATTAAATTTCAAAACTTTTTTAAGAGCATATTTTTACTTTTTAAGCGCATTTTTTGTCATTTTACGTGCATATTTTATGCACATATTTTGTGTTTTTAAGGACATTAAAATCCGAGCCCTAGTTATAAGTTATTTGAAAGTTCATATTCCATTCACTGATATGTTTTTCATTCAAGTTGTTTAGTTTATAGTTTCTGATAAATAAAATTTCAAAGTCAAAATCTCAACCAACATTTTAAATTTTTAGTTTCTTTATTATTGCCTATAGTTTATTAATTAATGCTTGTTGGGGTGGTATCTATTTAAATAAAGTTCAGTCCCTCATGTCCATTAAAAACACATCTTGAAGCTTATTTGTAAAAAGCCACGTCTATTTCCGAGTTTTCCATTGTTCAGGGATTTGAAAGTTCTTCCTTTCCGCGACTTATACTGCTATAAAGTCTTAAACATATTTTGTATGAGGTCAGGGAACCTCAATTTCAGACAAATTGACAATTATGGTTTGCACAGTAATTCCCTAAACTTAGTATCTATACCTGTATATCGTAGAACCGCGTTTCGTAACTTCTATGATATTACCTCATGTTGTTCTTTCAATCAACTTCCATCTGCAATCAGAGAACTTTCTAATCAACATGCATTTTCTAAACAAGTAAAAAGCTGGCTTTTTTCTTATGAAAGCATTGAATTTCTCTTTAAAGTTATTCTTTGATATTTTGCTGATATGTTTAGCTTCTTTTGTTGTTAACATCGTTTAATTTAATTGATCTCAATTATTGTTTATTTTGTAAAGTTAACTTTGAAGGGTCACCGCACCCATTTGTTTTTCATTTTTGTAATTGTATTATTTGAAAAGGCCTGAAAGTGGCATTACCTCTATTTTTAAAAAATATTTTTGTCACTATTATTTCTTTGTTAAAATGTTTCTTATTTAATAATTGTAATATAAAGTAGTAAATTTTTTGAAATAATAAAATAAATTTGAAATTCAATTGAAATTGAAATTTATTGTCAGTGTTCTGTGGAATCTGGAATCATCGTTAAATAACGAATCTTGTAGTCATCTATGACGAGACTCTTCATGTTCAGAAGGACTTATTGTAGAGTTAGCGTTTTTTAATACTTCATTTGATAATCTTCTAAAATATAAACACAAAAATGCATGAAACATATCGCTATATGAAATCTAAAAATTACCGAAATTGTTTCAGCAAGGATGTTCACTCTTACTTTTCTACTGTTGGATATACTGGTACCTTGTTACCTTTGTGACGTATGTATTCAAACGGTAAGTAACTAATATAGAGCAGGTATTGCAAGTTACAAGAGTTTTATGAATAAGTTATAAAACTGTTCAATTATTACTAAAAATTACTATGTACTAATGTATTAATAATTTTTTGGCAATAAGAATTTCTGAAAATCTAGTTTCCAAATCCGAATTTATGTCTTTCTTGTCTTATGTCCTTGTCCAATTAAACAAGTTTTTGTTTTTAGTATGGGAAAATTATACGAAACATTCATGACTTCAAGCCAAACGATACAGATATTCTATTGAAACTTTGTCTGAGGGAATACTCATTGCAGCTAACGCATCAAAAACTAATATTTTCCTGTGGAGGGTATTTCAATATAAATTTACAATGTTTTGGTGAAGTAAGTATTTTCTGTTGAAATAGTTTTTGTTTTACTATTTATTTGTTTTATTCTAAGATTGTTCTGGCGATTACTACCTACATTGTTATACTGATTCAGTTTAAACTACAAGGCGATAAACCATGAATGAGGACAGAATAGAATAGAACCTTACAATTATTATTTCTGTTGGTTGAATACAAAAAAAATAAATATTTGATTAAAATTTTGTTAACAGGATTTTTTGGTCAGTTTAAATGTGTATTTATGCAAATAAAAAAAACTTTATTTCATATTTTTACCCTACCTTTGCTATTATATTATGCCCAAGCCCACACTAATATGAACATACTTTTAAAATTATTTGTTTTCAATATTTTTGTTGGTTCATGTTCCTTTAAAATATCCGAAATAGAGAATTTCGTAATAACATTATTTATTTAAATAGTCTGACTGGTAAATTGTTGATTTGAATTTTAAGTCCCCATAATGTACATATTAAAATTAATATTCAAAACTTTTCACAATGTAGTTTTTTTGTACCTAAAGCAAAAAAGGGGACGAATCGATTAATGGCTACAACCGATGGCATTCCCAGTCACCCCGTATGAGGATAACATTCAAAGATAAAATCAGTACTCAGTATAAACTTGGGAGATGTAGCTAATAGATAAATAACTTAATGTGATAGAAGCTTTATCACCTATCTAGTCTTTACTCAATGAAGAGTTAACTGAGAACTGAGAACAGTAGCGTAACTACCATTGGTCCGAAAAGTCAAAATGTCTTTTTACTATGATTGCTTACGTTTTATTTGCTTTCTTCGTAAATTTATGACCGTTATTGGTTTGATTCCGATGAAAGTTACCTTAAGGACACTTCAAATATCAATTGTTTTCATAATAGTGGCATCCGTTCCTTTTATGCGACTTTGGAATGCCGAGCAATCAGTATTCCAAAGTGATAGTGAACTTTCAAGAATTGTGAATATATCAAGTCTTATGGTCTTATGGATTGTACATATTGTTATACTTTTGGAAACTTCATATAAAGTTGACAAATTCGATAAAATTATTTTACACTTTGAAAATATGCATCAAAATGAACTTTTAGGATTTTGTAGAGATTTTCATAACTCTCCGAAATTAAACTGGAAAGCTTTTCGGGTTTACATATTTATATCGTTGGAATTTATAGAACTTTTGATTTTGTCTTGGTTCTTACATTTGGATGGATTAACCTGGATGAGATGGTGCTTTAATATTTACTCGGATATAACCTTGAAGACGAAATTATTCGAGTTCATTTTCTTTGTGTTTTTGACAAATCATATGCAACATGACTTATGCTCGGCAGCAACAAAAGTTATAATTGATTGTGGTTCAACACAGCACACACGATGGATGTCTAGACATAATACTCTGCAAGCCTTGAGCACAATAGGACAACTTCGCAACGAGATTTGGATGGCAGTCAAGATGATTGAGGATTTGTGTGAATACTCTCTCGTTGGAGTTTTGTTGAAAATGTATTGTGATATTACTTTTACTGCATATTGGGCTCATAGAAGTTTTGAAACCGAGACTACGAATTTTTATAAAATAGGTTGGTTGCATTAACTTATTATAAATATAATTAAATAATGGAAGGCTTTTAATATAGGTAACTTACCCATTTGTAAATGGAAATAACAGATGATTTTGGCGTCTTATCACAGGATTCAACAAATATCTTGTATTTTTATTTCTTTTACAACAATAATTGACTTTTATAATTTTAGTCTGGCTTCTATTTTTACTGGTGCGAGGACTTAATTTGTTTGCATGCTGTTGGATCTGCACTTCTTGTGAAATATTGGTAAGTATGTAAGAGATTAGGAAGAAATTGTTATTCCATTTAACTGATACTTATATGCAGGAACTATATAACTTGAATTTTTATCTTAAGACTTGAGATGCTGTACACTCGAGTAGCATTAAATTCAATTTTATTTTCAATTTTGAGTATATATACATTAGGTGTGTTCCTTTACTTTGAATTTCTGTGATTTTCTGAACATTTCTGCGCATTTTAGTCCAAAAATCACAGAAATCCAAAGTAAAGGATCAGACCTATTATGTAGTACCAAAGTACACAAAATATGTGTACTGTGATGTAGTACAAGATCCGACAGCAAATTTTGGGAGTGGATGTATAACCAAAATCTGGGTATGAGGGTTTACAGGTACATGTATCGTGATATCGAATACCACAAGTCTGGCAAGTTTTTGTTTCACCCTTTGAGAGTGGGAGAATAAAATCAATTTGGTTTTATATTTTTGGTTTAGGGTCAGTAACACTTCAATTAATTCACTTTTAAAAAATAGGTTTGTTTGGTATCTTTTTCCAAGAAAAGGGTAAAACCTGTCAAATTTTGAAAAGAGGGGAAAATTCTATCAGAGTTGGGGAAATTTGAAAAAAGTTAACAAACGCATTGACATTGAAAACAACTTTCGAATGGATTTGAAAGTAGAATAAAGTTACATAGTAGGGCCCCTGTTTAAGATGCTCTTATTACTGTTGACTTGTAAACAAATTTTAATATTTCAGGAGCGTAATTTCATCACAAAACTACCACAGAACTTAACAGTAGTAGGAATCGATACTCATCTGAGTGCAATCATCAAAGTCTTATCTCTTGACCTTCTTCACAAGCGAATTCAATTTTCAGCCGGAGATATTATTGGAATAAACGTTCACACTTTGGGCGGAGTTAAATTTAGTTATGAACTAAAATAGCTTAAATAATAATTCCTTACTTTTTAGATGGCCTTCTCAGCAGTAACGTTTGTTGTTATTCTCATTCAATTCCAAATGGATGCTCCATCAAGTTAAATCATTTAAACATTTTAAATGTTTATTGAAATAATCAAATTACATAATTATCATAAGAAATGGTGTTCATGTATTTATTTATAAAATTTTACGAATTCTTACTTTCTAAAAATTGGAGCTTCAGTCACTTGAAGTGTGTATTCCTCCCCTACGGAGACTTCTTTTTCACGTTATTGAAGATGCCCAAGTATTTACCACGGGTCATCTCTTTGGCTTCTACTACTCCTAGCTGGTAGGCCTCGTCGTACAACTTCTTGATTTCCATGATCAAACCATTTGTAGAGTAAACACCGAGCTCTGTAGATCATGAATTCGTTATAACCAAATTTGTAAGTTTCTAGTTAATTAAAATTACCATGCATCGCTATTATATCTTCTTGCGAAAGCCCCTTGGACCAAGTGGATGAAGATGTATGGATTGGGGTGTCACTCATTGCTATAAAATCTGTAATTCCTGGAACTGGGAGCAATTTGAAAAAGCTTCAGAAAAAACGCGTACGAAAAACTTGTGAGGTCGTTATCAAAATTTAAATTAAAGGTTAATTATTCGACTTCGAGTATCGACTTGAAAGAGGAATGTCAACAAAAAAATAAAGAGACGATGCAAAAAACACAACTTACTTTTTTCTGGCCAAAGATCCGGAGAAGCACGGTCCAGCTTTTCCAGAGATATTAAAGCATCCTCATCCGTATCTTCTTTATTAGAGGATCCTCCTTCGAAATATTGAATTATTCAATGGAAATATTTAGTTTTAAATTTAAAATAAAATACCATTTAATAATCTCCTCCGCATCGGATTATTTCTTTCTGTCATTTTTGGCTTTTTGCTTTCGATTTCTCTTTGTTTGGATTTGGTTTCATAGAACAGGAAACAGGGATGTTATATAAATCTTGCATTTATACCAATAAAATATGAAAGTATTCAGAGTTAATCCTAGTACACCGATCGCAATAATTTTTCGCTCTTCACATTTATCTCATCTCTTAAAACACCAGCTAAAACTGTAGGTTACCTACATGACATAAGATTTTTGTGGAGATTATAATCACAGAACACAATTGTTCTCTGAAAAGAAAAGCATTGCAATGAATTTTGTTTTAATATTTCAAACCAATCTAATGCTATGTTCCCATGAAAATGAAATCCTAGATTTCGGTTGATATTTCAAGTTGATAGAACAAGATTTCTTATAAATTTCAGCGAAATCTCAATGAAAACTCTAGATTTCAACGAAATCTTAGTGAAATCCTGCTCCACCAACTCGTGATCTCCAAATTTTCAGCTAAAATCTTGGATTTCAGTTTGGTGGGAAAATATAGTTAATGCTATGTTCCCACCGAAACGAAATCCGAGATTTCGGTTGAAAACTTGATATTTTAAATTGATGGAAGAAGAATTCAACGGAATCTTAATGAAATCCCACTCCATATATTTGAAATCTCAAACATTTTCGATGGAAAACAACAACAGATTGGACTCCACTAGATAAGAAAAGAAGCGTTGGAAAACAATTCAAGCGGTGGAGAGAAGAAATCCAAACTTTTTGTCCAAACTAGTGGAGAGAGGCCTTAGACCGTTGAATGTCGACGATGAAGGGGGAGGCTTATACTATGTTCCCACCCAAACGAAATCCGAGATTTCAGCTGAAAAAATTGGACTTCTCGACTTGGTGGAGCGGGATTTCATTAAGATTTCGTTGAAATCTAGAGTTTTCATTGAGATTTCGTTGAAATTTCCATGAAATCCTGTTCCATCAACTTGAAATATCAAAAGTTTTGAACCGAAATCTCGGATTTCATTTTGGTGGGAAAATAGCATTATGCTTTGTTCCCACCAAAACGAAATCCGAGATTTCAGCTAAAAAATTTCGAGATTTCAAATGGGTGGAGCAGAATTTCATGGAGATTTCGTTGAAATCCAGAGTTTTTATTGAGATTTCGTTAAAATCTCTATGAAATTTTTTCCCAGTAGCTCAAAATATGAAAAGTTTTCAACCGAAATCTCGGATTTCGTTTTGGTGGGAACATAGTTTTAGGCCCAATTTACATAGAACTGGTTTGGTGTGGTTCTGGCGAGCTGCGTTACATTAATTGTTTTTTTCTATATTTCAATTATTTTCTGTGTAGAAGCCATTTTCTTGTGAAGTGTTCCTCTGTGTTTGTGTGTGTATCTATAGCTTTTCTGTCAAATAACCATTACCTGTCACTTCTGTGTGAACAAAGCTCACCACAACCATATCAGCACAAGACACTTCTGTTTGAATCTCGCCTTATACACATCAAACTTATTAAATAACTGTTTTTTTATAAAAAAAAAATTGTTAACTTTTAGGAGTGAATAAAGCTTGAATAATAATGTTCCCACCATCAAAATAAAATTCGAGATTTTGGTTGAAAACTTTTGATACTTCAAGTTGATGAAACAAGATTTCATGGAAATTTCAACGACATCCCAATGAATGATCTCCAAATTTTTCAGTGGTGAGAATAAAATATAATGAAATAAAATAGATTTTTTTCTTTGAAATTGATAAATCCTTTGACCTAACATTTTGAGTCTTCGATTTTCATCGCAAGGTAAGGTTTACTAAAATCTCAACTATAAAATACGCGGTCACAATTTCGCTTGAGAATTATAGGGTTTTCGTTTGGTAGTCCGGAAGAAGTCCCCGTAACTCTCCGATCCAGAATGCTAATACTACGTTTTCATTAGAGCCGAAATGAGGTAATTTCGCAAATCACAGAAAAAGTGTTTTCATTTGTAATTTGGAAGTTTCGGTTTGACAGCTCATTTCATTTTTGAATTTCGACTGGCTGTTAATCACTCTTTGTTGTTGTTTTCTTTTGTCTCCTTCCATTGCGCTTTGACATTTTCATACAAAATATTTTCAGAGCTTTCCAAACTGTGGCTAATTGGGTGTGTTCGTTAGGTTTTCACTAAATTTCCAACCCAATTTCGTGCAAATTTGGTTGAAATTATCTCATTTCAAAATGTGAATTTGTATGGGAATTGAGATGATTTCGTATCAAATTTGGAATTTTTCAACGAAATTACCTCATTTAATGAAAACGTAGTAAAACAAATCGAACAACTCTAAATTAATTGCTATTGTGAATCAGTCTGATTTAAAAGTCAAATTTGAAGTACACATCAAGCTTTCAAGACGAATTAAAAATTAAAACTATATTTTTAATTTATGGACAATGCAAGCATTCATATCAGGTAAATGTATAAATAATTATTATAGTATGGGTATTCATACAACAGCGTAAAGTCGTCGTAATTGTTGTAAAGTTTAAAACTTCGTAATTCTTTCACAATTTGTATGGAAAATTTGACAGATTTACGAAGTTTGAATCTTTACCACGTTTACGACGAGTTTACGCTGTTGTATGAATACCCTTAGTGTGTTCATATTTGATTTAAATATTTATATTTTTGTGGTTTAGTTTCTGAAAACTTGATGATCATCTATTTTTCTTGCAGTCTTCGCTAAAGCTATTCAGTCTCTGCCAAAATTCGGAACCAACCACTACATTGTAGCTGACGGCACTGTAATCCAATTGCGGTCGGCGAACGCAAACAAATCCGCTGTTGGAACATTGGAACTTTACATAAGATTCTTTTAAACCTACGATGAAAACTAGAGGATCCAGCGATGAAGAGAACTATTGCTACCTCTCAAATGAAAGCTTCTGCTTGCGAGCTTTCAAGTGTATGAAGCAGGTAATGATTTTCGAACAATTTCATAAGCAAGTGCAACATAATTTTCGTAAATTAATAATCATCATCATCATAATCATCCTTCAACAGTGACCCGATGCCGATCAACAGTGGATTCCCAGCCTGAGTGTTCATTCCGATACTGTCGACACAGACGCCCGAAATAGTGAAGCGATGGAACATGGAAACCGACGTCCGGCAGTCGGAAAGTGCAACTGAGGAAAACTAAGCCCAAAATTAGCAAACTGTGCAGTGCCGTCTCCCGAATCCATCGGTAAAGACTGCGTTGGATTTTCGTCAGATGCTTCGAGGAGACGCGACGTACGTACCGCGAGAATTACCTCCTGATCCTGACTCGGATATAGAAAATAAATAGAAACAAAAGAATTTGTATTCAATATATTTATTTCTGGAATAAAGTTCCCTTTCAGAATGTCCTCGCTATTCCCCTTCAGTTCCTTCATATGGGTTTGTTTTTTCGTTTATGTTTATATATATAATTAGATAGTATAGTATTTTGAAGGAATCTTTGTGATTTTATTAGGATCTTATCAGAATTCAAGAGCTGTTTTGAAGCAGCAGAGGGGACAACATTACGTAATGAGTGCATTAAGACGTAGTATAATACTACGTTTTCATTAGAGCCGAAATGAGGTAATTTCGCAAATTACAGAAAAGGTGTTTTCATTTGTAATTTGGTAATTTCGTTTGACAGCTCATTTAATTTTTTGTTGTTTTCTTTTGTCTCCTTCCATTGCACTTTGATATTTTCACACAAAAACAATTCAGAGCTCTTCAAACTGTGGCAAATTGGGTGTGTTCGTTAGGTTTTGACTTAATTTCCAACCTAATTTCGTGCAAACTTGGTTGAAATTATCTCATTTCGATATGTGAATTTGTACGGGAAATGAGATGATTTCGTATCGCATTTGGAAATTTTCAACGAAATTACCTCTTTTGGCCTAATGAAAACGCAGTATTATACTGCAGTATTATGCGATATGAAATCATCTCATTTTCCATTCCACTTCGGGCGCTCTAAGTTAAACTAATAACTTAATGCTAATGCCTTTCGGCCTAAGAACTATCTTAAAAGCTAGAATTCAATGCGGTTTTATTTTTCACCGAGAAGAATTTATAAAAAACTCGGTATCTTTATCTTTATTTTTTTGTTTTATATAAAACTTACAAACTAAATAAAACTAAATTAAAACTAATTAAAACTAATTAAAACTAATTAAAACTAATTAAAACTAATTAGAACTAATTAAAACTACTATAAAACTACTTAAAGCTACTTACAAACTAGAACAGCCACAGCAAGCAATTTCGGGTTTTTGTAATTTTTTTGTGTTTTTATTGGTTTATATTTTTTTTTTGTGTTTTTATTGGTTTTATAATTTTTTTTTTTTTTTGGTGCCACCCTGACTGTCCCTGCTTAATACTGCGTTTTCATTAGGCCAAATGAGGTAATTTCGTTGAAAATTTCCAAATGCGATACGAAATCATCTCATTTCCCATACAAATTCACATTTCGAAATGAGATAATTTCAACCAAATTTCCACGAAATTAGGTTGCAAATTAGGTAGAGACAAATCGAACACACCCAAAATTGAATTATGCGCGAAACAGATTAAACCAGCACCAGCACCAGCATCGTCAACAGCAAACAGCACGCTGGCCAGCAAATATTTTTCAAACACATTGAAACCAGCACCGTCATATCTTTTTGACATTTCGAATCGAAGCAAAAGTTCTCTCACTTTGTTTACATTTTTCAAATTAAATAATTAAAAATGATCGTACCATATCAATTTATGCAAAATTTGAGTCTTGTTATTATTTCATTTTTGTGCTATTGTAAACTTGTTTATCTTGCAAATAATACAAATAAAAGGAAACGTCTTTGGACTCGAGAAATATACGACAAAAATGAAAGAGAAATGCATGGATTTTACAAAAAAGTATTTGCAATTATAAAAGATCGTGATAGTGACCAATTTCACAAAGCTTGCAGGATGGGGGTACCCCAATTTGAGACTCTTTTTTCCATGGTGAAGGAAAAACTCACAAAACACTCACCTAGAACTCCAAATCAAGCAGAATGCCGTTTAGTTCTTACATTGATGTAAGTTGTACATATCAAGAATAAAACTTAAAAAGAAATTGTTTTAACATTCCCAATAATAGTTTCTTAGCACAATCATCATCATGGCAAACCTTAGCTTGGGCATTTCGTATGGGAGTTTCGACAGTGCGTGAAATCATCTTAGAAACTTGTGAAGTGATCTGGGATGAGTTAAATGGATCTTACTTGTCACCACCCTCTTCTATAAAATGGAAGCAAATAGCTATTGACAACTTCAACACTTCTGGTATGCCAAACTGTGTCGGTGCCATCGACGGAAGGCATATCCGGATCAAGTGTCCACCACATGGAGGCTCCCTGTACTACAATTACAAAAATTATCATAGTATTGTCTTATTGGCTGCATGTGACAGTAATTATTGCTTCACTGCAGTCGATATTGGTGCATACGGGAGCCAAAGTGATGGTGGAATATTACAAGCAAGTGGTTTTGGAAGTCAAATCTTACACGGAGATATGAATTTGCCAGCTGATGAAGTGATCCCTAACTCGGACGTAATATTTCCTTATTATTTCGTAGGAGATGCAGCCTTCCCACTTAAGGATAATTTGATGAGACCATACTCCCGAAAACATCTTACAAAAGATCAAGAAACTTTCAACAAAAGACTTTCATCTGCACGTGTTAAAATTGAGAATACTTTCGGAATCATGACAACTAAATGGAGAGTTTTACTCAATTCAATTAACTGTTTCCCTCACAACGCCGAAAAAATAGTAAAAGCTGTTGTTGTTTTACATAATTTCGCAAAAATGAATGATTCCAGCTATTGTCCCATAAATAGTGTTGGTGAATTAAATGAAGATTCGGATATACAAGGCCTTTGGCGTAAAAACAAGTCTTACATCCCACAGTGTAGATTCTTTACAAGATTTAATGCTCCCCGAAGTGCATTTGCCCTAAGAGACACACTAAAGGAATACATTTGCCACCAAAAACCTCAATAATGCATCCAATCAAATAAAAAACGAAGTTTTAAATGGATACAAGTTTTTTTTAATAATAAAATAAATACTTAGATTTATAGTTTTAAAAGAAAATAAAGTTTTTTTTTAAATTCATAACAGCCTTGTTTGCTTTATCAGTCTTTGATAATTATTATTTAAAACTAAGAAAAAAAATAACAAAATCAATATTTTTTTCATAAATAGGTACTTCACAGTTTCGAGTTTAAACAAAAAAAAAAAAAACGAAAAAGAACTACTATCACTAATATGATGATTCGTATTTTTTAATCTCGTCCATTATTATCCGCGACACTTCACTTTTAATAAAAGCCTGGGACGAGACAGGCAGATTTGCTTCTAAAATAATGTATTATTTGATTAATTAATTTTATAACATTATTAATTAGGATCTTCTTACTGGTCATTTGATCCGGGAATGTCGTCTAAAAATCGCATCAACTCTGTGAACTTCCAAGTTTTTATGGGGGAAATCGCACCACTGCCACTAGGCTGAAACCTTTTTTTCTTTTCCCGAACATATCGGTCTCTCAATGTTGCCCATCTTTTCTTTACCTGTTGAACTGGAAAATGAAAAGAAGTTAAATAAAATTGTTTACGTTTAGAATATTACAATTAACAAACCTGGTACATCGAGACTCTCGCCAATTTCCTTCCACTTTTTTTCTTTTGCGTCGATGTTTTTATAAGACTTTCTCCTTTTATCGTACAGAAACGAATTTTCCCTCACAAATTCTATTAATTTTTCTTCCATTTTAATAATAATAATTTTAATAAATGCAGAAAAATAAAAACAATAATGACAGCAACCAACAAGTCCAATTTCTATTTTTTTTGCAGTGTGGTGCCACTGAATATTGTTGCGGAAAGGTTGTCAGCAATGCACCAGCAACAGCAAATTTAGGACTTTGGCCTAACGACGCTGTTGACGTTGCTGGTGCTGGTCTAATCTGTGCTGAACGATTGAAAGACATTGGTTTTAAAACAATGGCCGCCGCTGTTGCTGGTGCTGTTGCTGGTGCTGGTTCAATCTGTTTCGCGCTTTAAATTGAACATAATCGAACAACTTCAAAATCAAAATGTCAAATCTGAAGTTCTAAACGCCAAACTGATACTGAAGGTAAAAAATGGAATTGGATTATAATAAATAATAAATAGTTTGATATTTTTGCTATTACTTTCAGAATGAGGCATGCAGTTAGCAATTTCGAACAATTGATACATCCGTATAGTCAAAACTAGATAGTGTTTGGTATTGTGCACATACTCTTTTTTTTAAACAACGACATTTTTCGCAAATAAGAAAAAAATTGTGTACTAACTCAAAAGCCTTGGAATGGAAATTAAACTTCGCTTAAGAAGCTCGCATCAGCAAACGTGCCATCTTCATCAAGAGGAAAAGTAAAGTGTGTAGCACACGGTCATCATTGCCATTAGGATGTGAAGGAATTAGTCAAGAAATACAAACACAAATATTAGGCCACAGGCACCGAGAAATCAAGATGAACCATCTTGCTAAGTTCAAGGGACAACTACATTGCTGAATGGTCTACCAAATCTCAAGCTGAGTCCTAAATAACCGCTCTAGAGATATCACAAATAGATTTAAGTCAAAGGTCTGATCTAAAAACGTACAGAATTAGGACCTGGATCAAACTCCTTTCAAGATATTTTTGTTGGTCTGGTCACGAGATAACAGTATCAAGGAGTCCTTTTCCCAAACTCCAGTTAAATAACACAAAATTTCAAGATAAATAAAAACAACAGAAAAAAAGAAATGCATACCATAAAACAAAAGATAATTGGTTCGATTTTAATTTCAGAAGTAGTCTTACATTTTCAAAAATCATTAAACGTCCATCAGAGGTTTTTATTTAATTGCTGACTGTTTTTTTTGCGTCTGATCATTCTTTTAATTTCGATGCACCCAAACTTCATGGCTTGGGGTCATAGGGACAGGAATAATTGCACCAAGAGTTGAACAATAGAGCCCTATCATCGTTCGCAGAATATAGACGAGTCCGTTCTTAACTTCAAAATGATAGTGCCTGTGCTTGAAGATGTTGATCGCTGATGAAGAAATGTTCATGGTTCATTTGGCGTTGCGTACAATGTACATTATCAACAAGAGCAACAACCAAAGTGTGGCATCAATTCTTGAACGAACAAGAAGTGCGAACTTACATATCTTTAACTTATGTAATTCAAAGAAACACTTGAGTGCATTGGCACATTTTTTTATTTCAATTGATGCTTAATTGCTGCGATGCTTCCAATTGGAATGATGAGGATTCAAACCTTCAAGGTCTTTATTGATTGCTATTGGAGAGGCGAGTATCTTTTGCAGAATACACAATCTTCTTCTTTGGGTAGCTCTTTTTCTATTTTGAAAAAAAAACTGAAGATTTTTTTTGGTAACTACTAATGATGAATGTATGGAGCTTGACGATTTTCGGTGATGAATAAGCTAAACTAAAGTTTGAACATTTAATAAAAAATATTGTTGCTTTTTGATTTAATTTCCTTACCAGTTTTTATGTAGTTTTGCCAAACTGAACTACATCTTATAAAAATAAATGGTTGAAGCTTATTTTATAATTTTTCCTTTGTTGTTTTTTGAACTGTCAAATTAAATTCAGATTTTTTAAGCAGTTATCAACAGGGTTGTCAAACCAAATGAGGAAACTAGATGAAAACACTTTTTCTTTAATTTGCGAAATTACCTCATTTCAGCTCTAATGAAAACGTAATATAAAACTAACTACCTAACCCTATGTAAGTCGGCCATGGCATAGAAAATTGTATAGTTAACTTTTATATATCTTCTTGTTCAGGTTTCAACCACCAGAACTGGTTCTCCTGCCTTACCCTATCTCTTCGGTCCCGATCGGACACAGTCCTACTGAACCGAAGGTGCTCCGCTCCGTGTTGTGCGAGGACGTCTCGACTGTAAAGGAGCCGCCGATCTACAGTTCTACGGCCAACGTGGTAGATTAGCGGAACCGCCGCTCTATCCTGGATCAGCCCTCGACTGTCTAAATAGAGGAATGCATCGGGCGGAATAAAGCCGCTTAGACGCACACTCTCATAATAGTCGTTTTTCGGGTAATAAGCCCCAAAAATTAAGCTGTTGGTCGAAGACATTGCTCTTGCAATGTGACCTCGAATAACCCAAGGGGCACGCTATGTTGATGAGAAGTTGTGGTGACTTCTCAGTAACATAGTGATAGTTCCATTTGGGCAAAAAAACTAGTCACAGGAACATCACTACAACTGAAAAAGCGCAGAAAGCGGTTGTATTGTGCAACATAATTCAGCTACTAAGCAGTTATAGGTAACACTTGTGTAATCAATGTGAATCGGTTTAATTCGGTTTCGTTAAACGAAATAGCAACACGTTTGAGATGTTACAGTTAAGTCATTACTGTCTTAATTGTAACTAATGAACAAGTAGTAGTGAAGTTTGTCAAGACTGCACTGAAATCTATCGGAAAGTTATTGAAAAGTTTTTCGTAACTATATATTTAGTTCATTGGCATTACCTACCTAGTTTATTAAGTTTCAAAATTGTATTTCCTATCAAATTGTAAAACTTAAAATAAAGTCAAACATTTATGTGCCGTGATAGCTGTTTGTTTGCTCTTTTAATTAATGAAAACTGATTATGTAAGATAATTAATTTTCAAGGTTCTGCGTTTTTAATTTTCCTAACGCTCGCAGCTGAATCAATTAGTTTTCTTTGCTACCATCTTCAAAACCTGCGCGCTCAGATAATAAATTGAGTTTTAAGTATTTTGTTAAAAAATCAGTACCATTCTATTTTTTATAAAGATGTTTTTGTGGAGATTACTAAATATTAATATTTATTAAATTGCAATATTTTATCCATTTATAAAGTTAAACATCATGGTTTCAATATATAAATTAAAACTAAAGGATTCAAATCTTTTTTTTTTTCGTGTTGGTGAAAGAATTATTTCAGAAAAAAAAAATATGGCTGAGAATTAGTTTTTTTTTTCAATAACCCCATAGCAACTAACTGAGACGTTTTACAAACTTTTTTGACACATTAACGAACAAAGCATACATGGTGCGTTCATTTTCCTTAGAAATGTTATTTAGATATTTTAAGTAGTCACTTTTTAAAATTATTGATGGAAAGTTTATGTTTGCATCAAAATGTAAAGAATATGACATTGTCATCACTTGAAAAATGCATAAAATTAACAAATTAGATTCCACTTATCTATTTTTGTATAAAGTCGAGTCATTATATACCTCTTTCTTCATTTAAAATGAACGGCACAAATTCAATTAAAAATATTTATGGATCGCAAGATATAAATTGTAATCAAAAATTATCAGAATTCAATCTCAAAAATCGAATTTGAAAACAGAATATATTGAATTCAAAATGATTACCCTTATTAAAATAATTGCACAAATGCAAAAAAAAGTTCCAAATCCAAGAAACAAGATTTTGGAATAAATGAACGGTGTAAGCTAATTAAAGTTAGCTTTAAAGAAGAAAGGGAACGCACTTCCTTTCAAACATACGTGCATCCTCTCAGTTACGGTTTAATAACTACAATTATAGTCCGAAGCAGTTTGTGACCGTCGGTGTACATTTCTTGTTACAATTAGGTTTATTTGCCATTTTGTTTTCGATATATTTGTGCAATTTGTTTCTCTATAAATCGAAAACAATTTAGTAACTGTTTGATTGTACTTCTGGTTACAAGAAGGTTTGTTTTTGCCATTTTGCTTTCAATTTGATTGCGCCAGTATAGACAGAAACAAGGTATGCTCATAAGGTGTGATGTCAAAATCATCTGTTTTTTTTTCGGAGAACAGCAAAACAAAATTAGCTAATTTGATTGTTTTAACTAGTTTTGTTAAAGCTTGTATTCCTTAAAAATAACTCGTTTTATTATTTAATTCCTTATCATAGTTTCCCTTACAAAAGAAAAATCGCGTCGCAAAAACACCAAGAACAAAATTGGGGGTGTATCTAATGAGCATACCTGGTTTCTGTTTATCGTGGTGCAATCACATTGAAAACAAAATGGCAAAAACAAACCTAATTGTTACAAGAAGTACATACAACCAGTTACAAAATTGTTTTCGATGCATGGATTTTATTTTCTTAGAAGTCGAAAACAATTTTGTGACCGGCTATGTTTATTTCCTGTTATATTTAAGGTTTTTGCCATTTTGTTCTCGATTTACTTGCGCAATCTGTTTATAAGATTTATTTAAGTTTTGTTTGTGTTTTGCACTTATTTAGGGTTCATTTGGCTAAATTGAGAAATTTTTTTGTATTTTTTACGAGGTGGAACAATATATAATTGATTCCAAAAGTATAGGTAAATATGTATTGAAAATTATATAAATTACCAACAAATCTAATTTGAGCCCAGCCAACCATATTTTTGCGTGTATATTATTATTAAGGAGTATGAAGAAGAAAGTTGAGTTACAATGCTGTTACATTCAGGTTTTTTTTTAATATTTCTGTCACTTTAAAATCGTTAAGTAGCAGTTGAATGGATTTTTCACTTTGTTCCAAAAGTGTTATATATTAGTTTTCTGAATCATATTTAATCAGACATTATAGCGTCCCTTTGAAGTTGCAAAAGTTCAAAGACGCAAAACAGTTTCACTTTTGTTTTTGAAAAACGGCTAATTTCAATAAGGTTACATTGGAACACAAGGAAAACTACTCAGTTACTATTTGACCACGCCTATTAGTTTTTAGTCTCATTTCATAAAAACAGTGACCTAAATATAACAGAGTTGGAACTCAAATTATTTAAAATAAAATGAGACCATAAAATATCTTCACAGAAACTTCAAGAAAACTAAGATGTTTTAAGAACACTTCGGAGCTACCCTTGTGAAACCAAGTTTTGGATGTTCTTGTTGCAAAATTCAAATCTGTGCCCCTTGGGAAGCTTCAGCAAGAAATTATCTATCCTGTTTATGTTGGCACCGTTATATAGAACCAGGTAAGAATAATAATCTTTGTACTCCGACTCTGGTGTTCTGTGTAATCCAAGGCAGCGTCTTAGACACTGCCTCTCAAACACCCGAATCTTTTCCATTTGAGATGGGGCAACGTTGAACCAAACCGGGCACCCATAGGCAATCATCGGCCGTATGAGGGCCATGTAGCAAATCACCTTCACCCTGCTGTCAAGCCGGCTGCTATAAAACAACCGTTTCGTCAGGGCAAAAGCTCCCCTAGCCCTGGACAGAGCAGCATTTATATGTCTGTCGAAATACAAATACTGATCCATCCAGATGCCAAGGTACTTTACTACACTTTTACTCGCCAGTGGCTGTCCATTTGGCCCTACGATCACCAGCTTACGCCAGTTCTTTCTCGTATCCCTTGTGGCTCCATGCAATGGAGTCCTAAACAAGATAGTTTCTGATTTCTGGAAGTTGATTTTCAACTTCCAGTCATCGCAATATCGCTGAATCTTCTCGAAGTCACGCTGCAAAAGAATTCTGATTACCTCGACTTTTGGAGCTGTTCTGTACGCAATTAGATCGTCGGCATACGCAATTGCCTGAGTTAGACTACTTATCAGATCGCTGGTGTAAATGCTGAATAGAATCGGCGAGTTGACCGCTCCCTGCTGAAGACCATTTTTAATATTAAAGGTTGTGGCAGAAGTCACATTGCCACTCTTGACAACAAACTTTCTACCATTGAGCATATCATAAAGCATATACAAAAGTGGTTTACTAATGCCAAGTCTGGTCAGCTTTAGATAAAGACCCTCTAGCCATACGGTGTCGAAGGCCTTCTCCAAATCAACCAGACAGGCACCCGTACACTGCTTTTTTGATTTGTTCCATTGGACATCAGAAACGAGTTTAGACGCGGCATGAATGGTGTCATGTCCCGCCTTAAAACCGAACTGATTATCCGGTATGATATTATTCTCCTACCACTAAAGTATACTAAAGAGTATAGACACAAACCAGCAGTGTGGAGAAAGTGAATACGTTTTTTTTCATCGTAATTATATTCTTCCATGGCCGAGCGGTTAGCGTGGTGGACTTTCAGTGCGAGAGGACCATGGTTCGAATCTCACAGAAACTTTGTAATTTTTATAACTTAAATAATATCTATTAAATTCTAAGATTGTATTTCAGATAAAAACTTTCAAATAAAATAAAAATATAAAAAAAATAAATATAAATCAATTGTGAAATATTTTTTTTTTATTTTTCCACCTTCTTCTATAAGACCTCTAAATTGAGTCCAGTAAGTGCTTTCCGGGGCAACTGAATTTAGTCCATAAGGGTCCAATAGGAGCTTAAAAAGTGCGCCCTTTCAATTCTATGGACTATTATATAATGCTTATATGATTGCAAGAGATGATTATGGGAAGTTTTGTTGCGGACGCCTGGCAAACCATAGCCTGTTGATGTAGTGCAGACTTCACCTAGTATGCGAAAAAAAATGTATTAATAAAACGAGAAAACACCTTTAAGAAAAGAAACTTACCTTTTGGCAGCCAAATCCATAAAAGAAATCCTTATCCCGCAGTAGGAAGACACTATAATGAAAAGGGAAATAAATATTAGATTATGAAATAAATTCAAGAAGTTGGAGAATAAATGAAATAATAATTACATACTTACCATCCTTGTTCAATGCCGGTGTTTTTGTGTTGTATGTCTGTTTTGTTTACTATCTGTGGTTGTCATAGCCAAATATACCAAAAATATAAATAGAGAGGTAAGAGACTGATTGGAAGTATGAGCCTGTTTACACGACTGTTTTTTTTTTTGGTCGTGTCGTGTTGACGTTTACACGATTTGTTTTGTTCGGTCGTCTCGTAGTTCGTCGTTTTGACACATTAGATGAATGATGTAGAAATGTAGGTGGAACTTTGACATTTGTGACATGCCATGAATAATATAATCTATTTATGTTATTATCTAATTAAAAGGGAGATAATAAAATATTATTATTTGATTAGTGATTTTGGTAATTAAAAACAAAAAAAAAAACACACAAACTAGGTATGCTACTAGACTTGCGGTTATTCAGCTCTAGGAAATAATTGTTAAGTGTATTTATCGTTCATAATTTATTTTCATGTTTCGGTCGTCGTCTTTCACGTTTACACGTGTCGTTTTGCTTGTCCCTTAAGTTATACGTCTTAAAGTGCCTCTACACTATCCCACAAAGTATTACCACATGTCAGAATAAAGTGGGAAAGAATTTTATACGACTGCCAAATTTGTGTGATGAAAATGATTTTTATATTTTGCTTCCACACTTGCATCAAAAAAAATCAGTTTCACCATAACCTCAAACGCCCAAGTGGGATAGAATGTGTGATGGTTTTAGAACCGATCTTAAATATTTTCAGGTATAAACACATGTCAAATCGTGTAGGATGCGATGTCAAGTTGTGTGTGATAAAATTTCATATTTTGCTTCCATACTATTATACATGATTTTCTTCACACTTTTTTGACATGTATTAATACTCAATGGGATAGTGTGGAACGGCTATTATTTATATTCGTGTCGTGGGCGTGTTTATATTTTCCTATTTTTCTATTACCGTTTCATTATTGTGAAACAATTTTTAATTCAAGTTTAAAAGTTTTGTCCAAAAGTTATTGTTAGTGTTAACTGTGTTAACAGGAATGAAAGGAACTAAGTTTTGAAGAATTTGCTTAGTAAATATAAGTTAAAAATAGAAGCTTTATTTGTTGGGGTAAATTTGACAAAAAAAAAAAGTCGTCAACCCCACCTGTTGACGAATAGCTATATAGGTCTCTTACCTGTAATGTTGCCATTATTATTGAACATGCCCATCGTCCGAATTCGAAGATAAAAATAAAAAGAGAGGAAAATACAAGTCAGTATTTTTAATTTTTTTTTTTTGTTATTTTAAGTTAGGTGCTATACATAGGGATGATGTGAATCGGATGATGTTTTCCTGTTAGATGAGAATCATACGACTTAGTTTTTCGTGAAGTATTTTTTTTTATTGGCTTGATTGAGCTTGGTAGATATCTATCTCTTTTTGCCGTGTTTAAATTTCTGTTCATCTCGCGAAGAACTAGGTTTGGTGCACTAGACTTTTCGGCTCTGTGTATATCCGGCCAAAGTTAGCATACCTGATTGGATTTAAATTATATTCTTCAAAAAGATCGGTTGGTAGTTTGGCGAGTTCAAAAGCATATAAAAGTGAAAAAAAAACCAAGATACACTAAAAGAAATTAAAAACATAAAAGTTTTAAGTGAACTTTAATAAAAATTAATATTAAATAATTGTGAGTGTGTAACTAGAGTAGTGAACCGGATTGAGTAAAAAATTAAAGGTTAAGTTGTTTTTTTTAGGTAGTGCCGATCAGATATTCGGATATCTATAAATCTAATCAAATCAAATAGGATAAAATAGTTCAACGTGGTGAGTTTAAGATCAAAAATTATTTTTATTGCAAAGTGAGTAAGAAGTTATAAACTTTTAGGTCTATTCTCGGCGGCCCCTGATACGCATTCCAGTAAGGGCCGCCGCATAATTTTTCAAAAATATTTTTTGTGCCGTTATTTTTTTTACGATTTTTGGGACGAATACCCATCCGAATCAGCCTCTTTTGGACTTGTCTTCATTTTTTGGGATGAGAATTTTTCTTTAAAGACACGCTGCTGAAACGTCTTCATCCAAAAGAATCTGCTTCTCCGAAGCCAGTTTCACGTGGTTACAGATGGAAGTCCTGTTTACTCGCGCTGACATATCCACCCATCAATAGGATGTTACAAGAGCCTCTGCTGCTATCGTCAGTAACTTAGAAGTCAGATAGCAATGAAGCGCAATATTTGGAGCACTAGACAAGACTATCTTCAAGCCAATTTGTGAGTTCCAGCTAAAAAGATACCAAAGATACAAAGATAGACAAAAAAGGACCACAGGTATTTCATGTCTATAAGTGATAATATGTATTAAGCCCAAACATAGAAAGGAAGAAAACGAAACCAGAAAGTGAATAAGCAGAAAGTGCTTTTAGCCAATAACTTTGGTTATAAAATTATAGTCAACCTAATTCAAAGATTGTGTTGTTTGTTATTATATGTTTTTGTTATTATATGTTTTAAAGTTTAATTGGCAAAACTGAAGTTGAGGTTTTTGGTTAATTTTTCTTAAATTTTCTATATAAATTATTTAAATTTTTGTAAGTAAATGATAAGGTTTTGTTTCCTCGACTGTCGCTTGTGTGTTATATTTTTCCCGGTTAGCATTGTTTATAAATCCACCTCCACTGAGCTCATTTGAGGGTAGGGAAAAGCGGTTAGTTGAATTTAGTTCTGAGTGCCAAAAAAAAGTGGTACTATTTTGTAATCCAGTGAAAGTCTTGATGAGAAACAGCTCAGGATCATATTTTGCTTTGTTTTTTTGTTTATGTTTTAGATTGCAAAATTTTTCTGGATATGATAATGCTTAAAGTAAATTATTTAAAATTTCATTTCTTAAGAAATTGTATAAAATTTATAATTTTCATTAATTTTCCATGATTTCCTAGTAAAAGTAAGAATAATAAAACTTCAGCCAATGCCAGATTGTGAAATCGAAGTTGTGTTTCATTGTTTCGTGTAATCGAAACATGTCCTGTTGAAGATTGTATTTCAGGGGTGCGGAAGGTAGCTGAGTTCTGGTGAAGATGGTATGATCCGAAACCGATCATTCACCATCTTGGGGGAATCCAAAAATGGCCGCGGATTCCTAAGGTAGGGTGGGTAATGGCCTCACTGCAACAACATCCGCAGTGCCTTGATGTGACGATAGTCCGTCCGTGGTCTTTTCTAGTCCGACAATTTTTTGTTTCCCAGTTTTCCCCAGGCCTGATATGTGTTTTTGTTTGCAGGGGAGGTTAAGTTTCCGGGGGCAAGATCCCCCCCGTCCGACGAGCTGACGCCGTGCAATATGCAAGCAGGCCGCGTCCCCGGGACTACCTTCCTTTTCCAATCTCTTCCTTTCTCTCTTTCCTACCTCTTCCTTTTCCTACCCCTCCACTTTACCTACATCCTCCTCTCCTCTTGCCTATGCAACAGTTTCTTTGGATGATTATAGGGGCAAAATTGTTAGTTGGGCTGTCAAACGAAATAACCAAATTACAAATGAAAACACTTTTTCTGTGATTTCCGAAATTAGCTCATTTCAGCTCTAATGAAAACGTAGTATAAGCGAACGAGTTGCAACACATTTTTTGATTCTGAAGTTAGGGTTTCGTTGTTGCAATTGGGTGATGAAACGTTGAAGCAACTGTTTCACTCAATATTTAGCCAGTTTATATTTCTTGTGCGCTCAGTAACTCTTCTCCGTTTTGTGACAGAGCAGGAGAATAAAATATTAACAGAATTCTTTACAGATGAAGCCAAAACAACTCTCTTTTTCTTTTCTTCTTATGTAATTTACTGTGACAAAAAATAACCGAGCAAGTGAATCCAAAAAAAATGTAGTCTCAGTTTTTAAGGGGAAAAGTGAAAGATTTTGTATATTTCTGAGCCCTCTGAGTCCTCTGAGATCTCAGAAATATAAACTGGCTAATTGATAATCCTCAATAACCAACACCCAACTAACATTTCAGCTTCGGTTCGGCCTAACTGAATAGGCTTTCTGATTTCATTAAGACATTTGTAAAATTTCGTTAAGCATAAAAAGGAGAATATTATAGAACTTCGAAAATGATTTCGGAAAATCTTCTTGGAGGCCCCGTACGCAGATCTCTTAAAAGCTTCAAATTCTATACGATCCATAAGAAGTTTTAACGAGCGCTATTCGAAATCTTAGTGAAATTATGGTTTTGACAGATAGCTTCAGAAATGTTTCTATAAAAGTAAACACGCAAGTGTAATAGAAAGTCTTATAAAAGCTATTAGAAGCCGACAATACAGCTCTTACAGAGGTTGTAGGAAAATGGGGGAAAAAATATAATTCTTTTTACTTTCAATTTCTTTTGAGTGATTTTACCGCATTTTATGTTTGTTAAACCTGAAACTATTATTTGTTTGCAATTATTTGTAAATTAATGAATTGGAAATAATTATAAAACACAAAGATTTTTCTTACCCGTCTAGGAATCGAACACGGAACTCCTGCGTAAGAGTCCATCACTCTACCCACTCAGCCATCTTAGATATAAAATGGAAGATGCAAAAACTTAATCAGTATTTTCCAGTCCTACATGCTGGCTCCACTAGACATGAACGATGTCCAACATCCAAACCACAATCCAATCAGCAAACTGATTTGTATGGATATGTCACTGCACGGACATGGATTTTTGAGACTCCATTGTTTTTTTTTTAAACATGTTCATAATCTAACCATGGCTCATGCCCAGTGGAGCCACCATGTTAATAACAAATTTGTAACCCATTCACACAAAGAAACAAGATGTACAAGATTTTTTTTTTCAAATCGCTTGTTTATTATTGAAATTAAAATCTGAAGAGCTGAGTGGTTGTTTTTAAATTCAATCGCCCATTGCCTGAGGTTAAGTCTAAGCTATTGATTTTTTCATCTTCGTCATCGCTTTCTTGAAAACATTGATCATTAAACTCGTGTGTGTTATCCCTCATAAAAGTTTCGCCTCTCATGCTGGTAGTGGGATCTAAGTACAGAATGAATATTTGTATATTTAAAAGAAAATTATAAACAGAGAAACTATGAAACACACTTAAATCTTCTGGCTCTGGAGATATTTGATTTATCGATGAAAGACTTATTAAATCTGAACTTTCTTGCCGTCACGTCGTTGTCTTTCATTTGCATTCTTTTGAAGATCTAAGTTACGAGCTCTCTGGAGTATTAAGAAACTTCTCACCGCAAGAGATCTATAATAATTTCCCGACTTTTAAATTTTTTCCACGAAGTAGAAATATTCACGCAAAAAAAATTTCACAAACAATTTATTCAATAAACGAAAATTTATCAATGACTTCATTAAAATGACTTTGACAGATTTGAGTCTCTTTAGCATAGACTGACATTTTCTATTATGGTTCGCTAATAAAGTCTGAGAAGTCTCTGCGAAGTATTCGATAAGGCTTCCAGCAAATTGTAACCGAAACCTTTTAAAGACAAAGTGACAGGAGCTTCAATTAAATTACTCTTTACAATCTTTATAAAGTGACAGCTTCATGTTTCTTCGTTAATGTTATTAACAGAGGTCTATCCGAAACAAAGACGCTAGTCTCGTTTAATTTACATCAAGCTTTCAAACGACTTTAAAGAAGCAGTTATTCAAATCATGACTTCTATAAGAAATTTATTTTTGATGAAAGCTTTATAGAAGCTTTATACATATCCAGACTTGCAGCATATCGATATTTCTAAGCTTATAGAAACTGAAATGTTAGTTGGGCAGCCTGGGGTAAACTCCTCACTTTAAGTAAGCTCCTCACCTAAGAATAAATTCCAGAGAATCACATAAGGATTACATGATGGAGAGGATGAAGTGTTTTGGCAATTCATTCTTCCCATTAAAATTCGGAATGCTTCCGGAAGCTTCCAGATGACCAAACGTTTGTTTGTTGTGGTTGTTGTTTTTTTTTCATTCTACTTCAATTGAACTATGACGCTGTTTGGATTGAGCAGGCTGAGACTGGTCTCTTGGCGGTTTCTGGACAAGAGAAGTGCGGGGTCAGGGATGTCATGAGGCATGAAGAAGGCATGAACATCTGACTCATGAGTCTCATTTGTTGTTGTTTCAATGCGCAAAACATTGAAGTTGTTAATGTTTCTATGTATTTTGAGGTGCCTCAAATTTTCTAATGTAGACACAATTACTACGTTTACAAGCAGAATCGAAAGCTCGAGTTGAAATAGGGTCGAATATTCAACCCAGGTTTTTCGTTACTTGAGTTGAGTGCTCCATTTAGAGTTGAGTTGAAATGGTACTGAGATTCCAGAAAAATGAATGGCATTAATGTATTTATTTTAATGCAAAGCAAATATAATTTAATTAACACGAGTACTTTACTACACGTATCTTTTTAAACAAAACTATATTTGAAGACAAACATACAAATAAACAGACCAAAGTGTATTATCTGTAAAGCCAACTCCTCGACCCAGGTTTTTCGTCACAAATTTCGACTCGACTCAGCTCCCCGAGCGGAATCGAGTCGAATCAAGCTCATTTCAACTCGAGCCAGGTATACAAAGAGTTGAAGCGAGCTTCAAGCTCGCTTCAACACCACATGTAAACGTAGTAAATGTGACTCACGGGTCCGGACTCAATTTTTCCAATCTAAACACGCTCTATGAAATTTGCATACAAAAACTTTTGAGAGCTCTTCAAACTGTTTTCAATTGTGTGTGTTCAATAGCCTTTGACTTAATTTTCAACCTAATTTGGTTGAAATTATCTCATTTCGAAATGTGAATTTGCATTGTACCCTATTACACGACGACTAAGGTCGTGCTACTGAACTATGCTACTTTTCATGCCAATAGCTTCAGTTCTTTCCGACAATTATTCTTCTATCAAGGTTACACAAAGATTAAAGATCGTTTTTATTTGCTTTAGCTTTCTGTTCCTTTCCTTTACATTAATAGAAATGTGGATTGAAAGGAGTGAAAAAGGAATGGAAAAAGAGTATTCCAAACATACAATCAAAAAATAAATAAAGAAAACGAAAAAGTTTCTGCCAACTTGTTTCCTCATGTGAAAGGGGATCTAATATTCATTAAATTGTTGTGGAACACACTCTTCAAGTATTGAATGGACTCATTCTACTATCAACTCCTAGTTCTACTACATTATACCAATCTTCATCAGCTGAGTTTTTTTTTTTTGCAATTTACATTTTACATCTACGATCTACTCCAAATCACAAATTCGTGGTCTGCTGATGTGAAAAAGAAAACTTTCCACTCGCATTTTGTGTTTTCGCAGGAACTTTCTTTTTAAAATTTATATTTTTTCAAAATAAAACCCAACAAATGGCAGCAAATAAATTGATAAAGGTTGGGAAAATACCAAATCCTTCAAATATAACCACCTTGTTTTTCGATCTCGATAATACACTGATCCCGACAAGAAAAGGTGACTCAAAGGCCTGCAGAAAGGTAAGTTTTCGTTGTTTTTTGTCTTTTCTTTGTTTCAAGCAATTTGGTTGGGAAAAGGTACTTTAAAATTCGTTCAAGTAGATTCAAGGTGTTAAGAAATTCTAAAAATAAAATACTGTCATGTATTAGCTGCGATTATCGTAAAGCTGTGCTGCTGCATTTCTTGCGTAGAAGAAAAAGTTGTATAACCATTGAAAAATTTTGATTCTCTGAAACACTGACAAATGACAATTCTAGGTTGTTTTTTCTTTCTAATTCTATTCCCTTTCTTCCTCGTGCAACGTGTAAGTGCGGTAACTTCAGTTGAAAAATTAAGAAAACGTTTATCGCGAAAATTGCAATAATAATAATTGTGGCGTAATTAATAAATAAAATATCGATAGAATTAAAAAACCAGCGTGTTCCCATAGTTCAAAGGTTGTCGTACAGATAAAGAAACTTTTCCAATTTCCCCCTTGCTGTCACCATCGACATCGCAGAGCACATAAAACCTGAACACACTTTTGTTTTTGAAACTTTTGATAATTTGCCAAAACGAAAAAAGCATTGGCAAGTTGGTTTTATGATGCACGGCCACCGACATTGCCTTCGCGTGTGCTTCGATATTTTTGTTTGCAAAAATTAATGTTTTTTATGTCGGCCACAAAATCAGTGGGAGAAAAATTATAATCATTTCCAGAATTAGATCATCGCACTGCAAGTTTTCTTATAAATGTAGAGCTACGAATGTTTTTCGGTCAGCTGATGAAATCCACAGTGCATACATGACCATAATCTGATGACCTTAACCATTCCAAACGTTAAATAGTTTGAAACAAAAATGATACAAATATTTGAAGGTTTTCATTCATTATTTAAGATGTTAACATACATTTTTATTTTATTCTTTCAAGGTTCTTGTAAATTTTAATGATAGTAAAAAAGAATTTTAGTTATAATAGGTAGGTACCTATCTGAGTCATTTTCCCATTTTCATTTCCGTTTCAAGTAGGTACTGAAGCTTCTCATTTTTTGGGATTACACAAGTATAATATTGATTAGATATTTTAAAAAATAAATAAATAAATAAATTGGGTGGCGCAACAGCTCGTGGAGAACCAGGGCCTAGTGACTTACAACTCACAACCGTTCCTGTGTGGCAGGAATGGAGGGGAACTACAGTTTTTTGCCGAGTCCGAAAGGCTAAATGAGAAGCACTTTTTCATGACAAGTATACTCTTGGAGGATTTGTCAGTTCCTCGCAAGAGGCAGTATATCAAATAAAACATTTCTGTTTTTAGGTGACACGGCTGGGACTCGAACCCACGCCTTCGGCATGACAAATAATAAATAAATAAATAAATGATAAATGATTTATTGTTCTTCAAGTTTTACAAAATTCAATAGTAATGTAAATTCATTTCCAAGCATGACCTAAGCCGTCTGCCAGTTATCAATTAAATCTCTAAGGCCTAGTTCACAGGGCAATGCACTGTTTTTTTTTCATTCGGTTTTTAACGAATAACAGGAGGTGTTCACAGAATTTCGCACAAAATTCGTTTGGAAATCGAATAGCTGCAGCATAAGGAAAATATCCTTCATAAGAAGATTAACTTAATTTTTGAATGGAAAAAATGTTTGAATTTCTAGCTTTTAATGGGTGGGACTAGAAACCTGAAATTTTGGCTGATGATAGAAATTATTGATCTGAATAAGTATGAATTGGAAAAAAATAATCCTAGAATACTGTTGAACAAAGATATCGGCGAATATTTAAGCGCTTTCACCTTCACCATCTCTTCCGTGCATGGATGGATTACTTAAATTGATGCAAAAATAAAAAAAAATGCATTGAAATTACCTGTTTGGGCCATTGACGACCATGTACCTACCTACCAGTGGAGAACCCCGTTACCTGAATCGAATGTTTTGACTCGAATTTGATATGGTTGGCTTTTACAAATCATAACTCCCGATCTACTAATCGGATATTTATGGTTAAAGTTTTGAATAAAGCCAACATGACAGCAACATGTAAATACAAAAATTACCATAGTAAGGAGGTCAAAAAGCCCCTCTTAAATTATTGCATCTAATGTTTCACCATCGAGTCTTTTAGGAGAAACTGCTAGAATTTTTGAATTAAAAAAGCCGTATAAATATTGAAGAAAAGAAAAATTCCATATTTTTAACATAATGAAGGTAAATCACACCATTTTATTCACTAACCGATTTTAATGAATCAACTTTATATAGGTAGGTAGAATAAAAATATATTTTCTTTTAATGTAAAAATAATGCTACGAAAAAAGTATTCAAACAAAAATTGTTTTTTTATGTGTACAGTAGGTATGTATATATTTTTTATTTTTTTTCTTAGATTAAAATAAAGTTTTTTGATTAAAATTTCAATTGCTTGTCACTATCCAAAAAATCAACTAACAAATTTGTAAAAGAGAGATAGGTCTAGAATTTGTAAAATATTATCTTTATTTTTTTATCAACTCATTTTGAAAATCGGAAAACAAACTGATAGGACGAGGTTTTCAGCCCCTCTAGCAGTTGCCACTCCTAAATAATTTGTAGACATGAATATAGTAAAAACATTTAAGCTTAATTTCAAGACTTTTACTTTAAATATCCAATGCGTAGAACTGGAGTATAATTTTTTTAGACCAAGCATATCAGTCGATTAATTTTTATTAATAATGTATACAAAGGTTTCTAATCAAATCCATTCAGAGCTCCAAACGTATCCTTATCACTGAGGGTTTCTGCTTAAATAGGACATTTACCAAGAAAGTGGCAGAAACTCTCCTCTTGTTTTTAAAACGAGTGATAAGAGGGCGGTTATATACTCTTCTTTTTAAAGTAAGTATTACCAGAGAAGTTGTAATCAAGCCTAGTTACTACAAATCTCGATATTTTCTTTCTTAGCCATAGTAAGATTTCTGAGTAGTTTTTATTTTTTGTTTCTTAACCGTATTCAAAATGTAATCCACCTGCATCTTCAGTGTTGACATAAATACAGGAGCGAGACCTTTCTCGAGGATAAGATTATACATAGTTTGCAATTATGTTGAGGACAAATGACACACACAGAACTCTATCTAGTAATATTACCATTCAAGTGTGTTGCATATGATACCGTCTGTGTCTATGATTTTAGTAGGAACAACCGACATCTTGAGCGACACTCTGGCCATCTCTAAATTTATAATAATTATTCTCATTCGATACTTTGAAATAAATTGTCTTTTTTAAAAGTAAATGCTTTTTTGTATGGTCGTCACACAGTACTTCTTGAAAACCTAAATGTTTTCTTCAGAAAATTTCTCAAAAGTTGTTCTATCTCGTCAAATTGTTTGTGACCACTTATTTTTAATTTTAATTGATTTTCGAAACCTGGATTTGAAGTTACCGTTCTTGCTATTTATGACAGTTTTTCATATTGCATTTCGTGGCCGTTCAATGAAAACTCCCTTACTCCATTTTTTTAAAAAGCGAAAAACCTCGTTAGAACGTTATATTTAACATTTTAGTTCCGTAAAAGGTCTCTAAATCTTATGTTGGTCTATTTCTAAAGGAATCATTTCTTCACATCAAACATTTTAAAATTCTGGTCAGTAAAAATCCATAAATAATACAGGTGTCTCAAAATAAAATACAATGGACTTAGAGAGTTTTCATTAAACGACGTGCGTTTTTTCTACTTGCGAGTTTTTGGTGTCTGAGATTTAGGTTCCTTGATATTTTGACTTCGAAGTAATTGTAATCACTGATAGTTTCCAAATTGCTTGGTTATTCAATATATGTACATACATCTTTCATTATGCAGTACTCCGCTATTATGTTTATCATCAATTGAAGAGTTTTCTCATGCTTTTCAGCAAACACCACAAAGTCGTATCCAAACTTGAGGTGGTTCTTGCCCCACCCTGTAGAAAGTTTTCAACCGTCTATAAAAAAAGCAAGAGTGAAAGGGTAACTTATGTAATTGAAACCTTGTCTTAAAACAATTTCCAACTCTTATGGTTCCGATAAATATTGTTGAATGCAAGCGCGGAAGTTGTTGAGTCAAACATTAGTCGTGTTTTTAGTGCTTTTCTATCTCCACATTTTTCAAGCGAATAAAAACAAGGCAGAAACTCTAGCGTTAAGAAATAAGTACAGAATAAATCAGAGGCAATGCCCTACCTGCAAATACGTATGAAAAATAGAAATGTAGGTAGGGATTAACGAAAATAGCGGAAGCACTATAAAATTGACCTGAAATACAACGTTTAAATGCCCCGAACCCATGAATAAACTGAAAAATTTTTAATCCCTGAGTCCAAATATGCAAATGGAAGGACGTTTAAGTGACGACAAACCTATGACAAATCCAAATTAAGCTACGATTCTTTTTCAAATGATATCCCCTTTAAACGAAGCACAAACGAAAGTTCTTGGTTACAGAAAGAGGCTTTTGGTTCCACAACAATGATTTAAAATGGATAAAAGTCGCGGATTTTTTAAACTATCTTGAAACTAGTTCTTTGTCACCAATTTAATAAAAAACCTATAAACATAACATGAAGAAACCTAACATTTCAACAGACACAGACGTTAAGAGATTAAAAATAACGAAACAAATACCTAAGGAGACGGATTGGGACATATTTTTTCTTTAGGAATTTTTTTATTGTTAAATATTTTGAAATAACAATGTTTATACTCTTTCCTTCTTTTCAACTATAAATACAGGGAAGTTAGTAGTAGAAAAATTTCAAGCTTTAATTTATCTAAACACATCGTCTGTCTAGTAAGGCAATCTTCAGGATCCTCGTGTAATCAGAAAGCACTTTTTTAAAGAATAAAAGCATAATGCATACAACTATCATAGAATCTCAAAAAGTAACTTGAAAGATAAGACAATAGCCCTGTTTTTTAGTGCATTTTTATTTTCGCTTAGAAAAAAGTAGCATGTTAAATACAACAACAATTTGGTATAACTCCGTATTGTTGTTGTATTTTTTTCTAACCGAAGATGAAAATGCACTAAAAAACAGGGCTAATATTGCAAATTTAAAATTTAATTAACTTTTCATATTTGAATTTAAAAGTCGCTCCACCTTAACAGAAGAATCTTCTTTTCAAATTTTCTTCATATTCAATACTTTTCATATTTGTATCATTTTGTATAACTAATAAACCTATTATCCCATTCAGTTACATATTAATAAACATTTAAAATAAAATGAACTGTGTCTATTCGAAAAAAAATTGTCATCCTCACCCTATGTTGGAGAAGAAATAAAAATCTAAATATAAATTCCGACGTACCACGAAGTGATCCGACGAATGCATGGATGTTTCAAATATTTCATTCAATTCGAAAATAAACACAAAAGAATAAACTTATACCGAAAAGTGTTAGAACATTCGCTGTTTTTGCCGAGCAGGAAAATAATTCCATTCAGTTTTCGTATGTGCGCCGTAGAAGATCGTTTCGTACCGCTTGTAAAACGCACAACTTATAAATTTATATAGACTCTTTTTTATAATTTTTTATATATTAATTTGACTTGCGGTTTAAAATGGCGGACATCCCGGAATCCGTAAAAAAATGTGCTGCCATGCTTAAAGGCTCAAAAACCGATACGGAAAAATTTGCGGCATTATTTATGGTGACGAAATTGGTGAAGGGCAAGGATTGCAATCCACCTGCCAAAAAACTACTATTCGAGGCAATCGGATTTGGTTTTCTCAAAAAATTGTTAAATTCAAAGGATTTGCCCAGCGATTGTCCACCCTTGGTGTACAAGAGTGTAGCCCTCTCTATCCTTACTTGTTTCTGTCAAGAAGAAGAATTAGCTACGCATAAGGATATGATCGACGCTATACCCACTTTGCTGGAAATAGTAGAGACTGCCGATGATGACGACTACGATGATAATTTGATTGTGGTTAGTGAAGCGTACAGCTGTTTGAAGAGCATTGCCTCATATGAATCAGGACAAAATGCTTTGCTCTCAATAGGAGCGATTCCTAAAATGTCGCAGATCTATTCGCAACAAAGTTTTCAAACTGACGAGGCGTTGCATTTGATTGTTATGTTGACAAGTAAGTTTGGGCCTGCGTCATGGACCGATGACCCAAAGCCTTTCCATGCCCTAATCCAAAGGATCGCTCTGGATATGGAAACTGATCATAGCGACAGAAAATTCGAATTATGCAAGATTCTCTCGTCAATTCTCACTACATGTCGACGTGAGATTGTTGTAAACACACTGGTTGGAGAAATATGGCCCGAGAGCGTATTCAAAGGTTGCAGTGATATTTTGAAAAGTAAAATAGGTCCGAAACAAAGAGATCCAACCCTTCATCTCATAGCAACGAGTTTGCAGGTGCTAGGTATACAATGGGCTTTTATGGATGACTCTAAACAATTCTTTTTGTTGCTGCTGCAGTTGGCCGCTATAGAAGTCCGTATGCAAATGGACGAGAAAAAACTTGAGACTACGTTCAAAAACGCCGAACTCATCACATGTTGCTTTATAATCTTAGAGCTCTGTATCGAACATATGGCTGGTGACGAAATCGATTTGGAGCCCAAGGAAAAGCAGACAACGTACACTGCTTTGAAGGGTGCTTTCAATCAAGTTCTTGCAGTGCTAACTCGCGTGTCCAACGACAAAATCAAGGACACAGTTAACGAACGTGACAAGGCATTCATCTGTGCTATTGTGCGCATCTTATCATCTTGGCTGGCACAGGAAACAACTGCTATGCGGCCGGCAATCTACAAAATTCTACCTTTCATGTTCAAATTATCTAACCAAACTTTCTACGACCTTAGATCTCATCGCAAGGAGAACAAAGAAGGGGAACCACCCGTCGATATATTGCGTGTAATGTTACCTGCTCTTTGTCATTTAGCTGTCGAAGACGAAGCTAGAAAAATCATGTTCACCTCCAAACAAGATGCAGTTTTTCTCGAAGCCATTGAGTTCTACTATTCGATTTCTCACTACAAAAAACCACCAATTCCAAGAGCAGAACGCCTAAAGCGCATGAACGAACCAGACCCAGTGCCAACGCCCAAACAAGTAGAAGAAATGAAAGATGCTCGTACAGCTGTTGTTAGCTTGTGCAACATTTTGATGAATCTTACTGTATTGGAACCTAAAATTGTTGAAGAGAGCCCTGTGTTCGCTAACTTGCTCAAATTCGTGTACGATAATTTGCCCGAACTTAAGGACATCCCCGATAACCTTGTGATGCACGGCCATTTGGCTGTTCTTGGGCTGCTGCTGTTGAAACAACAATCGAGCAAGGTTAAGCAAAACGATTTTTCCATATGCCGGTACATCCAAGCAACAATACGCTTCCTTTGGGATGCATACAATATTGATGAATCCAATGATCCAACTGCTCTGGTAGTTTCCATCGCGTACAAGGAGCATTGGATGGAGATCTCTGAGTTATGGTTCCTTGGCATGCAGACAATGTGCGGTGTGCTGCCTCTTATTCCTTGGATATCTGAATTTGCAGTCGAAAGTGGTTGGGCTGAAGGTATAGTCCAGACGCTGAAAAAAGTCAAAATTGGTACCTTACAACCAAATGTTAAGTCAGCGTATGAAGACTTCCTGAGTCAGCTAGTCGAAGCCAATCCCAGTGTGGTAACCGTTCTCAAAAAGGCAGATGCCCTACGTGTTTGCCGCAACCACAGAATGATGGACTTGGGAAAGAAACTTTTTGGAGATTAAAATCAATCTTTAACAATTAAATTTTCTTTGATTTATCGAACAATGAGTAAAAAAATAGACTTTCAGAAAGATTTTATAAATATACCAAGGATACAAATAAAAAATTAAACTTCTAAGAAGAAATCGTTTTTTTAAAAATTATATAATGGAATAATTTTATACATATTTCTGAAGCACTGAGTAAATAGATTTCTTTAGTACCTATACCATTTTATTTTCTAAACACTGCATATCTATGTATGTATGTATGATCATGATGTTGTTTTAAACAAATAGAATGGAGAAAAGTGGTGTTAATTTAGATACCCGTTTGGTTGAGGAGTCTCTGAACACACGAATCTATTTTTGATTAGCCGATAACGTGGCACATTGCCAGCAAAAGTTTGGTATACTCCATGAACGCTTGTATATTTCGGTTGAAGCGCACTGGGTGTTAATTTTTGTCTTTATACTTTTTTCTTTTATTTTCGAAATGTCGCATTGTATTTGGATACAACGTTGCATTCTACATATCAAGTATAAGAGTCGTTGACTGCAGTCCATGGTATTTTTGGAACCCAAAGGTTAATTGTCCGTTTTAAACTCAAATAATTGTCATTTTATTTTTTAATTCTATTTTGGTGCAAAGTTTATTGCTGTTTTTTTTGTTGAAACAATAACATCATACCTATGCGGCGTTAGTAAAAAGATATATGATAGCCTGATGATTTGAAAGAAAGGCTGTTTTCGAATGGCATGGTAGAAACTACATACATAAAATTACGCTTTATATGCGTTCAGTGTATATGTATTTACTTTACGATTGCACAAGTATTGCTAAGTTGATTTTATAAAACTTTTTATTTAGTCAATTTGTGGGTCATGCGATGATATAGAGATAGTCCTTAAAAGCCAGACAAATATGAGATTTTGGTGATCCGATTTATTGAGTCAACTAAAGGAAGGTTTCACGCCACGGACAACAACAAAATCACCAAATCTTGTCGTTTAGAAATTTTCAAACAACTCCAAGAAAATCTAATTGTGCTGTTCTATAGATGAAGAGAATACACATTATTTATAGTCTTTATACAAAATATAATTAACTAGTTGCAATAATGCCCCGTACTAAAATATGCTTGAAAACATAAATATATATCACACGCGCTATACTAAATTAAGAACAGAATTATTTGCAAAAGTTTAATTTCTATTTCTACTACAGTGTATATAAAACGAATATATGCACATCTACCGCATTTGCCATAGAAGAATGTTCTTAAACAAAAGTATTTTTGTTCAACGTGATTGTCCTTTATAAAAACAAGATGACTATTGGTCATTTGCCGGTTGCAAAGCTTGGTGAAGGCACCTGTTTGTTAAAACAACACAAAAGCATTGCAGGTAATAAACAGCCGGTTAGTGGCGCGTTTCGCTTCCGCTTCCTCCGTGCTGTTGCTCTTTATTTCACATTATTTGTTTTCTAATTTAAAATAAACTCTGACGTATGCGGTATACCGAATTTTAAGCATGACACATTCATTTAAAATATCTTCTACAATAATAATAATTATAGAAACAAACATTAAGTGATTGATGATACACTTTCTAATGTTCAGCTGCTTTTCAAATTCAATTTTGAACTTGACAATATATGAATACTATATTAAAATAATAATTGAAATATGTTTTAAAATCTTTGAGATGCGCATTTTTTGTTGTATTAAATTTGATTCAATTAATTAATTTGCTTTAAATGAGGCTTTCGAAACTATGCAAACAACCACAATGGTTTAATCCGGAATAATTCATAATTTTTTTTTTATTTAAAATCAAATTTTAGCTTGGAGAGCAATTAGAAAGTGCATACAACTTTCTTCCTGGTGAAGCCTCACAGGTGACTGCAAAATTTCTGCAATCATTTCGACGCTGTCCAGACAATCCACAAACATCATTAGATTCATGGCGTTCTTATCTATGGCGTGATGCTCTACCAGAACGTTATAAGCATTTGGCAGAACAGATATACGCACAATGGCTTCACCTTCGCTATCGCTATCTAGCTATTATACCAGACTATGTGCAAATGCTAAAGCAATTCCATGCATCCGGTTATTTACTTGCACTTATCACAAATGGCCCATCGAATGCCCAATGGGAAAAAGTAAAGAAGCTAAATGTGAGCCAGTATTTTGATTGCGTTTTAGTATCGTCTGATCTACCATGGGAGAAGCCTAATCCAAACATATTTCTGGCTGCCTGCAACTATCTTCACGTTAAACCAGAACAATGCGTTATGATTGGTGATAAAATTGAAACCGATGTGCAGGTACGTATCAACAAATTTAGGTAATAATAAAGTTGGAATACCAAACAAACAAAAAAGAACTTTGATGTTAAGCAAACACTAAAAATAGGACTAATGTAAGCAGCAGATAGATGCAAATTACTTTTGTGTTATTCGTGTTTGCTTATGTATCTCATTTTACCGCATCTATACTATTTATTAGTCGAATGCGAACTTTTCTTTAAATACATTGGAAATTATTTTCTTTTACCTAAAATTTTGTTTAGGCTAATTAATTTTTGTTTTCAAGATTAAAATATGCAAGTGTGTGCAATTATTGGATTTCAAGCAGTTCCTGCGCAAAAAATAAATGGGATATTCAAGGTTCTTTTTTTTCATTTCGCATAGATATTTATTAAATAAAAAGCGCAATATCGGTTGACAAAATAATATATATAGATAAAACTAGAATTAAAAACAAAGTGTTCGCGAGGTTTTAAAGGTTGTGTCTGAAAACCTAGGTTTCTGAAAAAATATTCAACTGAGAACATAACTGCATTGAACTTGTCCTTGCCATGGGTGTTTTGGCAGATTAACTTGTAATCTACAGACTCCGACCGTTCAAAATTATAGCAACTCCGTATCGAAAAAGCCTAACTGAAAGTAACACAAACAGCTATTTTTGATTTTGTTTCATGATATTACCAGAAATCTAGTTTCTCAGACACAGCACATTCGAAACATGATTTTTGTGCATACTGCAACACAGATAGCATTTGCAGCAAACAAGGTATTTCTTCAGCAAATGGATTAGGTGAGAAATGCTTTTGCGCGCTTGGCCCTATTGGTAAGTAATTGGTTAAGATAAATGAAGTAATTTTAATGGCGATGACAAATATTTTAGGTTTTATTAGTAGGATAACAACAGAATCAAAAATAATGTCAGAGATCTTTCCTTTGTGGTAATCGGTTTAAAATTCAATATGAATTTAGGTGTTAAAGATTTGAGATAAATTGCTTGAACTTTTCTTGCACAAACAATGACAGAATATTTGCTTCCTTTAGAAACTTGTTTTAAAATAGTTTCAGTTAATCCAAATAAAAATAAGTATGACAATTACATCCATACAAATTTCTTAGCTTTCGTTGGCTAGAGAAAGGCAAAAATATATGCATTAAACTGAAAGGCTTTATCGTGCTTATTTTTTAGTTCTTATGTCCTAATACAGGAAAAAAAAACTTATTAAAGAGCAGACGTATCGAGAAGTTTTCAAGTCATCACACCATATTAACGCTATTCTTCGTTTAAAGAAAACTCGATAATATTCCATTGTAATTTGGTTTGCTTATAAACAATCCAAATCAGTCAATCTATTGTCTGTTTCAAAACTGGTCTGTAAACGCCTTTTGTAACTTTTTAAAAAACGATCTTCCATTCACATACATACATATTTCCAAAATCCTATTGACTCTGACATTACAAAAATTAAATTTATATAATATGCTTTGACCATCGCGCAAAATAAAATGAAAATATCTCGCTTACTTATAAGAACTTCTTTTTTAATTTTAAAATCAAACTGCAGAATATTTATATAAAATATTTAAATAAAAACATATTAAAATAAATATTGATTTCTTAAATTAAAGTCGAAAATTTCTCTCTATACATCCTTTGACACAAAACCAAAAAAAAAACTTTCTTCCAACATCCTATCCATTCAACTACCTTCACCAAAACAAAAATCCTTCTACCGAAACTTTGGTAAATCAACAACACAAAACAAATGCTGACTTCGATGTTCTATGGCTTAGGGAGGAAAAGCTGCAAATTTAGGAGCCACCATCTGGTTACCGCTAAATCCAAATGTCATTGAAGACCTAGACGCTGAATTTAAAGGCAACGAGCAAATGAGGCCTGATTTAGTCCTGCAAAATCTATGTGAAATGATGCAGTTTTTCCCAAAATGCAAGAGTGGAATGGGTTCTTCAAATGGAGGCAGCTCATCGAAGTTTCCACATGCAGATGGCTCGTCATCGAGTCATACAATGCGACGAATCAATAGCCAAGCTGGTGTTAGCTCGGCGCGCAAATATCAGGCTTATCGCCGGGGTGCTTCACTTCCCGACATTGATTGCAGTAGTGAAAATAGCTGCGACAGTATCTTCAGCTGAATCAAATTGAAACGAAGAGGAAGCTGATTAAAAAACTAAGTAGTGTTACTTAAATTTGAGCTCATCTACTAAAGTAAGACCATGGTTTTTAGACAGGCTGCACAAAAAATTGCTTCCTTGTGTTAAGGAAATCATTCTACATTCATACATCAAACCGAGCTTCCAACGTCAAAGACCTGAGCTAATTATATTAGGAATTTATTGAATTAAGTTTAACCAACATACATAAACAACCATGAATTTCAAAATGCGCATGAATATTTCTAAGAGTAATGCACTTATTTTTCGTATGTTTAAAAAAGCATTGGGTGATTTTGTTATCTTTTCATAAATTAAACCATCATATTCTGAAAGAAAAGTACAAATAATTTCCTCCGAATTATTGTTAAAAATAAGAACAGGGACTTAAATTCAATCACTCTTTTGTGAGTGTGTAATTAGTATTTTTGTACATTTTTACGAAAGGTTTAAAGCGCAGAATAATTTTTAAGTAAGTTCTCATAGTGTAAGATTTGAAGTTCGTATTACATAATATTATTTCATTCATTTTTGTTTTGATGTAGAATGTAAAAAATACCTATGTATGTATGTATGTAAAATAAAACAAATTAAGCTGTATAATAGTTAGGAACACATTACCTGCGAAAATGTACCTTGATCAATATTAGAATAAAAAAAAATGATGGAGAATAATTTGAATGTAAATTTTTAAATTTTTTTTTTATTTTATTGTATGTTTATTCTTTGATGGAGCCAAAAATAAAGTTGTGTGAATATGTTTTATATGGCTTTTTTTTATTAAATGAATATTGTGCAACTGGGGGTAAGTGTTTTACATCGAGCAATTTCAGTTTGAAGAGTAAATGTAAATAAAACTAAATAATTGCAAGGATCAAATTAATGGTCCAAAAGTCGATAAATTATAGTTTTCATGTTAACAAATAAGTTGTTGGTAAAAACTAAAAGTCAAGACGACTGCGTTGTTGCATGAAACTCACAATATAGCTGAATGCCTTAAACAAAAATCTTATGACAGCCGAGTTTCCCAAGAAAAATTATCCCCGAAGACTAATAACACAATGCAGATACTAATTTATCAAATTTGAAAATGATATATGTATAATTTTTTTTTTGAAAAGGTGGGTGTGGCTTACAAAGAATTCTAGTACTATTGCATTCCAGTTTAACAAAAAATTCAATATGGCACTTTTTTTATATTTCCTTTATTTTATTTAGACCCGTTTGCTGATACGAAACTTAGGGATTTATCCAGAAATTGAAATTCCGGTCATTACATTTCAATATCTTAATTTCAATCTTTTGATCTCATTTTCTTCAAAAGTGTTATTTCTAAGTGAGATTTTTTACTTTTGAAATGGGTGAATTGTGTACATAATGTTTATCGAAGTATTTTTGCGTCTTCCAATGCTGTTATTTGTCCTATAAATACCATTGGAAGAATGAAGTAAGTAAGTAAGTTTCGAAATAAATTAAAATAATACTAATTATGTATGGTTTTCTGTGCCATAATATTATGGGAATTGAACCAGTTAATTGAAATTTGCAAAATTAAGGCAACATTCGTAAGCACTATCCTTTCAAGGCAAAACATATGTAAAAAAGATTGCAATATAATTTTAACATTTTCTTAAATGAGATTGCATCTACCTTCTACTGTTTTAAGGATATACTGCTTAGCAGGATTTTTTTGTTTTTTTTTTGCAACTATCTGCCAGGATATGTTGCACACGAATTCGTTTAAGAATTTGCACAAATTGTTACCTGGTTATCCCAAGTTGTTAATACTGAAATAGGTATCAAGTGATTTAAGGAAATGTTATAAATTCATTTTGAAAATTTTAAGAACTTCCACATAATTTTGTTATAACTTTATCTCGACATAATATATCTTCAAAATTCTTGGTAAACAAGCCAAAATCAACAGCAAACGTTAGTTAATGTTTAATATAAATATCTTATGTGGCACTTTTTCTTCCACCTAAGTTATGTTCAACTTAAGGGTTTTTATGTTTGAGTTTTCGTTTGGTGCAAAGCGTTAAGTATCACTTAAGGGTTTATGTGGAACATAAGTATTTATGTTCCGTATCAGTAAATGGGCCTAAGATTATTTCTATAGAAAATCCATTCTATGTACATGCTACACATTTTTCAAAATTAAGCTTTCTTCATAGGGCAAAATGGGGGTAGAAACAAAACAAAGGGATTCGAATTTAATAATTCTTTTTGTGCTGCAGAAGTTATAACTAAAAAATAAACAACTATTAGGGCAAGATATTTTTCAAAATTTAGCTTCATATTTTTAAGGTGAAATGGGTAAAAATGCTATATTAGATCGATAGAAAATGTTAAGGTCTACAAAAAAGTCATCATCATCATCGTGTCCTGTAACCCCGGCTGGGGCATAGGGCGTCAACAAAACATCTCCATCCTTCACGGTCTGCTGCAAGGTACTTTAGCTGTGGCCACGTCTTTCTCTGGGATTCTGCTTCCGCTAAGACAGTTGATTTCCATGTTGTTCTTGGTCTTCCAACCCGCCGTGCACCCTGAGGATTCCATTCAAAGGACTGCTTTGCAATTTCATCGTTTGGTTTCCTCAATGTGTGACCAATCCAACGCCATTTACGCTTTCTTATGTCGACGTCCAGCCGCTCTTGACTTGTTCTGCGCCACAATTCCTCATTTGATATTATTTGTGGCCAGCGAATCTTTAGGATGTGGCAAAGACAGCGATTCACAAAAGCCTGCAATTTCTTCGAAATGGTAGGCGTGACTTTCCAGGTTTCACAAGCATATAACAGCACGGATTTGACATTGGATTCGAAGAATCTCAACTTAGTGCGTAAGGAGATTTGACTTGATTTCCAGATTGGGGACAGAGTACCGAAGGCAGCACGAGCTTTATTCATTCTACTTTTAACGTCCAGATCCGTACCACAATTCCTCATTTGATATTATTTGTGGCCAGCGAATCTTTAGGATGTGGCGAAGACAGCGATTCACAAAAGCCTGCATTTTCTTCGAAATAGTAGACGTGACTTTCCAGGTTTCACAAGCATATAACAGCACGGATTTGACATTGGATTCGAAGAATCTCAACTTAGTGCGTAAGAAGATTTGACTGGATTTCCAAATTGGGGACAGGGTACCGAAGGCAGCACGAGCTTTATTCATTCTACTTTTAACGTCCAGATCCGTACCACCGTTTGCAGAAACAATACTGCCAAGGTAGTTGAACTGTTCCACTACTTCAACTGGCGTCTCCTGTAGAATAATACGCTGCTGTGTGGAGCGGCCTGTGAGCATTATTTTTGTCTTTTTACTGTTTATTCTTAGACCACTCGACTCTCCCTTCACTTGCAGTGTTTGGCACATCCCGTTCAGCCCACTGATGTTATTTGCCAGTAGACATATGTCATCGGCATAGTCTAAATGACTGAGCCTTTCGAACGGTCTCCACTGAATGCCCTGTCGCTCAGCTGTACCAACACTGGCCGTCAATACGTCGTCCATCGCCAGCAGGAAGAGAATTGGCGATAAAACATCCCCTTGTCTCACACCCTGTTGCACTACGAAGGAGTCGGATAGCTGCCCATTGTGCAAAACAAAACACCTTGCGTTGTTGTAGGACTATTTAATAATGGCAACAAAAAAGTACTTAAATAAAATTTTCATATATCACACCGTTTTGATAATATTCCACCCCCTGTCTGCCCCTTAAGCCATACTTTTCCCATACAAATTTGTATGCGAATTTAACTCTTTTTACGTACAATTTTTTTCACCTCGAACTACAATTGCTATTCTCAAGTTTTTTTTGATTTGTATTCTATAACCACCTACTTAAAAGTCCTCATTAAAAAAATTACGCTTAAAATGTTTTATAACACATTTCGATTTTTAAAATTATTGGTTTTTACATAGAAGATGTTTGATCATTTTTCCGACCTAATAATTTTCAATTTTTTTTTTTTAATTAAAATTTTGAATTGGATCTTTAACAAGGATAATAATTGAACACAAATAAAAAAAAAAAAAATTGAATAGCTGCTGTAGTTCTATACTCTATCCAACAAAAATTGTCAGTACAGGGAAGATAGGACGTTTGCCTTTCAGTCTGGTTATATTGGCTTGCATACATCTGTCTCAAGTTAAAGCTCTCACAGGGTTTCCGTACTTCGAATTATAAATTGCCACAAATCGAAGAACAATGTGCATAATGGTTACCGTGGAAACCATTTCAACCATATTAAAAAAAGATCGATTTATCTTTTTTTACCACACCACATCTTTTCAAATGAATTGTATCACGTAACGCTTTGTGAATGTTTCAAACCTTAGCTCAAATAACTTTTTTCTTCTTAAAGACTAGAATCGTACAAATTTTCAGATATACAAAATACAAACAAATAATAAGGGGGCAATCAAAACGACAACACTTTTGGCTCTCAACTTTATAAATTTTGTTCTCAAAAGCTTCAAAACTGAAAGTTCTTTCATAAAAACCACTGAATAAGCTCTGTTGTATTGTTGCGACTTGGCAAAGGCAACTCTGTTGGAATGTGAATTTTTTGTTTTATTTCACACAGCGAAGGTAGAGGCGGAAGCGAGTATATAATCAGATATCAGAATTTCAGAATGCTTTTGGCATCGAAAGAAGACAGTTGTGTTGGGGCGTACGAAAGGTTTCAAAGAATTACAACAACAATTCCTGTATGTTAATCAGTGGTTTAGTATCTTTTCAGTGGCAGATTTGTTATTTGAATGTTGTGATGGTATACACAGGCACCACTGTTTTGAAAAAAGCTCGCCCATAAGCCCTGTACTGACAATTTTTGCTGGACAGACTATAGAGAAAAAAAAAATAAAACCTAAAAAGGGAAAAGTATGAACTAATCATGAAAAATTAAATTTCAATTTTTTTGACACTGTCTAATATACATACATAAGTACTAACCAACGCATTTGGAAGAAAATCGCTCCAAATAACATTTTTATTTCCAGAAATCTTTTATTGTATGGCAATACGCGTTATTTTGTTTGCTAGTTTTAATATTGTTACTGGACTCTGAGTCCACAGTAAATATAGAATTCCTTGAAATATAAACTTCATTTGGAGCGATTCTATTCGAAATTCGCCGAAATTTCCGAGTTAATATTGAGTTATAATATAAATAGTACCTACTACCCACAGAGATAGTTAAGAACTTGAATATACCCAATGGAGTAGGGATTTAACACTGGGTGAAAATCAATTTTAGTTAACATATGTATTGTTAAAATAATTAAATAATAAAAGAAAAACACTTGCTTATTCCACAATATCAAAAAGTTTTATTAATTTTATTATTAATAATAAAACTTTTTAATATTGTGGAATAAGCAAGTGTTTTTCTTTTATTATTTAATTAAAACAATATTTTAACTAAGAACTTGAGTTTTTTTGTCATATGGCCTGTCATGAGCACCTTGTTACTTCTAAAGGAACATGGATGTTAATAACATTTTCGGCATCGTTGTATACTTGTATCTATAGATATGCAGGTGTAGTAGATTTCGAGGAACTGAAAACATTTGATTTGAACCACTCAAGTGCAGCATTTTCAAGAAATAAAAAGAGTTACATGTTTAGATGTGGAAGAGAACAGTAGACCAGTGCCTACGTTCTGTAACTCTCGCATCGAAAAAACTGGTCGAGAAACGATGAAAACTGAAACAAAATGCATGAGTTTTGTTCCATTTTTCAACGTTTCTCGACTGATTTTATCGATGCGAGAGTTACAGAACGTAGGTACAGATTCACTCTGAACACAATGGTGTGCGCTTCAATCTGAAGCTTTAACAGCAGTATCAAGGTATCAAGAAATGTTTAATACCATGTTAAGCAACGTTCTGCTACAGGTACACTATAATATTCAGGGAAGTGTAAATTCATAAACGTCAAATGTTTCCGCAACACTGCTTTTTTGCGCAACGCAGCTGATGCTGATACAAATGCATCAGCAACAACGCATCAAGAATTTTCTTGATTCTAATTTGTTTGAAGTTTGCGCATCACTTGATACAAGTTTGCAATAATGAACATGTTACGCAAAAAGTGATGCGAGTTTGATGCATTAAGGAATGTTTGGCGGAAATGATTGTGCATCATTGCTACACTAAGTAAATTACATGGGAGAAAAAACTAATTTAAATATGCATATGTATGTATGTATTCTTTTACCTACATTTTATTTTGTTCGGTTTTGCCTTGAAGACTAAATGCAACGAATATTGTTAAAGTGCTGAGGACATCTACTTTTGATTGAAAGGCATGTTTAGTTTTTATACGATAGAATTAATTATGATCAAAAATCATTTCATTTCATTTCATTCAAATCCTTTAGGGATTTACGGATGTGAGCTTTGAGAACCCAAAGTAAGTGCTTCCGACTTTTTGTCATAAAATCTTCAATTGGCGCTGTTCTTTTTCAATTTATAAGTGCTTGTTATAGAATAAGCAAACTGAGATTTTACAAATTCGAATGTTATGGTAGAATTGAGTAACATAGTTGGGTCCCAGCTCCGCAATTATAATTGGTAATTAGGGCTGAGATTTCTATGCGAGTGAATATTTTTTGATAAACTTTAGAAGCCGAGAACAAATCTTTGGTCCAAAGGTAAAACTTACTAAGTACAGAAATCCAAAAAGTCCCATTTTGCATGGTATTTATAAAGACATTAAAGGGAAGCCCGAGAACTTTATTTCATAATAAGCATAACGTGACTTTTCAGCTTCAAAAAATTCAATATAATTTCATTCAATGGTGTTTTTTATTTAGTGAGTTTTACCTTTGAACCGACGAAATTATCTTTAAGGGTTCCTTCAAAATGGCATTCAATCGTTAGTGTCTATTTTTGCGTAACGAGTTTAGTTTTAATGTTTACATTTTAGAATTTGTTGTTGCAATTTGTTTTGAGATCTATTTGGACAAAGTTGAGCTTATGAATTTACTTTATTAATAGATAATAACTTTTATTGATGCGTAAAAAAACTAAATTAACTGTGACAAAAATTCAATTTTAGGCCGTGGTGGGATAACCCCAAGGATCAAGTTTCTCATTTAGCAGTGTTAGACACGATTCGGAAATTTTCGAAAGCAATTCAGCTAGTTTATGTTTCGTGTAAACTTTATAAAGTTGCCGGGCTTCGCTGGAAATTTCATCAGCCAATTTGATACAGCCTTTGTAGTCGCCGCTTTGATGTAGAACTTTATGTAGTAGTAAAACTATTTCAGGGATACACATTGAACGAAGTTTTTGTAATTGGTGCAAACGATTCTCCCAATTCAATTGATCTACATCAACGGGACTTTTTGAAGTGTCTGGATCGATAAGCCATCCTTTTTCCGGGAATAATAGAATGTTAAAGAGTGCATCCCGAGTGACTGAAATTAAAGACGTTATTAATTAAGTTTTTTTTAATGTTCCTCCTAAAACTTGAGTTTTTTTCTAATTACCTGATGTCTGTTCATTCAGATTCATTTTCCAGCGATCGAGTTCCGAACGGTAGGCTTGCTCCTTGTGCTCTGATGCGATTCGCTCTGTGAAATTAGCATTCGTATCAGCAGCTTGTGGTTCTTTCGGCCGATTGTGATATAGTTGAGACCAGTCGTTGAAGCCGTCTAAAGCTACTAAGTATACTTTATAACTTAGGTATTCTTTGATGCTGCATTCCTCACGACATGGAAAATTTTCCTTAGAACCATACAGTGAAATTATTTGTGCTAAGGTGTCGGCAGGAACTATATCAAATGCCGCACGCATGCATTCATTCTTTCCTTCAGCCAAAAATGTTCGAAACAGAGCATTTGCTTGCCAAAGAAGTTCGCCCTTTTGCTCCGGGTAAAACGTAAGCCATTCTAAACTTTTAATTTTTTCTTCGTCTGACTGGGAAATATCTCCATGTTGTCTTTTCTCTTCAACTTCTGTGTCATAGACTCGACTTCGAATGGTTTGAACTGTGTGTTTCGTTATACCCTCTACGTCAAGTCCTGCTGAGACAGCTTCTTCCAAAGCAGCCGCCCGAGCCGAAGTTTCTTTAATTGTTTCCAAGAACTTCGAATAGAGCAAAACTTGCATTTTATTAGGCAGACCAGCTGTATAAAAAGCAACCAATTGTGGATCTTTTAAATCAATTAGACATTCAACGTAGGCCTTTATTATTACATCCGCAACTTCTTCCTTATCAACTTTTCCAATTTGACGCATGAAAAGAACCACATGACTAAGAAATCGTAACATATGTGCTGAGAGTTTTTCTTCCTCTACCCATGTTCGCATTTTTTGCAAAAGCTCTGGAATATTGTCCAGTATTATGAATTTTTGCATGATGTGCATTTTATTTGCCGCTGCCTGTTTAACACTTTCGTTCTTATGAACCGAGAGTTCATCGAAAATTTGTTCAAGGGACATCTTGTTGTCCCAATAGTCTTGAGGCATGAGGGATCGAATCTCACTTTCCACACGAATATCAATTTGTACCTTGAGGTAGGCCCACAGCAAGTCAAGCCAGGATTTGCTCAGCAAAGCTTTTAGGGATTCCAAATGACCACACAAAGCGCCTGCAATAGCACGCGTGTACTCATCAAATTTATTACTATCTGCCATCATCCAGGCACATTTTTTCCAAATATCACGACGAGGATTTCCCTCAATGGGAATCTTTTCTTTAGGATTTGCTAACTCGTAATTGGGATCTTCATGGAGGCGCCAGCCTTCAAGTATGGCGGCTCGCCAAGTTTGGCCACAGTACTTGCATAACGCCATTGCTTCATCAATGCGTCCTTGACGTATTTCGGCAAAAATACCTTTTGACAATCGCAAGTTGTCTTCTTCATCAAGTGGATGTAGAGGCCTTTTCTCACGGATTGGAGCATCTGGGTCTAGAGACTTAATTGTTTCACGACCGTTACCAAAAACTACATCATGTGGGTTTTGCAATTGAAACAGAGTATTTTCCCATGCAACAGTACGATCCGTTGAGTGACCTACATGCATTGTCTCATCCTTAACGTAGCAGGCTTCCAACCAATCGACAATGAGTTGATATTCTCGAATAGTTGGGTTGCCTAGAAATACAAAATTCATTAATAATGCAGGTAAGTATAAACTCAAATACTTCAAGTCCAATTGGTATAAGTCGGAATGTTAGCCAGCAAGTAAACGTAGTTAATGTTTGTCCTTCTCTGGGACTGAAAACTAAAAAATGGACAACAAGAAACGTAACAAAACTTACACGTATATAGCTGATTTATGACTTCTTTATCTGAGCAACCCAGAATAGCGTCATCCATGTGCTCTGTTTGTACCATTATTCGGTCCTTGTATAAAGCATACAGAAGTTTCCATGTATTATGCTCCTGCTCGAACCACATGTGTTCTTCAGATTTCTGCTTATTGTACGTTGTCCGTATATCATCTCGGTTCAGTTCGTCAACTATTCCAGAACACGTATGAATTATGTCTTGAATTGTATCGAAAATTTCAGAGTCATTAGTGCGACTCTGCAATACTTCAAGAAACTGAGGAAATAGCATGTTAGCCTTTTCCCTTATACCAAACTCATTATTTTCAAGAACTGACTGTTCACTATTCGCCGGCTCAATACCCAGGAAATTACTGGTGCTCTCATACAGCATGGAGAAGTTGCCACTGTTGTTGAGATTAGACGTGTTATGACTATCCAAAAGCCTTTGAATTTCATTTGGGGCAAGGGTTATGGACAAATCCAAGTGTCGGGAATTAGGGGTTCCATCTGTATGAGGTTCTCTGGCCCGAATAAGACCCCGTTTGGATACAAAGGTAGTATCGGACATATTTATAGAATATCAATTTATTTTGCGAATATTTTAATAGAACTTTAAGCGAAAAATTTTGGACAAATACAAAAAAACGCGCTTTACAAAACCGAAATCACAAACAATAAACTGACAGCCGGTTACGGTTCACAATTCACGTTTCACGAGCTTACGTTAAGCTAAGGGTAGAAACACAATTCGGGTCGGAAATTCCACTAGGCGTCAGATGTTGAAACAAAGTAGGTCTGTGCCCTTTCACACGAGGAAACTGAGTTGCCAGCAACTTTTAGTTCCTGCGTGAGAAGGGCAGGAGGAAAGAGGGGCGAACAGAATCTCCCCGGTCGAGGATTTGAGGAGATTTTTTGACATTTCCTTTCACATCTAGGTTTAGGTGTGTTCAACCAATAGACTTTCAAAGGAAATTTCAAAAATTGCCTGGAGATTTGTTTCCTTGTGTGAAAGGTACAAGAGATTTTTAAGGAGATTAAAAGAAAACGTCAAAAAAATCTCCAGCAACTTGTTTCTTCGTGTGAAAGGGGACTATGTACATAATAATTCGGCATTTACATCACCCGATTTTTCCACACACGATCTTTTGTTCATTGGTGAAGGGGGAGAAAGTGAGGAGTAAGGACCAAATCATCCGTTCCTGGCAAACTCACACGATTTTTTCTGTATGTTTGCGTTAACTTTAAAATTGTTCTAAGTTTTATTTGTTGCAAACAGTGGATGAAACCAAACAAAAAACACAGAGAACGCGTTAAGCTTTTTGGCTTGTGGTCGCGTAACATGAAATATATAGTTCTTGTTAACGATATCACCTTATTGACCACAATAGATAAAAATAAAATAAAAACAAAATAAAAACACTTTACTTATTAAACATTTTTTATATTTATTTTAAAAAAGATTGTATGCATTTCGAGTCATTCGCGACTCATCATCGGCAATACACAAAATAGTTTACAAAAAGTCAAAGAAGAATAGGAAATCAAAACAAAGTAAAAGAAAAAAACTATTATTATGCAAAATAAGAGTGACAAGTTATGAAATCAGACTTAACAGTTAGTCAAAAAGATGTTAATACAATATTAAAGCAAATTAAATAAATTTGAAACAATATTTCCATTATCGCTGTTCATTAGGTTGTTTGTTTTGTGTATGAACATACTTTCGTAGGCGTCAAGTTTTTTAGCGATGTTGACATTTTTTATAATTTTAACTTGTTCAATGGAAATATTATTCATATGATTTTCTTGAAGGGCATGAGAAGCGATGGACGATTTTTCTGGTCTGTTATGTTTAACGTGGCTAAAATGTTCGGCAAATCTAACTTTAACACTCCGAATAGTTTGTCCTATATATTTTTGTTCACATTCACTGCACTCGTATTGGTAAATCCCAGACATTTCAATGGGATTCGTCTTGTCTTTAGAGGAGCCTAGCAAATTTTTAATTTTTGTGTTATTAGAAAACACAACGTCGATATCACAATGTTTTAATTTTTGCTGTAGTTTATTCGTGATTAAAGGGGCATAGGTCATTGAAGTACGTACAGTGGTGTTGTTGTTAAGTAACTTTTTTTGTTGTGAGAAAAGCGTTGAGAGTTCGGATTTTTTAATTTTTTGCATATGCTTCTTTATAAGTTTGTCAATTATTGAGTCACTGTAACCATTGATTTTAGCTACTTCTTTGAGGTGTTGATATTCAGTGCGGAAGTTTGCGGTAGAAAGTGGAAGCTTGCACAATCGGTGTACCATGGAGTGGAAAGCAGCTAACTTATGCTGTATCGGGCAGTGGGAATCGCTGGTTATATATCGGTTCGTGGTTGTAGGTTTCCGATATATTGAAAAAACTATCTTCTTTCCAGTCTTTTTTAGCATCAGGTCCAAAAAGGGTAATTGATTGTTTTTTTCCTGTTCCATTGTGAAATTGATGGTATCAAACTGAGAATTTATTGTATCAAAAATCTTTGCAATTTCAGAAATTTTCACAATAGCAAAGACGTCATCAACATATCTGTACCATATTCGTGGTAGCAGTCCATTTTGTTTCAAATTCATTTCAAATTGTGACATAAATATTTCCGCTATAAGAGGCGACATTGGGTTACCCATACTGGTGCCAAATTCTATTTGATAAAATTTGTCACGAAATTTGAAAAAGTTATGTGACATGCAAACCTTTACTGTTTGTATAAGGACTTGCATTTTCTCCAATTGAATGTCGAACCTTTCAAGGTGAGATTGAAGAGCATTGATGGCATCTGGGATGGGAATACTGGGGAACAAAGCTTCCACGTCAAAAGAGACCATTACTTCGTCATCTTCAATAATTGTATCTTTTATCTTTTCCACAAAATCAAACGAATTTCTTACCGATAAACTCTCAACAGGATATTGCTTTAGTTCATTCACCAACCATTTAGCGGCTTTTACTGATGGAGAACAAATATTTGAAACTATGTTACGCATTTTCCCGCCAGGTTTATGTACTTTCGGTAATGCGTATAATTTTGGTACTTCCGGATTCGAGACATTTAACTTCCAAGTTGGGACGCCAAAAACAGAACTAATGTTTTTTATCAGATCTCGAGAGGAACGAATCATTCCTGGCAATGGTGTTTTTGTCAAAATCTTGAAGTTGCTATCTGTTATTGTGTTAACAACAACACCACTGTACGTACTTCAATGACCTATGCCCCTTTAATCACGAATAAACTACAGCAAAAATTAAAACATTGTGATATCGACGTTGTGTTTTCTAATAACACAAAAATTAAAAATTTGCTAGGCTCCTCTAAAGACAAGACGAATCCCATTGAAATGTCTGGGATTTACCAATACGAGTGCAGTGAATGTGAACAAAAATATATAGGACAAACTATTCGGAGTGTTAAAGTTAGATTTGCCGAACATTTTAGCCACGTTAAACATAACAGACCAGAAAAATCGTCCATCGCTTCTCATGCCCTTCAAGAAAATCATATGAATAATATTTCCATTGAACAAGTTAAAATTATAAAAAATGTCAACATCGCTAAAAAACTTGACGCCTACGAAAGTATGTTCATACACAAAACAAACAACCTAATGAACAGCGATAATGGAAATATTGTTTCAAATTTATTTAATTTGCTTTAATATTGTATTAACATCTTTTTGACTAACTGTTAAGTCTGATTTCATAACTTGTCACTCTTATTTTGCATAATAATAGTTTTTTTCTTTTACTTTGTTTTGATTTCCTATTCTTCTTTGACTTTTTGTAAACTATTTTGTGTATTGCCGATGATGAGTCGCGAATGACTCGAAATGCATACAATCTTTTTTAAAATAAATATAAAAAATGTTTAATAAGTAAAGTGTTTTTATTTTGTTTTTATTTTATTTTTATCTATTGTGGTCAATAAGGTGATATCGTTAACAAGAACTATATATTTCATGTTTGCGTTCTCTTTTATAATGTTTGTTGTTTTTAGGCTAGTCGCGCACAAGCAACTGCTACTGCAACAAAACAGTTTAGTCACAAGTTGACCGATGAGCAGGAGCGCGCACATGAGCAACTCCACAAGCAATCGCAACGAACCTAACCAACACACCGACAATATTTATTAAAATTTTCTACCCCATACATACAAAGAAAAATATTATCGCCTTCGTCCTATTCTTTTGCTCATCAAATAAAAGAAAAGATAAATTTGTTCTCTTTCGCACAGAGAACATAAGTCACTTTGGAAAGAACAAAATTCAACGATGTGGTAAAATATCTGCAACTATTTGGTTGCATGTGCGCGCAGTTATGTACATATTATTCTATATGACACAAATTTAAAAACCGATTTCAGGCAATCGTCCAGTTTGTGGCAAAACACAAACTGAACAGTTGCTCGACTCGACGACCGAATAGTTTCTGCATGTGCGCGCTGTCCCATATGAGTCAATGGAATTCATTTTTGCAACCAAGCAGTACCGAAACTGAAAGTTGCATGTGCGCGACTAGCCTTATAGTTCAAAAACGTCTCGATCGTAAAACTTTTATAGTTTTTGTAGATAATTAATTTGAACAATTTTTATTAGGTTCATTTTTTGCCAAAAGTTGAAAATAGGCGAGTGATTTAACAACAGCTCATTTTTATAAGCTCGAGGATAGGGGAAAACGCGAAAGGGTTAGGAGGTCGAAAACGTTTTTAGACTATGAAACGAAATCTGAGATTTCAGCTGAAAAATTTGGAGTTCTCGACTTGGTGGAGCGGGATTTCATTAAGATTTCGTTGAAATCTAGAGTTTTCATTGAGATTTCGTTGAAATTTCCATGAAATCTTGTTCCATCAACTTGAAATATCAAAAGTTTTCAACCAAAATCTCGGATTTTTGTAGCATTACGAATAAAATCAAAAAATTTCCCCATCTTATTTTTTTTAAAACTTGATGTTAATGTTTTGATAGACATTTTATTTGGTACAACTTTTGATTTAACAATAATTTAGCCCGTTTATATTGTTTGAGCTCTCAATAAATTTCCTCTGTTCTTTGACAGAGCAGGAGAATAAAATATAAACAGAATTCCTCACATGGAAGTCAAAACAACTGTATTTTTCTTTCATTCTTATGTAATTTACTGCGACAAAAAATAATTGAGCAAGCGAGTCTTAAAAATTTCAGTCTCAGTTTTTGAGGAAAAAAGTGAGGAATTCTATAGTTCTGACTTCTGAACCCTCTGAGTCCTCTGAGATCTCAGAAATATAAACTGGCAAATTATATTTAACATATTGGGGCACATTCATAGATGTTGCTTAAGCTATTGCTAGACAAAACTAAAGTTTATCTGATGAAGTTTCCATATTATGATAAACTCCAGATTCCTAACCAACAGTTAAAACAACTTCTATGAATATGCACCGATATGTGTTGAATGTAACATTCGTATACTTAATATTCACAAACCAAACATTAAACAAACACTGGAAATGTATTCACTCTGCATACAAAATATAAACTACTCTAGAAATCAGATCGGTTTATATCATTAAGGCTCTCCCAAACCAACGCGAAACATTCGCCGACGACAGTTTTTATTGTTGTTTTACGTTGTTTATCTGTCATATTTTTTACTATTGTGAATGAATCGCTACGAATTCGCGTTGGTTTGGGAGAGCCTTTAGAAAACATAATGTGCCGTATTCATAGTTCTCTTATAAGTTCTTATTTTGTCTCTGCTAAGCTAACCTAGAGTTTTTGTTATTCATAGAGAATTTAAGCCCATGTTTAAACAAAAAACTGGAGTTTAAAAATAAAAATGGCAGAACGTCTGTTTAAGTTGTTTTTAACTCTGCCAAATGTAAAACAAAAAACATGAAAGAAAATAAAATTCTCAATTTTCAACGCGAGTGATTTGAATGTAGTTTAAAGATCATCCGTACATTGTTTCTTTTGTCGTCGATGACTTTCAAATGCCTGGGCACCAATTCGCGAAGCATCTCCTTCTCTGCCTCGGACCAATTTCGTTCCCTTGGCCTTTTTATGTTTTCTTCTCCATTCATTTGTAATTACACGTACATACAAATATATGCATGTTTTTGTATTCTCTGTTTGTAATATTGTACATCATAGACATACTAGATATGGACTGCTAGTCGTAACTCATTTTCATAGAAAAGCTTCAATGAAAACAGCCCCAAATTTAACTAGTGCCCAAAGCGCTGTTGGTGCAAAACGGAAAAAAAATAAATATTGTTAATGCCATCTCTTGGCACTTGGCCTTTGCGAGTATTTTTTGCCATAGAAACTAAGGACATAATAACTTATAAAAACAGAGCCATCTGCTATAATTTAAATCAATTTTTTGACGTCTGAGTCTGACGTTTTGGTGCAATTTTTTATTTTGTCATTTTTTATTTCATAAAGTTTGAAAAATTAAAGACAAATTCCAAAAAAAAAAAAATATAAATTAATTAAAAAAAAAAAGAACAAAATACAGCACCAGATAAAAAGCCTACAACTACTCTTGGCAACCACAACTTTCCAGCAAAAGCATCCAAAACAAATTATTCCAAAACTCCTGCGGGTAGCATCGACAACTTTTTGCTCACACCTGATTTCTTGAGTAAGGAGTTCTCGAAGGATTCCCAATTACAAAGAGAAGACGAAGTGAATTAGAGAATATTGTTTTAGAAAAGCGTAACAAGGCGCTTTTTTGCGATAAGAATAATCGAAATAATAATTTTGTAAACACTGGTTTCATTAGAGACAAAATATAACTCCCAAGCCTGATGAAATGAAGGGTAAGATATAGCATATGTAGGAACATAATAATGCTTATAAATTAAAAAAAATATTTGTTTTTATAGGTAGATATAATTGCTTGCGCTGGACGAAAAATCCTGACTACCATTCCAACATCTCAAGATGATAAGAAATTTTTTTTGGTGTCAGAAAATATTGATGATCAGCTTTTGGTATAGATCGTTTAGTTGCAACATTCTCATATTTACACTCGACACAAAGTGCATCAGTCCGTCAAACACACTTCGTCGCTCAGCTAAGGATATGCTCTGTCACCAGGCAGGTGTCTACGTCAATACATTCCATTACGGTGGCACTAATTTTCTCACACGGATACTTTTATTCGGTAGATTTATTGTTCAAATTAAAAAATATCATAATTTTAATGTGAGGAAACTTATATTTATATTTTTGATTAATTTTTTTAAGTTTTCATTATTCAACAGCGCCAACCTCAAACTCAAGCAATGTTATGCAGCAGCAACCCCAACAGCAACAGGTGCAACAGCAAAGTTCGAAAAAGTGGAAGATAAAATTGAATCCATTACCAAGGAATTAGACAAAGTAAGGAAGATGAAGGTTCGAGAAAGTTCTGGTGACTGTCCTAGGAGAAAGGAGATGCATCCACCAACCTTCGATGGACAAACTTCTTGGTCAATTTACAAGAAGCAGTTTGAGGCAGCCGCAGCAACAAATGGCTGGGACGAGGAAGACAAATACATACATAGATCTGACGCTTGCCCTCAGAGGAACTGCTGCTGAACTGCTGCAATCCATACCAGCGGATAAGAATGGCAACTTCAGTGCTCTCGTTCAGGCCATTGATAAACGTTTTGGAGATGGCCATATGCAAGAAGTCTTCCGCGTCCAACTCAATTCTAGAGTCCAGAAAAGAGGAGAAACTCTGCAACAACTCCAAGCAGACATCGAACGGTTGGCGCACTTGGCATATCCAGCTGCAGGAGATGACATCATCAACCAATTCGCAACAGAAGCCTTTGTTCGTGCTGTATCTGACATCAACCTTCAGCGAGCAATTCGAACTGCTGGCAAACGCACGCTTCCTGAAGCACTAGCGTTCGCCCTTACTATGGAAGCAGCAGAACAGGCTTCTCAAGGAGTCCATCGGGTAAGAGAAATAGAAATTGAGGAGTGCTCTTGCCAGAGAACAGCATTCCAAAGGAACCAACGCGATGGACCTGCTCGATGCTGGAATTGCAACAAAACCGGACATCTCCAACGCCAGTGCAGATTGCCACCTAGAAGATCTGCTTGTCAACATTGTGGAAGCAGAAATTTTAACAACAACAATGTCAAAACTCCTACTCGCCCCGTTTCTCAACCGGGAAACGAGTAAGAACCAACTTCGAGGGGCAGAAGCTGGTTTCTGGTATCGATGGCACCAGAACCACCATCCAGGTCTCACAGACAAAACGAAACAACAAAAGTCTAACTGTGGAGGCAACACTAAACGGTAAGAAACAAGTGGCTACAATTGACACTGGTGCCACTGCCTCCATTGTTCGAAGAGACTTGGTGAAGATGACGTGGCTGCATAACACCAACGCCTACCGTCTGAAAACTGCAACAGGAGAGGCAGCTAGAGTGTACGGGGAGGTTCGTCTTACGATCCGTTTTTCAGAACTGGAGTTCTCACATCTATTTCTGGTAGCAGATATATGTGACGAATGCATCGTTGGAATCGACTTTATGAAAGACCATGGAGTAATCCTCGATATCGGGAAGCAAGTTCTGAAATACCGAAATGTGGAGATTCATATGGTCTATGGCAATGAAAATTCATCAACTCTGAGGACTGTCGTAAAGGAAGATATATGCCTGCCACCTTCTTCAGAAGTGTTCGTTTGGACAAAAATAAAGGGAGATTCGGGTAGCCATCGATACCTAATGGTGGAGCCAGACTCTGAACAGTCTTCTCAAAACATCATCCTAGGGAAGACCCTTGTGGCGCCAAAGAACAACATGGTGCCCGTACGGATACTCAACATCAAACCGTACGAAGTCAAACTTAGAAAAGGAGAAGTTGTTGGAAAATGTGAATCCGTATCCGCAATAACCAAAATCACAGAAGCTGATACACAAGAATATGTGGACCCCAGGAAAGTGCACACTATGAAGTCAAACATTCTCAAGTCTTCAAAATTAAGTGAATATCAGCTTCGTGTTGCTGGAAGCCTCCTTCACGAGTACGCTGATATACTATCTTCACCCAATGGGCAGTATGGTCGAACACAACTGGTGCAGCATCTAATCGATACAGGAGACGCAAGACCTATTCGAAAACCAGCAAGACATCTCCCATTAGCCAAATAAGCCGAAGTTGAAGAGATGATATCGACCATGAAGAAAGATGGGCTAATCGAAAACTATAAAAGTCCTTGGGTATCCCCAGTTGTTCTTGTCAAAAAGAAGGACGGAAGTACTCGATTTTGTGTGGACTATCGGAGGCTGAACGATGTGACAAAGAAAGACAGCTACCCTCTGCCAAGAATCAGCGATACTCTGGATGCGATGGAAGGAGCTGAATGGTTTTCAACATTGGACTTGAAGAGTGGCTACTGGCAGGTAGAAATCCATCCAGAAGATCGAGAGAAGACGGCTTTCTCCACAGGAAATGGTCTGTGGCAATTTAATGTGATGCCTTTCGGACTATGCAACGCTCCGGCAACATTTGAGCGTTTGATGGAGTGCGTTTTACAAGGACTTACTTGGAAATCTTGCCTAGTCTATTTGGACGATGTCATCGTTTATGGTAAGACATTTGATGAGCATTGTGGAAACCTTAAGGCCGTGTTCCAGAGGCTTCGAGAAGCAAACTTGAAATTGAATCCAGACAAGTGCGAATTTTTCAAGTCTGAGGTAAAATACTTGGGACATATCATCTCTTCCCAAGGAGTGAAGACTGACCCTGGAAAAGTTGACACTGTAAAGAATTGGCCAACACCACAGGATAAACATCAACTCCGAAGCTTTCTTGGTCTACCCACGTACTATCGACGATTTGTGAAGGATTTTGCTGGAATCGCGAAAAGTTTGCACCAGTTAACAGAGAAAGGCAAACCTTTCAAATGGTCAAGCGAGTGCGAGAAAAGCTTTCGGGAACTTAAGCAGCGCCTATGCAATACACCAGTTTTGGCCTATCCGACACCAGGGAAACCTTTCATCATTGACGCTGACGCTAGTAACGTGGGAATTGGAGCCGTACTCTCACAAGTTCACGAAGGAGAAGAGAAAGTTGTCGCCTACTACAGCAAGGTACTCTCAAAGCCAGAAAGAAACTACTGTGTGACCAGAAGAGAACTTCTAGCTCTAATATCGGCTACAAAACACTTCCATAAGTACATCTATGGACAGAAGTTCCTTCTTCGAACAGACCATGCATGGGCCGTAACTAGAGTCAAATTTAAGGTAGGGCAGCGATGGAAACCAGTAGGGCAGAACTAAAAAAAAATGGACTTATGACTGGATCGCAAATGTGTTTCCCTTTCGAGATTTGTAGCAAAATATATTTGAATTTCTCCTCCAGGAAACCACATTAAAATGCTCTGTACCAAATTTGAAGCAAATTAATAAACACTATAAGAATCTAGCGTTTAGCTTGATGTGCAGTGGACACATAGACGCACAGACGTACAGACGCAAATACTGGTGCACTGTGGTTCAGGGGTGGACAAAAATCATTTTCTCGACTCGCAGTTTGTTTCAGTAGTAGATGTATCAGGATTTTCTTATGAAATCAGTTTTTGAATATAAAAATCCAGATAAGTGAAATTTCAGTAATTTTGAAGCAGAAAATGAGTATCCTTCAAAGATGATCATTTTAGCCCTCCTCTTCATTCCTCTTTTGAGCATATAAAAACAAATTAAGTTTTAGAAACAAAAATGTGATAGTTGGAAATTTTTTAAATCGATTTAAATATTTTACACTGAACCATGATGTATCGAATACAATCAAAATTAGCTGCTATTATCTGCGAACCTTCAAAAACGCCAATTTTGTCTCAAGACCCCCGAAAATAAAAAAAAATCCAATGACATTTTTGTATGGGATTTCAAATCCTTGCCCCAAATTATGGGAAAAACTAATGCTTTGCATTAGTACTATTTTCAATCCACATTCTTAAAAACAATACGGGACCGTAAAATAAACACTTAATGACTTCCTTAACGCCTTTGATTTTTGTTGGACATGATGAAATCAATATATGAGCCATTTGGCTTCAAATAATTTTTTTTTGTAAATTAAAGAAAATTAGGAAAATTGTACTGATGGTTGATGGTATTTTCAAGGAAGGGCATTGGTATTTTAAGGTAGGGCATTGCCCCACAATGCCCTACCGTAGCTACGGCCCTGAGACCATGGCGCACTTAATTGGCTTTTGAACTTCAAAAATCCAGAAGGTCGAGTGGCGAGGTGGATCGAGAGATTGCAGACATACGACTACGAGATCCAACATCGAAGAGGAAGGTTGCATTCAAATGCAGATGCCTTATTTCGGAGACCATGCAAACCGGACTGCAAGCACTGCACACGTCAGGAAGAGAAGGAAGTTGCTGCTATCCAGCGATTAAGAGCTGATCCCATTTACGGTTGGAGTTGGAGTAACGAAGAACTGAGGACTGCCCAACAAGAAGACTCGGATATTGAACCCATTCTTGCGTGGAAGGAACACCAAGAGAAACCAGAATGGGGTGACATTCTGTAGAGAGGTGCATAACGAGAAAGAAAAATATGCATCTAAAGTGAAAAAAGGTCCGCAAGTTATCTTAAAGCCCAAAAATATACAAAAAAGTGCGATAACAAGAGAAGAAATAAAAAAGAATATTAACCCTTCATCTCTATCCATTAATGTAAGCAATGTTTCCAATCGCCGGGATGGTGCAATCGCTATTGAGTGCGGGAATGATGAATCGAGTGTAAAAATGCAAAATGCAATCAAAGAAAAAATGAGTGAGAAGTATGATATCCAAGTACCAGAAATGAGAAATCCGAAAGTACGCGTATGCGGCATGAGTGAAATGATGAGCAGTGATGTTATTATTGAATCTATTCAAGCTCAAAATAAAATTGTATTCAAAGTGGTAAAATGCATTAAGGTTTATCAATCTCCAAAAAATAAAAAAATGTTCAATGCTATTTTGGAAGCAGATGGTGGAGCGTTTGAAGAGTTACTGGGTGCTAAAAGAATTAATATTCAATGGGATAGATGCGTTGTTTATGAGGAAATTAACGTTAAAAGGTGCTTTAAATGTTGGGGTTTTAACCATAACGCAAACAAATTTACCGGGGAAGAAACCTGTGTTAAATATGGAGGAAACCATAGTAATAAAAACGATTGTGATAGCGAAAATGCGAAGTGCGTGAGTTGTATCAGAGCGAATAATACCCTTCATCTGAATGTTGATATAAATCACGATACAAGAAGCTCTAAGTGTCCTGTTTTGCAAAGAAAATTGCAAAGTGAGATGCAAAGAATTGCTTACTAGCAATTAAATAACTGTAGGTGTTTCTTTGCCAACATACAGGGGCTGATAAATAATTTAATGGGGTTTTCTTTTGGTAACAAAAATTGATTTTTTTCCCCTTCAGATCTGTCAAAACACTGATTTTGGCAATTAAAACCTTCCAATGGGCATAAAAATCAATTTTTTTTTTGATCGAAAATCAATTTTGCAGATCTGGATTTTTCGGCAGATTTACCCTTCTTTTACTAACACCATTACACGCCAGAACAATTGGAAGTCATCAGTTTGACATGTCTGGATCGCTATAGCTTCACAGACACAAATTATTCACCTATACACTGAAAAAGAAAAATCAATCTGAAATCGTATACCATTCGCGACGAAAAAAATCAATTTTCGGATCAAAATCTGAATTTACCAAAAGAAAACCCCATAAGTGAGCTGGAAAGTATAGTTTATCTGGAAAATTTTGATTTTATTATAGTGGTAGAAACACATGTAACGTCAAATAATGACAGTAATGAAATTTGTTTGAGTGGTTTTACGACAGTAAGGTGTAACTCTGTATCCTCCCATACGGGTGGAATTGTTTGTTATATTAAAGAACAGTTTTATATTAGCCGGTCTTTATAGGTCCCCAAGTTCGTCTTTAGCAAGTTTTAGTGATTGCTTTAAAGAATTAATGGAGCGGACAGCAATGTATGGAATAGACATTATTCTCATGGGTGATTTTAACATAGACTGGCTGGTGAACAGTACTTATAAAACTCGTGCTCAACAGGTAATTAGTGACAATGCATGTAAACAGTTAATATCTGAACGAACAAGAATAACTCCTACATCTCGTACTTTACTTGATTACGTCGTTACAAACAATTATTTAAGAGTTCACGCTTCGATATTTAAGAAATGGAAAATAAGTGATCATGAAAGCATAGAAATAACAATTGAAACAAGAGACAAAGTGAAAAACGTAAAAAAGCAAATAAAAATTCTGAAATACAGCAAGTCTTCATTCTGTGATAACCTAATTGGGAACAATAACAAATGAATGTTGAACGGCGTGAAGTTCGATAAATTAAGTTTAAACAAATAAAAACACCTTAAATAACTTCACTTGAGTCGGCACAGTCGGTTTGTGCCGACTCAAGTGAAGTTATTTAAGGTGTTTTTAATTGTTTAAACTTAATTTATCGAACTTCACGCCGTTCAACATTCATTTGTTATTAAAAACAAAAATGAATGTTGAACGGCGTGAAGTTCGATAAATTAAGTTTAAACAAATAAAAACACCTTAAATAACTTCACTTGAGTCGGCACAGTCGGTTTGTGCCGACTCAAGTGAAGTTATTTAAGGTGTTTTTAATTGTTTAAACTTAATTTATCGAACTTCACGCCGTTCAACATTCATTTGTTATTAAATATGACAACCAAATCAAAGTTGAAGAACACCTACTCTCGACTTAAACTAAAAGTCGCAAAAATTATTGAAGATGTTTCTTTTCTGCGGGCATGTAAAAGGTTCAAAGTGCATCCTAATTTTATAAAAATCAGTGCCGCGGTAGATAATCATAGATCGATGTGTGCAATTAAAAAGCCAGAAAAAATGTGTCTTAGTTTAGAAATCAAACACAAATATAAAGAACTTGCCGATTGTGAAATTAAATTGTATCATTTACATCTTGATTTAACCAAAAAATTAAGTGAATTTGAATTTGAGCAGTGGAATAGTTTTGATAGAACGGTGGCTATGAGAAAAGAAAATACGATCAAAAAGAAAAAAGCTACATTGAACAAAAAAATATCTCATTTAATCGAAAAAAGTCCATGTGGACAATTTGAACCTCAGTTTATTCAAGATTTTGTGATTAATGAATCAAATGAAAATTTTAGTGAAGAAGAGTTAAATTTATTGAATAAGGGTTTAAAATTTACTCCAAGTCCATTCAAAACGGAGTTTTTAGACGTGGCTGTTGACATTGAAACTATTTTAAAGTACAAATTGCCGTCAACTCAAAATGATATTCGTTCTAAAGCTGCCAATGTCATAAAGTCAAATATAAATTCTTGTAATAAATCAGATATGGCAAAAGTTCAAAAAAGTGTTGTGGATAAATTGAAGAAAAGAGATGTTATATATGTGAAAGCAGATAAAAGTAACCAAGTGGTTGTTATGAATAAATCTGATTACGAACAACGCGTGTGTCAACTTATATCTGAGTGCGGGTATAAATTATTGGAAAAAAGTCCCATTAAAAAAATGGTTAGAGAAGTCGATGCCATAAGACAAAAAATAAGCAAGGTTTTTAATATTCGTGTAAGCAGATCGTTAATTGTTTCAAATCCAAGTTTGCCCAAAATGTATGCACTTCCGAAAACGCATAAAACAGGGAAGAAAATGCGTCCAATCGTATCGAACATTAATGCAACAACTGAATTGGCTAAGTGGATAGTGAGTGAAGTAAAAAAGTTACCAAAAATAGAAAGTTGTTCGGTCAAAAATTCGTTTGAGTTCGTCGAGAAAATTAAAGATTTAGTTCTTCAAGACGATGAAATAATAATTAGCTTTGATGTAACTTCTTTATTCCCGAATATTCCGATAAGCGTAGCCCTAAATGAGTTTAAAAAATACCTAAGCAGCCTTGATGTGGAAAGTGAAAAAAAGAAAATTTATTTTGAAGCAACAAAACTTTGCATGGACCAAAATTTCTTTCAGTTTCGTGAGAATATATAGAGTGTAGAGTTCGGTACTAACATGGGTAACCCACTTAGCCCATTGATCTCGGAAATATTTATGGCAGCTTTTGAAATTAATTTAAAAAAACAAAATCTTCTACCGAGAGTTTGGCATCGATATGTGGATGATGTTTTTTCAGTGGTGCATAAAAATGATGTTCAAAAAACTTTAAACATTTTGAACAGCCAATTCAATACAATAAAGTTCACATATGAAATTGAAAATGAAAGAAAATTATCTTTCTTAGATTTGGAAATTCAATATGTGAACGGTAACATTGAATTCGGAGTATTTCATAAGCCCACAAGTACCATGAGAACCATCACAAGTGATTCGTTTTGCCCAATCCAGCACAAAATGGCCGCGTACCACTCGATGGTTCATAGATTGTGTCGTCTACCCTTATCGATATTGAATTTCAAAAAAGAGTATGAATATGTTGAAATGCGTACACCACCTAAGTATACGTAATGATACACGCCATCTACTAACGTCCTCAGAACTTTGAACTGTGTTTGCACCTCAATATTAGCAAATATATTTTCAGCCAGACGTCAGCACATCAGCACATATCAGCACATCAGCACTTCAATGCAGTTATTCATTTATTCATTCGTTATAAAGCTACAGTTCAATAAAGACATTTATTTTTTGTACCAAATTAAAACTGCGTTTAATTTCAGGTTATGGGCCCAGATGGTCAGACTAATTGATTAGAAAATTTAATCAATCCGATGAGCAACAATAGTACCGAGGACGAATCTGAGAAAACTAAAACAGACGTAATTGATAAGCAAGACGACAACGGCACCGGCGTCTTTGTAGAAAAATTCATGATGGCGAACACATCTGTTCCAGCAACATTCGAGAAGCTAGATGGTAGATCGAATTTCATCGATTGGAAGTACGCCATGAAAATTCATTTGATAAATTGTGAATTATGGGAATTTGTCGATGGCACAAAGGTTGATGCAAAACAGGAGTCGCGTGCTTTGGCGGCAATTGTGTCTGGGGTGAAAACACAAATTTTTACAGACATTCGTGAGCTGAAAACTGGAAAGGAGGTCTGGTTACGGCTCCAAAACGTTTATGAGCCAAAAGGTTTTTCCAGAGTGGCCGCGCTTATTGAGCAGCTGGTCAATGTTCGCTTTTGTGATTGCAAAAGCATGGCAGAGTATTTAAATAAAAAAGTTTTGTTTGCACAGCAGCTCAAAGCGATCGACAACGAGATCAAGGACGGTGTTCTTGCTGCTTTAATTTTTGTCAGCCTTCCTGATTGTTATAAGCCACTCATTATGGCGTTAGAAAATTGTGGGGCTGATCTCACAACAGATCTGGTTAAGGAACGTCTCTTGGCCGAATCTGCACGCTATGAGAATGTTGGTAAGGAGACAGCTTTGTCTACCAGAACACGTCCGCCGAAAAAGGGTAGCAAGTTCCGTGGCAAATGCTTTAACTGTGACAAAGTTGGCCACCGTTCTGTAGACTGTCGTGCTGCTAAAAAATCTCTTAGAGAGAAATCTGAAACAGGTTTGATGACACAGGTTAGCACTACCACTGCACTCGGGGTTGGAAAATTCAACACTGACGATTGGTATGTGGATTCCGGAGCGACCGTTCACTTAACCGGGCGCATGGACTGGTTAACAAATGTCAAGGAACTCAATGCTGGTGGAAAGGTTGTTACTGCGTCTGGTGACCATTTTCAAATCTCAGCGATTGGCGATACTGTCGTGTTGCTTAACATAAAAGGGAAATCTGTTGAAACTCCAATACGTGATGTAAGATATGCCAAAGGTTTAAAGTTTAACCTAATTTCTTGTAAACAGCTCGGTAAGAAGGGCATTACAACTACAATTGTCGACGACAAAGAATGCCAAATTTCTGTTCGAAGTACGGGAGCAGTCATTGCTTTTGCAGATTCATCGGGTGATGATTTGTACAAGCTCAAACGTTTTGAAGAACCAATGGTGAAGGCCTGTTCATCATCTGTGTGCACTGATTTTGCAACATGGCATCGTCGACTTGGCCACTTGAGTGTGGGTGGCATGAAAAGGCTACGAGATGGTATGGCAGAAGGCATCGTTTTCAAGGACCAGGAATGCGATGGTGTTTGTGTTGGTTGTGTGAAAGGGAAACAACACAGAAATCCGTTCCCGAAAGGAAAAGCAAATCGTGCTACAAGCAAGTTAGGGTTGGTGCATACCGACTTATGTGGACCCATGCAGGAGCCATCGATTGGTGGCAAACGATACGTACTTACTTTTACAGATGACTTCACACGTAAAACGTTTGTTTACTTTTTAGCAAACAAGGATGAGGCATTTGCGAAATTTAAGGACTTCAAAGTACGTGTTGAGAAGGAGACGGCATCCAAAATTCGAGCTATTCGTAGTGACAATGGCAAGGAATTTGTCAACAATCAATTTGAAAACTTCTTGAAGGCGCATGGGATACAGCATCAAACCACAATCCAATACAACCCAGAGCAAAATGGCGTTGCTGAGCGCGTCAATAGAACCCTAATCGAGAAAGCGAGATCGATGTTATTTGGTGCAAATTTACCAAAGAAATATTGGGCAGAAGCAGTCAATACTGCTTGTTACTTGAAGAATCTGAGTCCAACAGTTGCGGTTAACGAAAAGACACCAGAAGAAGCCTGGACTGGTAAGAAACCAAATATAGATCATCTGAGAGTTTTCGGATCAAGTGCTTACGTACATATTCCTCGAGAAAAACGTAAGAAGTGGGATACAAAATCCCAAGAACATCTTTTTGTTGGCTACTGCACAGACTCGAAAGGCTATAGAGTAATTGACGTCGAAACAAATGAAATCATAAAATCGCGTGACGTTATCTTCGATGAAAACAAAATAATGACATCTAAAGGAGCCGAAGAAGATGAGCCAGAGACAAACAACGAATTCCTGAATAACGAAACGAACAATACACTGGTGGATGTTGAAAAGCAACTCCAAGAAAATGGTGACGAGGAAGCAGCTGGAGAAAACATTTCGATTCCAACCGAGAGCGATACAGTAGAAGCAGCTGCAGATGACATTTTGGTTCCAGCAGATGTTGATGAAGAAGCTAGTGAAGACGAATTTTTTGATCCAAGCCACTATCAAGAAGAAAACGTTTTGGATACAGCTGAAGCAGAATCAACTTGTGAACGTGCTAGACGTAGATGTGGATTGCCAACACGATTTAATGACTATGTTTTGTCTTCTGCACTGGATATTGTGTCTGATGGAGATCCGAAAGATGAAAGAGATGCGCTTTCTCACAGCGATGCTGAAATGTGGAAGCAGGCCATGCGTGAAGAGTATGATGCACTCATCAAGAAAAATACGTGGGAGTTGGTTGATTTGCCTAAGAATCGGAAAGCAATTTCATGCAAATGGATTCTTCGTAAAAAGAAGAACGGGGTCGGTGAAACAGTACGCTACAAGGCACGTCTTGTTGTTCGAGGATGCATGCAGGTCAGTGGTATGGATTTTGATGAAACTTTTGCACCGGTGGTTCGCGGTACAACACTTCGTTTCTTGATTGCGGTGGCTACACTTAAAAACTGGAACATCGACCAGATGGATGCGGTGGCGGCATTTCTGCAACCTGAGATAGATAAAGATATCTATATGATGCACCCCAAGTTATTCGAGAGTGAGGATAAAGCAAATGCTAGAAAGGTTTGTCGGTTACGCAAAGCATTATATGGCCTCAAACAATCTGGCTATTTGTGGAACGAGAAGTTGGACAAGGACTTATGTGATCTCGGACTTGTTCAAGCCAAATTTGATACATGCGTTTATCATTGCCTTAGCAAAGAAAAGGTAATTATTATCGCTATTTATGTTGACGATTTTCTGCTCATTACAGACAATGAAAAATCCAGAGTTTGGATTAAGGCAGAACTCATGAAGAGGTTTGACATGAAGGACCTAGGTGAAATTCAGTACTGCCTTGGGATTCAAGTCACAAGAGACAGAAAAAGAGGTCAAACAACACTGGACCAAACAGCATATATTGAAGCAGTTCTTAGGCGATTCAATATGAGCGATGCTAAGCCTATATCTACACCTTTGGAATGCGGAAAGAAGTTGAGCCGAAACATGGGACCAATTAACGATGCGGAGAGAGAAGCCATGAATCATATTCCTTATCAAATGGCGATCGGAAGTCTTTTGTATGCAGCTCAAACAACACGTCCAGACATTTCATTCGCAGTGGGGGTTCTCAGCAAATTCAACTCTAATCCTGGAAAAGAGCATTGGTCTTCAGTAAAACGAGTTATGCGATATCTTCGAGGAACGGCAGCAGCTAAGATAACCTATAAAGCTATAATTATTGGGTACACAGATGCAGACTACGCTGATGACCCTGATGACAGAGTTTCCGTGAGTGGTTACAGTTTCAAGTTGGCGGATGGCATTATAAGTTGGTCAAGCAAAAAACAACAAACAGTTGCACGTTCAACAACCGAAGCAGAGTATATGGCTCTCGCCCATGCCACGCAAGAGGCTTTGTGGCTCAGGATGATGGCAATTGAATTGAAGATATCATCGAGTGACACCATTATACCAATAGGATGTGACAACCAAAGTGCTCTTGATCTTTCAAAAAATTCGCTTCATCATGCACGGACGAAGCATATTGATGTGCAGCATCATTTTCTTCGAGACGCAGCAAAGAAAAAACGAGTCGAGTTCTTTAAAGTGGCATCAGAAGTAATGATTGCAGATTCGTTGACGAAGCCAGTTAACCGTCAAAAGCACGAATGGTGCAGATCAGCCATGGGAGTTCAAGTTAATTAGATCATCGATAGCAGAGTATCAAGTGGGGGTGTTGAAATGCGTACACCACCTAAGTATACGTAATGATACACGCCATCTACTAACGTCCTCAGAACTTTGAACTGTGTTTGCACCTCAATATTAGCAAATATATTTTCAGCCAGACGTCAGCACATCAGCACATATCAGCACATCAGCACTTCAATGCAGTTATTCATTTATTCATTCGTTATAAAGCTACAGTTCAATAAAGACATTTATTTTTTGTACCAAATTAAAACTGCGTTTAATTTCAGAATACATAAAAACAACAGCTTGTGTAAACGGTTTTAGTGAAAAAATGGTTGATAAACTAGTCTATAAACATACGCGAAAAGTGAACAATTTTTACATGACAACCTTTTTCACACAAAATGGCACAAATCAAAATAAAAGAGTGGCATTGTCTTTTGTACCACAAATAACTAACAAAATGAAAAAAGTGTTCAGTGACCATCAAATAGATATTGTGTACAAAAACGATAAAAAATTAGTAAATTTATTAGGTTCCACCAAAGACAAAACACCATCTTTGAGCAAATCGGGTATATACGAGATTGAATGTGGTGACTGTAGACAAAAATATTATGGACAAACAAAACGTAGTATCGAGACAAGATTTAAAGAGCATATGACATATATTCGCCTCAATCAACCACAAAAATCTGCAATTGCATCTCATGTGTTAAAATATGGCCATGAAAACATAGCCATCGACAAGTTAAATCTCCTCAAACAAGTGAATGATCAGAGGAGATTAGATGCATACGAATCTTTCTTCATACAAAAAGACCCTAACGCACTCAACTTAGACAACGGTAATATCGAATCTTGCCTACTTAATATTATTTGCCAAAACAACGTATAGACAAATATCGCAAAAGTGACCTTTGACCATTGCTGTGTGTTATACAGTCCAACAGGAGAAACAGTTCATTAATTCTTGATGTCCAACGTTTAGTCGTGATTGCTGATGATGAAGCGCACAAGCTTCGAAATGCATTCAGGTTAGTTACGCGTTTGTTTTCTGTTTGTTTTTTTGTTACTTTGTTAAATGTAAAGTGGTTTTTTAATCAAAAGAAAACAAATTTTGTGCCGACTCAAGAGAAGTTATTTAAGGTGTTTTTAATTGTTTAAACTTAACTAATTGGGAACATTGATTTATTGAATAATATCTTTAACTGTGATAACGTTAATATTATGGGGGATAACTTTAGTAAAATGATAGCTTGTGCGGTTGATTCCCTTAAAATTACTGAGATTGTTAATGCTCGTGATAAAAACGAATGGTATAATAATGAACTTAAAAGAATGAGAGATACTAAAATTTTAAAATACAATCTAGCCATTTGGTCAAATACAGCTAATGATTGGCAAAATTATAGAGACGCGTAACAGGTTTAAATCAGAAATAAATAAAGCCAAAAATAAATATGTTTCTGACAAAGTTCAAAGTGCAAGAGACCAAAAGTCAATGTGGCGTATGGTAAAATCCCTAGTATTAAACCAAAAAAAGAGTTCTATTAAAAATATTAACTTTGATAACGTAATAGTGAACGACAAAAATCAGTTAGCGGAAAAACTTAACCAATTTTTCGTCAAGAGTGTTGTTGAAATCAATAAACGTATTCCAAATATTTCTTATTATGCCTATATTGAAGACAATGATAAAACATTTAGGTTTCAGTTTGTTACTTTTATTGAGCTAAAGACTTTTATAAAAAATATGAAAAACAAAAAAGATGCAAATATGTTGTCTGTAAATATGATAAGTGATTCATTCCACATAGTTGGTGACAGTTTGACCAGATTAGTAAATGAATCTTTAAGAGAGGGTATATTCCCTGATTGCTGGAAGGAGTCAATGGTGGTTCCTATCGCCAAAGTCAATAACCCGTTGTATCCTGAAGAATATCGTCCGGTAAATATGTTGCCTAGTGATGGAAAAATTTTGGAAAAAAATGTTCAAAAACAACTTCAAAAATACATGGAAGAAAGCCAGTTGTTTGTGGAATGCCAATCAGGATTCAGAGAGGGACACAGCTGTGAATCTCTGATCAATCTTATTATTGCTAACTGGAAGACAGCAGTACATCAGAAAATGAAAATAGTTGCCGTTTTTATTGACCTGAGGAGAGCCTTTGAAACTTTGGACAGAGAAATTCTCTTAAAAAAACTGTACAAATATGGAGTGAAAAATAAAGAACTGAGCTGGTTTCAATCATATCTGCAGAAGCGTACACAAAGAACTAGGGTGGAAGAAGCTGTCTCAGAATCAATCAACGTTAACTTAGGAGTTCCGCAAGGGTCGGTGTTGGGAACATTATTATTTATAATTTATGTTAATGAAATGCCTAGCGTTGTTAAATATTCATTTTTAAAACTGTTTGCCGATGATGGTTTATTATATTATGTTGGTAAAAGCATGGACGAATGTATTGAAAAAGTAAATTTTGATTTAATTCAGCTTAACAAATGGTTTCTTTTTTTTTTTTTTTTTTTACACTTCAGATTTTATGTTGTAGAGAGCTTAGATCAAGCTACAACCTACAAACAAAGGCTCATCATAAGTGCATGTGTTAGTGGTTAGTAAAATAGTAAAATAATGCTAACTAACACATGCTTACAAACAAAAATTATACAAAACTAAACTAAATTACAAAAATAAAAACAATACCTAAAATACAAAATTTAACAATAATAAAAACATTTAAAGTATCTTAAAGAGTAGATAAGACAGTCAAGATCGTGGAGCACTGGTTCGAAACAATGTTTTCAATCCCATTTTACATACGTTAAAATCAACCGAGGAAGCGTTTAAATTAAAAAGCTTACACATACGGCTTAGAGGTTCATGTATTCCGTAGTTAGTTCGATGAAAATCGACGTGCAAAAGTTCAAATCTTCGCAGGTGGTGGGATCCTGCGCGGTAATTTATGCCAATATAGGCTAACAAGTCAGGGGCATCAATTTGGCCATTTATAAGTTGATGAAGAAATATTAAGTCATTATTAACCCGCCTTTGATATAAAGTTTGGACCTGCAGTAGCTGGATCCGATGTTCATATGGTGGGAGGTTATATGGATCAGCCCAAGGGAGACCCTTCAGAGCGAATCGAATGAATTTATGTTGTATTGATTCAATACGACTTTTATGAGTTTCATAGAATGGAGACCAAACTTGAGAGGCATACTCAAGATGAGGTCGTACATAACAGTTATATAGAGACAGAGTAACATACGGATCGTTAAATTCTTTTGCCCAACGTTTTATAAATCCAAGCATAGAGCTCGCTTTTTTAACAATAAAATTTATGTGTTCTGTGAATTCTAAATTAGAGCTAAACTGAACACCCAAATCCTTGAAGCTAAATACACGGCACAGTTTGTGCTGGGAAATAGAATAATTAAATGCGCTTGCTACTCGTTTTCTTGAGAAAGTAATTGTTTGGCACTTAACAGGGTTTAGGGAAAGACCGTTTTTATCACACCATAAAGTAAAGCTGTCAATATCAGCCTGCAAGAGACTGTGGTCATGGTCAGCACTTATTGTTTTGAAAATCTTCATATCATCCGCAAATATAAGAATTTCACTAGAACGAATGTATGACACATCATTTATAGCGAGAATGAATAGAAAAGGGCCCAGATGACTTCCCTGAGGTACACCCGAGTGAGCGTTAAATGGGTTTGAAAGAGAGTGTCGAAATTTCACCTGGTACGATCTATTTTCAAGGTACGATTTTATCCAACATATAAAAAAAGGTGGAAAGCCGAAAGCTTTAAGTTTGAATAAAATGATATTATGACTAAGTTGATCAAATGCTTTAGAAAAGTCAGTGTAAATGCAGTCAACTTCACTACCGTTCTCTAAAGCATTCGTGCATTTGTGTAAGAAAGTAAGAAGATTTGTTACCGTTGATCTTCTTTGCATAAATCCATGCTGTTTTTCGCATATTAAATTTTTACTATGAAATGCCAAGCTTTCACAAATAACTTTTTCAAAGAGCTTCGGTATAAAAGACAGTTTTGATATTGGCCTATAGTTCTTTATATCGTTCCTATCACGGAGACTGAAGTTAAAATTGATAACCAGGTGTCAGAAGTTGTAAAAAATATAAAATATCTTGGAATTATGTTTGATAATAAGTTAGAATTTAATACACACATTGACTATATGTATATCAAAGAAAATTGGAAAAAAGATTGGTTTCTTTTCAAGAATAAGAAAAAGAATGTCGACTATATGTGCAATAAAAGTATATAATACTATAATTAAGCCTCATTTTGAGTACTGCTCCACCATAATTTATCTTGGTAATATAACGATGATAGATAGATTGCAAAAATTACAAAATAAAGCAATGAGAATAATTTTAAAATGTCATTGGTTAACACCAATTGCAACTATGTTAAGTATGTTAAAATGGCTTAGTATAAATCAGAGAACCATTATGAATGTGTTAGTTTATGTTTTTAAAATGAAAAATGGAATGCTTCCCAGTTACTTGTGTGATAAGATTAATTATGTTAGTAATGTACACAGTCATAACGTAAGAAATGGGTCAGATTTTCGTCTCCCACATTTAAGAACTCGATCAGCACAAAATATGCTTACACATAATGGCCTTAAATTGTTTAACGAGCTTCCAAATGATTTGAAATCAGAAACAAATTTGAAAATATTTAAGAAAAAAGTTGTATTTTTTGTAAGAAATAGATATGCTTATGTATAAGTTTAATTTTATTATTTATTATTAATAGTAAGTTGTAAATAGCTAAAATATTGCTAAATAAATAAAATGAAATGAAATGAAATGAAACATCTCCGATAGAAGTCCAACTCTTAAGGCGTATTGGGCACAATGGGAGTCACTTCATGTACAAGAAGGAGTACTAAGACGAAAGTGGGAGTCCACAGACGGCAAATCTTATGTGATGCAGCTAGTCGTACCTCGTTCCAAGGTTAATGATGTTTATTCAAGAGGTGCATGAGGGAGCTTCCGGAGGACATTTGGGGGTGAATAAGACACTGGAAAAGGTAAGGCAGTGATTCTACTGGCTACATGCAAGAGAAGATGTCGAAAATTGGTGCAAGGGACCAGTCAGAAAAGTCCAGAGTAGAATGCAGCAGTATAATGTGGGCACGCCTTTTGAGAGGATTGCAATAGACGTTGCAGGCCCTTTTCCAGAAACCGAAAACGGAAACCGATACATTCTGGTAGTAATGGCCTACTTCAGCAAGTGGCCTGAGGCATTTGCCATCCCCAACCAGGAAACCAAAACAGTCGCGGATCAGATTGTTTTCAACTGGGTTAGCAGGTTTGGTGTACCCATGGAACTCCATTCAGATCAAGGGAGGAACTTCGAGTCCAAAATCTTTCAGGAAGAGTGTACACTCCTTGGCATTAAGAAGACGAGGACAACACCGCTTCACCCACAGTCTGATGGGATGGTTGAACGATTCAACCGGACCCTTAAAGAACACCTTTCCAAAGTTGTAAGCGACAATCAACGAGACTGGGATCGGCATATTCCGTTATTCTTGATGGCCTATCGAAGTGCAGTACATAGCTCAACAGGACATACACCATCAGAAATTCTGCTCGGGAGCACAATACGACTACCAAGCGAAATCAAATTTGGATGTTATACAAGTGAGCCACAAGGAATAGACGACTACGTGTACAACCTCAAAGAAAAGCTAGTTGACATTCACGAAAAGACGAGGGCAAATATAAAGCTATCGAGTGATCGGATGAAAACAAGATACGACGCAAAAGCCACAACGACAGGATTCCAAGTGGGAGACCTTGTGTGGTTTTATAATCCTCACCGTCGGAAGGGACTCTCACCGAAGCTTCAACAAAGTGGGAAGGCCCTTATACTGTCGTAACACGAATAAACGATGTCGTCTACCGCATTCAGAGAGGATTAAGAGGCAAACTAAAAGTAGTTCACAGCGACCGTTTACATCATTATAATGGTGATGGAAGTGATGGATTTGCTCGGGACAATCAATCCAAAGAGGGGGGCAGTGTAAAAACTTTCCATATTTGAGCTATAACGACTCCGAAATGCAAACAAACAGACACAATAAAGCTTACGGTCGCAGTGCAAACATACCCTTAATAGCTATAATTATAGCAACTCTCAAACGAAGGAAGCGCCATCTGCCGGATTATAGCTGAATTACCAGCTGTCAAATAAAAGCTTTTGGAAGGGAAATTATTGGGAAATTTCCCCTACGGAAAGCTCTGGAAGCAGAGACCAGAACGTTCTCCTTATTTTCAGATTTTGGAAAACAAGTATAAAAGGCACATGTTTGAACGGCAGCGACACAGTTTGTTTTTAATCGTGAATGAATAAAGTTGGTTGTAATAAAAGTGAAAAGTAAAGTTCGTGAATTAATTTCAGTGGTGAATAATAAATCGTTTTGTTTGTAGAAAGGAAAGTAAAGAGTTTTATTTTGTGAAATAAATAAGTGGACGTTTTAAATAAAGTAAATAAGTTTTATTAACGAACCTGAGAAAATATTACAATAACATTAACCAAAAATAGTGTTGCCTTTTTTCTCCGTAGGTTATACGTTTTCTTCATTTCATCTTGGACTTTACCTATTTGAGCTTTTGCTCCTGCTCTAATTTCCTCTCTGCTTTTCTCGAACTCAGCAACAATTTCCAGGTATAGAGCCTCCAACAACTTTATATCTTCCTTCTGTCGCATTTTTACTCCAACTAGAACTTCAAAGGGTTAATGGATCTTTGGAAAGTTGAATTAAGAACTCAAGTATTGCACTCAAACTTTTCAAAGGAAAACATTTCTATTCAATGAAGTATTTCATTAGAAAAAAGTATATTTAATCGGATAAACAAGGAACGGACATCGACATGCCACGGTACTGACATTTTTACTACACTTTTCCTAGCCATGTGAAAAGTCAATTTTTATTTTTTCAATTTCTTAAAACTATCTTACCCTGAGGCCACACGAGCGAGTAATCGCAAGCGAGTTACTAATACATCGAAACTTTTTCTACTCGCTAGTCAACTGGCTTGCCTTTTTCGAAGCCAGTTGAGAAGCGAGTAGAGCGGCGAGTGATTTGACAATTAATGTATGTACCCAACTCGCTAGCGAGTACTCGCTCGTGTGGCCTCCGGGTTAAAGATAGACAAAAATTCATAAAAACGAGCCTACTTATCAATATATTACAACTAACTTACTGGCCCCATTCGGGCGTTCTAAGTTGAACTAATAACTTAATGCTAATTTCTTTCGGCCTAAGAACTATAATAATTCTAAAATTCATGTCGGTTTTATTTTTCACCAAGAAGAATTGAAAGAAACTTGGTATCTTTATCTTTATTTTAGGGTTTTATATATAAACTTACAAACTAAATAAAACTAAATTAAAACTAATTAAAACTACTATAAAACTACTTAAAAACAATTACTACTTACAAGCTACTTATAAAATAATTACAAACAGAACAGCCACAGCAAGCATTTTCGGGATTTTCTAATTTTTTTGTGTTTTTATTGGTATCTCAGGAAGGCTATCTCATCTTGTGACTCAATATACAATTCCGTATGCTTCCGTACAAAAAAGTTCCAAAAACAGTTGATTTTAATAAAAATATGAGTGAGACTATCCAAATGTTACGGACTGTATGTATCTAGATACATACTTATATTGAAAGTAAAATAATGTTATTATTCGTCAATCAACCTCCCCCAGAAGAATTGTCCTTTGAAGATTTACATACATAAGTAATAAAATTCAAATAATTTGAAAAATCGCATGGCATTATGAAAAATCATTTTACAAAAATCTTATAGTGTTTGTAAGACAAGAAAAATTGGTTCTGAGGTTGAAAAAATTAATTCATAAAATATTAAAATTGGTATCGACGTAGAGTTGCACCCTTTGTTACATATCCAAAACCCCAAATTGGCTTTTTGTGTAAATTTCAAGAGGTGGAGAGGGGAAAAAGTTGGAAGTCTATCAAACTGCAATATTTGTTTTGGTACAACTTATCATATGATACACATATGAGATACGCTGATTTCAAAATGATAAGATTAGATGATGATACAACATACAAGCACCCATGACAAAGTTATGGTCTTTTTTAAGCGAAAACTAATATTTGAAATTGTATTTTGCGTAGAACAGGTCAAAACCTCAAAAAACACTATGAAGACATTTGAAAAAGTGTGATAACTTGAAATATTTGACTTGCAATTTTGAACAATTGTTGTCATAGGCCAACTCTCTGTTGTTTGTTCCTTAAAAGATCAAAGGCAATTTTTGATATGACGTTCAATTTTACGCAAATGACTTGACTTTTTATGTCGCTGGCTCTGTCTATAATGTCTATATTGACTAATAAAACATTTATTCTAATTTTCATTGACAAACCATTATTTTCATAGGGCTTTCGGCAATATTTTACCTGTTGTACTTATGAAAAACGTCATCATTACATAAAAAGGACTATAGAGTAGTCGTATCATTTTGCATTTGGTCTCATTAGATTCAACGTTAAAAGATACTCTTAAAAAATGAGTCATATATTTTATTCAATTACCACCAGCATGATCTTCTTCAACACTTGGAACTGTTTAATTTTTATTTTATTTTTTCTACGACAATTTTCTACCTTATGAAATATTTATATCCTTTTATGACAACTTTATTAGCTTTTCACCATCAAAGATGTTTCTGATGAGACATTTAATGTTATTTATTAATTATTCAAAACAACCTTTGTGAGCTCATGTAGCTGAAGAAAAGTAATTAATTATCCTCTTATTATATGCGACAAAATTTCATTTATTGGAAGGATGTCTACATATTTTCAAGTCATCAACTTTTGTAGGTTGTCAAATTATGGGAAAATCTTCTTTAAAAAGAGTTTGGAACTTTTAATGTTGCTTGGTTATATAATTAATAACTAACTGTTAATTCGTAATCTATAATTCATCCGTTCATGTTAAGGGTGCATGCAAAAAACAACTGCTTTTGCTTCTTGATTAAGTGTTTCCGACATCATGAGATTTCGATATGGGTGATTCCGTTCCAACTGTGATTTTTTGCGTCCAGTGCTTTTTTTGTTGTTTAATGTACAATGTTCGTATATATTTTTGTTTGGATTGTGTAAATGGCTATTTACTACAATCTACATTCAATATCATGACCAAATTTGCAACTTCTTCGACATGGCTTTGAAAAGTATGGTCAAAATATCAGTACCGTGGCATGTCCGATCCTTGTTTTCCGATTAAGTCTACTGTTTTCGAATGTAATAGTTCATTGAATAGAAATGTTGCCCTTAGAAAAGTTTGAGTACAATACTTGCTTGACAAAATAATGCAAAAATTAAGTCAAAATACTTATAGCTGAATAAAATAATCATGAATGAATGTTATCCGAGGTTTTAAATTTATTTTTTAATTCAAAAGATTTCCCGCTCAACCGCCATTTTGTTTTAGCTTTAACACGTACATATGTATTGTAGTTTTCTAAAAAGAGACACTATTTATGTATATTTAACAACAGTAATTTTGTTTTTGGTACGTTGTTGTATTTTAAGAGTGATATGTTTGCATGCGATGAAAGTATATCACAAATTTATTGGTCAGCACCGTGGTAGTATCTTTTAAGCATGTTATAACATGTTTCTGGTTGGTTATCAGAATTTTGTATTCGTTTTAATGGCACAAGCTAAAATTTTCCTGGAAATTATTTTCTCATAAGCATAGAGAAGTGAGGTTACATTAACTGTCTAAATGTCAGTACCGTGGATGTCAGTACCGTGCATTTAAATACTTATTGAGCTTTAAATAAATATAATTAAATAATTCTTTGCAATAATATTTTCTTTAACCAATTTTCTTTATGAGAACGATAGCAATACCTCAGACGAGCCAAACAAAAATCATTCCGTACAATAAAAACTAAGTAATAACCCAGCACAAGGAAAAGGGTTGCCATTCAGAAGAACAGACTTCAAAAACGAAAAAGAGATAATTTTTAAAGAAAACAAGGGAAGTAGAAATGTCAAGAGGTCAAAACGTATTATAAAATCAAGAATCTCAACAAAAATATGGTCAAAAAGAGGGAGAAAAAATTAAAAAGAAAAAAAAAAGAAAAAGAGCGTCATTATCGTCTACACTAGTTTTAGTACATTTCACTATATTTTTTGTTCTTTAAAAGTTGTAGCAAAATGCTTTTATAGATATGATACTCTGACTAAATGAAGCCACAAACACAAAACGAAAATTGTTTCCAAGAAGTTTTAGTTTTTGAAAATTTTCAAAAAAAAAAAAAATCACAGTTGGCAGAGAATCACCCATATATCTTTTCTTTTGAGTATTTGTGTAAAGAAAATACGATGAATTTGTTCTTAAAGAATGTTATGTAAATCAACTGAATATTTGTTTTTCAATGAGATAAGTTGTATCAAAATCTTGAGTTTGCTTTAACAGCTGAAGTAGTTAAAATTATTTACATCATAAACGTACCTTCTTAACTGTGCCAAATAAAGATTACTTTTGTACTGTCCTTAATGGCCATTTTCGAACTCAGAAGTAAACCAGGTTGCTAAACAAAAATGTCTTTATTTTTATTCACAATAGGTAGAACTAAAACTCCAATTCTATTCTAATATAAAAAAGATGCGGGCTTTTTCTCTTCGAAGTTCTTTTGAGCTCAAAATAAAAGCCACCAGTATTTATTCTACCCTCAGCCAGGTGTCTTCAGTGGTATATGGTAAATGCAAAAAGCTTTTGAAAAAAGTTGAGATATTTGCGCCGTACGACTCTAAGACAGAATCTTCAAACTATTTCTTTCAAAATATCTACGAGTATAAATGAATTATGTATTGACCTGAGGGCCTTGAGAGTTTTTACTTCACTTAGAGGCAAAAAGCTCTTAACCCTATCATTTTCAAAATCATTTAAAATTAATTTTTATTTGTGACCTCGTCCTCCCATATCTGCAGCCGACTACAATTGCCGCTCTAGTTTTCTTTTAATTATATTCACAAACGATTGTTCTGCAGTATTTGCAATTTGCACACAACTACCACCCACTCAACTCTGCCACAGCAGGATCTTACCCTTAGATGAAGAGGACTTACCTCTTGCAACACTATGTTGCTGTATTGCTATACGTTCATGGCTAACAAATCACAAGTTACATACAAACAGTATCTGGTAGTGTATATACATATATGTAAATCTTAGGTGCATCTCTGAACTTGGTGCCAAGGTGATTCTCACCGTATCCAAAACAACACTCTGTTATTGTTGCTCCATTATTTATCCTTCCTAGCATGCTGGCATTAATTTTTTCTTCCGAGTAATGTCAAGGGGATCATTCATTTCACCAGAAGGCTAAGGTACCTGGAAAGACTTGAGAATTGTGCGATTACTGCGACTCTAGCATATGGCGATAATGAGTAAACATAAATCTCTTCTAAATATTTCTAGAATTGTTTTGCACTTAGCACCCCTGTTAGGTATGAGTGCCCAAGTGTGCGTAGGTGGAGTCGCAGCGGAATGCATTTAATGAACTTCAATTCGATTCCAATGATGTCATTGGAATTCCACCGTCGAGTAATTGCATTTTGCGGTAGTAAATAGGCTACTTGTCTACAAACTATACCTCCCTTTGCATTTAGCATTTTCTCAAACTGTTATACCTATGTATGCCCTTTTTTGTTGTGCTGTATATATTATGTAAAACGAAGCTTTATGATCCAGGATTCATTTTATGGGTCGGGAATTCCGTTCCACCAGTTTTGTTTCCTTATCCAAACGGTTTTCCCCTTCATTGTTTTCCTACTCGTTGAAAATGGACGGAACAGAACGAAAAATGACTGTTGGTAAGGCGCATGTGAACATCGCATCCATATTTAAATGAAGCACGTTATGTTTTTTGCACAACAATGAAATAATATACCCGGTAGCAAAGGTACCAAGGATTCTACACCAGAGCAGTAGGGCTGGAAAAATCGGTCACTACAGTTGGCTTTTAAAGGACTTCATCCATCTGTCAATGTGTTGTTTGTTGTTCATGTGATGTGGTTGCATTTCCCCTGGCATTATAATTAAAGTGATTCCACTGTAGAGTCATGACATACGTTTCCTTATTGTTAAGTGAAGTACCTAGTTGCATATATTTTGTTTTTGTAAATTGTACGAGACAAAAAGAGTTTTTTTTTATAATTTTGAGCTTTCCAATTTACGAGTATATTGGAGTGAATATTGTAATATTTGTTATTGTTATGTTCAGACGAGGTGTGTTTTTTTTTTCGTACATGGTAGGGAAATATAATATTGAAAACTCTTTGTCTAGCAACAGTGTTTTCAGTTAGCTTTTTTTGAGGGTGAAAGCTTGTTAGAATAATGTTTATAAACTATGTACATATACTGGTTCGTTGTAATTATCCAAATACATAAATAAAAACTGTTGCTGATGATGTACTTTTAAAATGTATCTATTTCTTCATACCAATTTGTTTCACAAAAAGAAATCCTTCAATATCATCTACATGTAAACTGAAAGACATTTTATTATTATTTACACAATGACATGTTTAAAGAAAAGTGTTGGCTGCCAAAATGCTCCTGGAATGATTTACTATTACTATGAAAACTGCTTTAAAAGTATTTAACTCAAACTTGCCTGTGAATTGTGTATCGCTTCTTTCAAAATTTTGGTATGCCTAAGGCAACGAGAATTTTGCTAACATATTTTAGAATATGAAGTGGTTGAAGCAATATATCCATTCAAAATATCATAAACATATAGGGCTTCAGAAAACATCCGCATCCAACGGTTTGCAAGACTTAATAAATTTATCAGTTTTAAACGGCTTTTGGATGGTGGCAACACAAAATTCTCGCGATTCCAATTGAATCGGAAGAACAGTACAAGTGCCTTTGCAGAAAAAATAAAATAAATTGTTTATTGGCTTAAACAAATGTTTTTAAAAAAGAAATTTTAAACTTTCTTATCATTAGCAATCTTTTTTACATTTTCGTACCAAAAAATCTTTTTTTTTTGTCTGAGCAATAAGAAGTTACGCCTATTTTTCTTACGTTTTTAATTTGGCACTTGTACTGTTCTTACACTCACCGATTCAATTGAAGCTTCTGAGTGCAAATTAAAGGAATTGTTTTTTTTTACGAATTCAATTTTTTTAACGTCGAGATCAAATAAAAAGTACCAGACGATGTTGCAGTACTTTATAAGAGAATGAACTAAGGAATATAATCGTCGTCGTTCAATGAAAGCTCCCTAAGTCCATTTTTATTAATTTTGAGACATAGGTACTTTTAAGGGATTAGTACTAAACAGAACTTGAAAATGTTTGAATTTTAATTTAGAAACAGACCAACATAAGATTAAGAGACCTTTCATATTTTAATAAATATATCGTATTCACGAGAGGTTTCGAAAGAAATGGACTTATTGAGATAGAACGACGACTATATATTCCCTTGAGTCATTAAATTTGCTTGACCTACGCTTCACGAATCCTAACATGCTGTTGTTCTTAGAACAATATTTGTAAATTTGATGCTTAAAAGTTCACTTCTTTCGATGTTTTTTCGTCAATAATATAGTTAATAAGACACGGTTGCACACGCCTGTTTACCTGCATCCACAATGACATACCAGTTATATTGCACCATTTGACTAGACTTTTACAGCCAAATTAAAAAACGCGGAATAGCGAAGGGTTACTAATAAAACAAAATTTCTGCTATGTGACGTTTACTATGCTAAACCACCGAAGCCGATGGTTTAGCGAAGGAATGAGCAGCAGACTCTTTTTTTTTTATTGGTGTTGGTATCAAAAGATTTACCTTTTCAATAACATTTTTGTTCTATGCACAATGATTTCACTATGTTCTGAAGAATATAAAGCAAAAGGGTATTTATAAATGGTTTGGTTTATTTTTATGAGCTTAATTTGTCTTTGGTGCTCCAACTCTCGCTTCTTTTTCTTTTTTAATTAAATTTACCAAAAAACCTACTAATAATTTAGATAGACATAAACAAGAAAATTCTTAGGCCGCGGCCACGCAGTAAGCGGCTGAGCGGCTGAGCGGAAAAAAAATTATAAAACATATGAAATCACATAGAAGCGGCCACGCTATGAGCGAGCGGCGAAACAAAATTCTGAGCGGCTAAGCGGCGCCGCTCAGCAACCAAACCTGTTTTAATTTTTAGTAATGTTCTGAGCGGCAAGAAGTAAAGATGGCCAAAGTAAACATTGAGTTGTTAATTTCGTGTGTGCAATCTACATTTTAACTACTAATCGCTCAAAAGCAGTCGCTCAGTGCCTGGCCATACGTCGCTTAGAGCTGCCGCTCAGCCGCTTGCCGCTCAGCCGCTTAGCCGCTCAGCCGCTTACTGCGTGGCCGAGGCCTTAGGTGTGTTTGTTTACTTGAAATTTTAAGATTTCAAAACCCATACGGAAAAAACCCAAGCTTCCGAAACTTGGTACAAATTTCAACATACTTAACAGGCCTTGTACGGTAAACGTCACTTTACTATTCCACGAATATAATTTTTTTTTAATGAGAAATTTTAAGCCGTGGCTTAACTCTTATTCCATGGTTTAGTTAAATCGTGGAATAAATGTAGAATAAGCGTTCTTTATTAATAGCGCTGTTAATATCTTGCACCATTTGACTAGACTTTTAATATCTTGTTGCATTCTGAGTTGTTAACTACATTGAATAACTTGAGATCAACTGAAAATAACAGAAACCTTTTAAATAACAAATAGAACAGGGTCCAAGAAAGCTACCTTGAGGCATACCTAAAGTAACATTTATTGCACGAGAAGATTCACCACAAAATTTAAATTTGACATACTGCTTTCTGTCTGATACGAAAAAATCTACTTTAATAAATTACTTCGTAATCCAATTTTCTGTAAACTTAAAGGTTAACAATCCAATGTCAACTCTGTCAAAAGCCTTACTGAAATTGGTGTAGGTTTCCATTTTTCAATTGTTGTACCTGGGCGAAACGCATATGGACTTAAGGTCACAAAAACTTTAAAAAATTGAATTTATATTCAAGAAGTCCACAAAAACAAAAACAAAAATAAATAATTTTCAATTATTTACGTTTTTATTCTTATTCTGGTTTCCATTTTAGTTAAAACAAAAAGGTATAGTTAGAAATATTAGTTGCAGTGATGTTCACTTAACACTGACTTCAACCCTACGCACAATCTATAGGATATAAGCTTTTCAAAAGCTTTTGGCATACTTCTGGAAAAACACCACATCCAAAGATTTATTAAAAAGTTCCAAAAGGGATATTTCCTTTGATCTGATTTCCTTTGAGAAATATATCTGTGGTGTTTGGTAGAAACATGATAACTCCATTTTAAAATTTGCGTCTTTGCGTCCACTTTGCATCGACCTACAACCTAAACGGGTGAACCGATTTTCTTCAAATTTGAAACATAATTTTTCAAAGGTTATGTTCATAAGTATTCCAAATTTGAAGAAAATCTGTGGCCTCGTTTACACTCTAGCTTAATTAAAAGTGGGCGTAAAGACGCTAATTTTAAAATGGAGTTATCAGGTTTCTACCAAACACCACAGATATATACATTAGTAAGCTTGATGACTTTACCAATTTTTCTTAAGCTACCTTGCTTGCCATGTGAATAAATTCGTCACTCTCGAAAAAAGTTGGTCTCACAATTCTGGTTTATAAGTCTGCGTGTCTGTCCGTTGAGCTACTGTCTAAACGGCTGTATACATTTTTTTTAAACATTGCGTTTTTAATGATTCCCCCCCCCCCACAGTTTTAAAATTTTTTTAGAACCAAAAACAACGGTACCTGCCATACAATTTTGTTTGGTAATTTAACATAATCGTATTTTTCTCCACAATTTTTCTTAAAACAAATTAAATAAATTACCTTTAGTAAAGTTTACCTTTGGGTTTACCGTTTTTCAAAAAATGGTTATCAATGGCACCTTGATCCCAAAGAAGCATTTTTTTAAATTACGAATTTCAAAAAAGTTCAAATAATATTTTTCATATATCAAAATTCTCAAAGTAAACATTTTTAAAGGATCATGGGCACTTTTGTACGGACTTTGGTCCTACTTTCAACATGGCTCAACAGTGATGAAACGTATGTCCTTTGAAAGGACATGAGGAGTACTTTATTTCAACATATAGCAGCTAAGTCGAAATCGAGTGGTATTTTGGACTATTTTATAAAAAAGTACTTTAAAAAATGAAAAAAATGGCAACACTTACAAAAATGATTTTTACCTTTTTTGAAAGTATTTTCTACCAAAAAAAACTTTTAAACTAAAAAATAATGAAATTTTGTTTTAATATATTAAGTCTACTAATTGTTTCCGTATTGTGATATGAAGTTCTAAGTTGGCTTGTCAATACACTGCCTCTATTAATTATGTATCAAACACTGAAAACCAAACAGTTTCATCTTTTTTATTTTCAGAGAAAATTGAAAATAAGAGTTTTTATGTTTGAATACAAAACTTTGATTTGATGCTGTTTGTGTTGCTGTTATTGGTTTGATATTTATATAAGTGACTTATTAGTACAGGTAAAATAGTAGTAAAAAGTCTTTCGAATAAAAAAAAATTCAAAAACCTACGTTTCTGTAACTGAAAACAACAAGAGCTAACAAAATAAAGAATAAACTTGTTGAATAGTTGTTTTTCAACTGACAGTATCGAAATTGTTTGTAGTGAAGAAGTTGTTAAGATATAAGCCATTGCAGTATTGTTTATCATGTGATAGAATCGGCCCATTCCGGCGACTTAATTGCTAATGCCGCGCTAGGCAAGCAGACCACGTCCACAGAACATGACATTCCTTTCCACTTTCGAAACTCTTCCTTTCCTATTTATCTAACCTTGCCTTTGTCATATGCTTCTTCATTACCGATTCTTCTCCTCACTTCCTCTTGCCACGCAACAAAAATGGCCATCCATTTTTATTATGTACATAGGTACATACTTTTGACTCTTTTCACAACTTCTTGTTAATAATTGAATTTAATTTATAAAACATTACTTAACCTCTTCAATGTTAAGCAACGTTTATGTATAAACCACAAGAGCATTCATGCATTTGATTGTTATTGATTTAATAAATCTATGACCTGGTCGTGTAATGCATTTTCGTATTTCAGGTATAAATTTTCCTAAAACTATGAAAACATAATCAAATAAACCTCCATGAGGCATGGCTTACATGACAGCTCTTATGTAGATTGAAAATATGCAAGAAAAAAAACGTGCTTTTTAACAGCTGCTCGTTTCAATTAAATTTAATTTATATCAAGGACAGATGAAATGCACATAAATATGTGCATAACTCAGGCAGAATTATAATAAAAATAAACAAAATTATTCAAATGATATCGAGGTAACAAAAGTTTTTGTTTTACTTTATATACAAATCTTTGTTATTAAATAACAACACCGAACATAATCTTCATATATATGTATGTATATAAATGAATGTGTTCATACTTAAGTATTTCAATTAACTATAGTACGTCATAAGCCATATTACAAAAGGATAAGTGCTTTTTCCTCTATTTGCACGAGGTCATTGAAAATGAAGAATGGAGTAGTAGTAGAGGTAGATTAAAGAATTTATTAGTCCTGGTTAAAATACGAAAGTGGTTTTTATTGTTAAACCATTTATTTTACCATAATACATGGTTATTAGATTTGTAGCTATTTCATAGAAGTGCTATATGGTATTCGGTGAAAAGGTACGTACAGATAATATTTTTTTTAATAATAGAAACTAAATTAATTTCCCTTTTAATGGATTTAATCCATTTTTTTAAATTGTATAAGAATAAATAGATTCATTTCGATGTTTTGCAATAAAGCCATCAACAATATTGACCTTGGTCTGTAATCAAAGCCATGTTGGAGTTATTTACATGTACATTTATGTATGTAGAATATACATGCACAATGTTTTAAGCCGATCTTTAATATTCAAAAAATATAAATAATGATTACTAAAAGAAAAAAATACTTCCATGTTATCTATTGAATCACATTTAGTTTGTTGTCTTAAAATAACAAGTATACGCCACGGTGTCCATTTTGAATTTAAAGATAAAGCTTTGTATTGAGTTTGGATTCAATCTTAATCATCAATTTTTTTCACTTTTTCTTCACAGATATATGTACATAAGGGTGGTCGTTATGTGTTTTTGGTTTTAGTTTTTATATGTGGATAGGCGTAAATCAGTTCCAAATGCTACATACAAAAACTCATATTTTGTCGCACAAATTAATTTCTTAGTGCTTTCGAGTGGATTTCCGAAAACAGTAAAAAATACGTCAATTTTCGATTAGCGTTTGAGTCCAAATGGGTTGTCGCAGAAAAAACCATAAATAGAGATTTATTAGAAATTTTGTATACTTTCAATGGTACTCTGATGTAATTTTCGAACAGTTGGTAGTTTTCGAGCCATTAGTGAAAAACTCCCAAAAAATGCAGTTTTGCATCCTTTTTCGCATTGTTCCATGTTGCGTCACTAAGTTTTGTTGGCAAACCTCAGATTTGGACTCAGCACCCCCGTAAACATAAAGGAGCGAACAAATCAAAGCTACCCCACAATTTGCATGGTAAATACAGGGTGTCCCGCACCTGAGTGGAAGTATCTTAGGGTGTGGTTCCTGGGTGTATTCTAAGAAAAAAATTGTATAGGGGGAAAGTTGTATCTCCCCTCCCTGAGGCAGGGAGGGGCAGTTTCTGAAAAATTGACCTAAAATGCAAAAAAAGCATTAAAAACCAACGAAAACACATCTAATAATGTGCTATATTTTTTTTGAAAGTTAATACTCCATTCTTGCATTTGGTTTTTAAATCAAGTTGTTTAAGCGAATAGTTTTTGAGAAATTAAATTTCAAAGTCAAATTTGTTTAAAAAAATTGAGATTTTTTTTTCTTAAGTCGATATTTTTCAAAATTTTACGTAATTAAGTGCTATTTTTGTGTTCAATATTCATTGCCTTCATTATTTTGTAATCCATTACCGAAAACTAAATGTAAAAATCTTTCTTAGTTTTTGAGAAATTAAGAAAAAACAAAAGGTACTTTCCCCAAAAGAGCCTGAAAAAATTAATTTATTCATGAATTATCCATAATTTAACCCTTTTTTCGGGCTTATTTGGTAAAAGTACCTTTCGTTTTTTCTTAATTTCTCAAAAACTAAGAGAGATTTTTACATTTGGTTTACGGTAATAGACTTAAAATAAATGAGGGAAATGAATATTGAACACAAAAATAGCACTTAATTAGGTAAAATTTTGAAAAATATCGACTTAAGAAAAAAATCTCAATTTTTTTAAACAAATTTGACTTTGAAATTTAATTTCTCAAAAACTATTCGCTGAAACAACTTAATTTAAAAACCAGATGCAAGAATGGAGTATTGGCTTTCAAAAAAATTATAGCACATTATTAGATGAGTTTTCGTTGATTTTAAATGTTTTTTTTTGGCATTTTAAGTCAATTTTTCAGAAACTGCGCCCCCCTGCCTCAGGGAGGGGAGATACACCTTCCCCCCATACAATTTTTTTTCTTAGAATATACCCAGAAACCCAACCCTAAAATACTTCCACTCAGGTGCGGGACACCCTGTATACAATATGACTAGAATATAATGGAAAAGTGTGAAAAAGAACTAACATTTTTTTTTTTGAAAAATGCTTAAATGTACTTTTGATTAGTACCGGTGTTCAAAATTTGGTTAATAAAACATATATCAAAATAGCTCAAATAAAAAATTTTCTCAAATACCTACTGTTTGCATTAAAAAAGAAAAAATAAATTCAGTTTTGATAAAGGCATTGCAGGTTCAAAGTAAAGTAAATTCAAGTTTTACTAAAACGAATTTATTATATGACAGTCAACCCTTCTTAGATGAATTTCTCCTATAGAAAACTCGATACAAATTATGTACAACACCAAATCTGAAACAAATTGGTTCACCCATTTTAACAATTATATACAGTAGACGCAAGAACGCACAGTCGTGTAGACGCACGCATACACAAAATGTTTAAAATTCATCTTCGATCAGAGAAATTTTTAGCCCTTTTATATAACGAACAAAAAGCATACAATTTGTATTCATCTCTTTAAACGATGTTTCAAAGTAAATCATAAAGCAAAAGCTATAGGCTTCTCTAAACTACAACAAGAGATGAAAATCGTAATGTTTGCTGGATGGAATGCAATAAAGATGCCTTTGGCTCTACTTTGAGTTTACTGACATTCTGTGCTGATTTTTTTCCCTTGCTTCTATGGGCAGGTCATGGTTGTTAAGTGTTACAAATAGGAAAATCTGTTTTTAATTTCACATTCCTCTAGATCCTGTAGGATTACAAAGAAAGTTTCAGCTCACAACATCATAATCATCAGTTAATCGAAAGGGGAATTGTTTGTTTCCCAGACGAAAAGTAGTTATTAATTTGTCAGAAGAGCTATTTTTCAAAGAAAAAAGGATCAGAAAAATAATAAGAGCCAACGAGTGCTCCTGATGCGGTCACAATAGAAGTGACAAATCATGGTGGCCTCTTTCTGGTTTTCAATGTTCGTGGGGGGAATCGGGTTAGGGACGTATTGTCATAGCAATCAGTGAACGTAGATACTAGATAGATAGATTTAGATAGATTAGATAGATAGATAAGATTTTTATTTACTTGCAATTATTACATTTTCAATAAACAATCGATAAAGCATGGTTTTGCCGTCTGCCTGATTGACAAGGTTTTAACTAAATCTTAAGATATGTAATTAAATTAAGTTGCAGTTGTTTAGCTAAAAATATTCATTTCTTATTCTGCTTCTATAGTTGAGTGCTGTTTTACAATATTTAAGCATTTTGTGCACATCTACTTCATTTAGGAGAGCTATAGTTTCATTTTCAGATAAAAAGTCACTGCCTAGTACCTGTCTTCTAGTTTCCCTCAACACTGGGCACCTTCCGACAAAATGAAAAATATCTTCTCTTTCCGCCATGTTACAAATATCACAGAGTAATGGAAGATCGTCGCGATGTGGAACAAAGTTTATATTTAACAATTCGCCTCTTAACCGAAACATGTTTGAGATTTGCTCTATAGTATTGGCATCTTGGAAGTAGCTTCTTACGTGTGTGAAGTTAGCATAACATTTTTGAGCTAGGCCAATGGGACCATGGCAGGAATTTGCAGTTTTTTTGCATTTCTTATGCATTTCTATTCCGGATTTTGCAGTTCACCAAATAGTGGGTGTAACCGACTGTACTGCTAACTTCACTGTGAAGTTAGCAGTGCCTATGCTTTTCTCAGCAACCGGGCTAGCTAGGAATCTGAAATAAGGCTCTGAATTTGCAGTTTAATTTGCAGTTCCAGAAAAGGAAAAAACCAAATTTCTAAATCCTTACATAAAAAAAATTTCATACTGTACTGCTAACTTCACTGTGAAGTTAGCATAAAAGTCCTTTTCTCGGCAACGGTGATATGTAGAAATTTGCAGTAAGGCTCCAAATTTGCAGTTTAATTTGCAGTTCAGGAAAAATTTATGTCCAAATTTTTAAGTCCAAATTTGAAAAAAAAATCGAATAAATTCATTTTTCACTCTTAACGTCACTGTGAAGTTAGCAGTACATACCCTTTTCTCAGCAACTGAGCCACCTAGAAAATTGCAGTTTAGGTCCAAATTTGCAGTTTTTCATGCACTTTAAGAAAAAACTAAGTTCAAATTTGTACATCCAAATTTGACAAAAAAAATCGAAAATTTTACTTTGCACTGTTAACATCACTGTGAAGTTAGCAGTACATACCCTTTTCTCAGGAACTGAGCCACCTAGAAAAATGCAGTTAGGGTCCAAATTTGCAGTTTTTTATGCACTTCAAGAAAAAACTAAGTTCAAAATTTAAAGTCCAAATTTGACAAAAAATCGATTAAATTCATTTTCCGCTGTTAACATCACTGTGAAGTTAGCAGTACATATCCTTTTCTAAGGAACTGAACCAGCTAGAAAATTGCAGTTGGTGTCCAAATTTGCAGTTTTTCATGCACTTCAAGAAAAAACTAAGTTCAAATTTTGTAGTCCAAATTTGACAAAAAAATCGATTAAATTCATATTTCACTGTTAACATCACTGTGAAGTTAGCAGTACATACCCTTTTCTCAGGAACTGAGCCACCTAGAAAATTGCAGTTAAGGTCCAAATTTGCAGTTTTTCGAGCTGGTAGTCATGGTAGCTAAAGCTCATAAATATATTAACAATGTAATTCACTTACTTGTTAATAAAGATATAAATAAATAAATATAAATAAATTATTTATGTATGTAGTTATTTTCAATTTAGTATTTTCTATTGTCGATTTTCATTTTTCATATTTTTTTATTAAGATTTATATTTTTATCCATAAATAGTCTGACTTGGACAAATGTTATTATAATGGGAATTTTGCCCCTCCTTAAATGAAAAAGAGAGGTATTAGTAGGCTTAATGATTCAATTTCTTAAAAAAATATTGATAAGGGGAATTTGATTTGTTAATTATATGAGTATTTAAGTACTAATTGTATGAATATTTGAGTACTTAAATTTTTTGGACTTAGTTTTTCTTTGAAGTGCATGAAAAACTGCAAATTTGGACCTTAACTGCAATTATCTAGCTGGCTCAGTTCCTGAGAAAAGGGTATGTACTGCTAACTTCACACTAACGTTAACACTGCAAAGTGAATTTTTCAAATTTTTTGTCAAATTTTCTTGAAGTAAATGGAAAACTGCAAATTTGGACACCAACTGCAATTTTCTAGCTGGCTCAGTTCCTTAGAAAAGGATATGTACTAATAACTTCACAGTGATGTTAACAGTGAAAAATGAATTTAATCGATTTTTTGTCAAATTTGGACTTTAAAATTTGAACTTAGTTTTTTCTTGGAGTGCATGAAAAACTGCAAATTTGGACCTTAACTGCAATTTTCTAGGTGGCTCAGTTCCTGAGAAAAGGGTATGTACTGCTAACTTCACAGTGATGTTAACAGTGAAATATGAATTTAATCGATTTTTTTGTCAAATTTGGACTTTAAAATTTGAATTTAGTTTTTTCTTGAAGTGCATGAAAAACTGCAAATTTGGACACCAACTGCAATTTTCTAGCTGGCTCAGTTCCTTAGAAAAGGATATGTACTGCTAACTTCACAGTGATGTTAACAGTGAAAAATGAATTTAATCGATTTTTTGTCAAATTTGGACTTTAAATTTTGAACTTAGTTTTTTCTTGAAGTGCATGAAAAACTGCAAATTTTGACCCTAACTGCAATTTTCTAGGTGGCTCAGTTCCTGAGAAAAGGGTATGTACTGCTAACTTCACAGTGATGTTAACAGTGCAAAGTAAAATTTTCGATTTTTTTGTCAAATTTGGACGTACAAATTTGAACTTAGTTTTTTCTTGAAGTGCATGAAAAACTGCAAATTTGGACCTAAACTGCAATTTTCTAGGTGGCTCAGTTGCTGAGAAAAGGGTATGTACTGCTAACTTCACAGTGACGTTAACAGTGAAAAATGAATTTACTTGGTTTTTTTTTCAAATTTGGACTTAAAAATTTGGACATAATTTTTTCCTGAACTGCAAATTAAACTGCAAATTTGGAGCCTCACTGCAAATTTCTAGGTATCACCGTTGCCGAGAAAAGGACTTTTATGCTAACTTCACAGTGAAGTTAGCAGTACAGTATGAAATTTTTTTAATGTAAGGATTTAGAAATTTTGTTTTTTCCTTTTCTGGAACTGCAAATTAAACTGCAAATTCAGAGCCTTATTTCAGATTCCTAGCTAGCCCGGTTGCTGAGAAAAGCATAGGCACTGCTAACTTCACAGTGAAGTTAGCAGTACAGTCGATTACACCCACTATTTGGTGAACTGCAAAATCCGGAATAGAAATGCATAAAAAATGCAAAAAAACTGCAAATTCCTGCCATGGTCCCATTGGTCTAGCTCAAAAATGTTATGCTAACTTCACACACGTTAGCTTCTTTCGTTTAGATTGTAGTTCAGCCTGCTGTAGATCATCCGATGAAGTGAACTTGATGCCTGTTCTGTGTAGATCTCTCTATAATGTTCATCCAATTGCATAATTATCTGGTACAGTGTTGGTTTCCAGGTACTCTGCTCACTGAGATTTAAAGTGATATCTGCCTCATCTGCTAGTTCAATCCACTCCTTAACCCATCCTGTTTTGCTGTGTATAGCTTGCAAGGCTGCTTTCTTCGGTAAACGATTGTTGGGCATATTCAATACCCTCAAAATATAATCGACTTGCAATTTCAACGTTTTTATGAAGAGTGGGGATAAGCCTGTTTCTAGCATTAACATGTAATTTGGGGTACTTGTAGGAAGGCGAAATATACGTTTCAAATAAAATCTCTGGAGTTTTTCCACAGTCTCGAATTTCCTTGCTCCCCAAACTTGGGCCGCGTAAAATAAAATTGATTGGGATACTGCTTCAAAAACTTTATATTTACTGCTGTGTGCGATGTTTTTGTTGTTGAAGCATTCTTTCCAAGCCACATTAATAGCGGTTTTAGCCTTAAGCAGTTTTTCCTTGAGATGTTTTTCCATATTTAAGTTTTGGGTAAAATATACTCCTAAGTATCTGTACTCATTTACTCTTTCTATGGTTTCGTTATTGAAGTACCATTGTTCACTTGAGCTATTCCTTCCTCCACCTTTCTTAATTACCATCACTTTCGACTTGTTTAGGTTCACCACCAAACTCCATCGCTTGCAGTACTCGGACAATCGATTTATCATAAGCTGTAGAGATTGCTGTGAGTTTGCCAGCAAAACAATGTCGTCAGCAAAGAGTAAGGCTTTAATGACCTCTCCAGCATAGTTGACACCTCCTGGCAATGCTTCAGTGATATCATCAAGAAATAGTGCGAATAAGCTAGGACTAAGCGCACAACCCTGTCTTACTCCTGACTGTGTCTGGAACCACTCAGATAAATGTTTACCATTCCAGACCGCTGCTCGGGTGTCTACGTACAAATTCTGGATAACTCGTCTAAACTTAAACGACATCCCAGATCCAAATAACTTAAACATTAATGCGTTTCGATCAACTGTGTCAAAGGCAGCTTTAAGATCTACAAAAAATGTGTATAGTTTTTTATTTTTTGCCAAAAATGAGTCCGCTATGCTCCTTAGAACAAATATATGGTCTATAGTAGAGTAACCTGTCCTGAATCCAGCTTGAGACTCACCTAATAGATTCTTCGAGTCAATCCACGTGTTCAGCCGCTTTAGTAGAATCGCTGTAAAAATTTTATAAGAAGCGTTCAAAAATGAGATTCCTCTATAGTTAGCTGGATCTTCTATGCTGCCTTTTTTATGTATCGGAAAAATCAATGCATCTTTAAACTGCTGTGGGATGGTTCCAGTTTCTAAAATTTGGTTATAGATGCTTACAAGATTCCTTATAAGTTCCTCAGTGCCATATTTATAAAATTCAGCTGGTATCCTGTCCGAACCTGCCGCTTTTCCATCTGCCAGCGCATTAACCGATGACCGAACCTCCTCCTGTGAAATTGTACTGTCCAAAATGTCATCGTGAAAATACGGTTGGGCATAGTGAATCGTGACTGGGTCCAAAGATGTTGAGTTCAGCAGTTCATTGAAATGAATTCGTAGAGTTGAGGTATCTAATCCACGACTGATAATATAGTTCGTGCCATTTAATTTCCGGGCCAAGTTCCAAAATTCGGAGGGATTACTACACCTTGCTAGCTTTCTCGCCTCAGCTTCATAGTAGATTACTCTTTTTTCCTTACAAAGCGCTTTATAAATTTGGTTATACTCCATATATAGGTTTTTTGCATCGCGTTCGTTACTCCGCCTAAATACATTAAGCCAAGCAAATGATAAGTTTCTCGCCTGGTTGCAATCGGAATCGAACCAAGGTTCACTAAAATTCTTTTTCTGTTGCCGATGAGGATTATTTGGCACATCATGCGCTTCCTTTATAATGCATTCGATTTTGTTCAAACAAATATAATTTTCCTCGGACAGCAACAGCGAATTCAGCTTTGTTCTGTAATTTGATGCCGTTGTGATCCTCCATTGTAGTTTGGGCAGAAGTTCTAAGGCCACCCTTTCTTCATTCACCATTTCTCCGCATTTAAATGTTACAATAATTGGCATATGATCTGAATAATTTTTTTCTTGTACTTCAAAATCAGTTATCAGTGAACTCCATTCTCCACTTTCTAAGCTATAATCTATAACAGAACTACCCTGTTTCCCAACAAATGTGAGTTCACCTTGGATGTCTCCCGCACTGGTACCATTTTGGATCCTGAGCCCGAAAGAGTTGCATAGATCCAGCAACTTTGTACCTCGTGCATTCTTCGTTGTGTCTTTAGTTCGTCTGTTACAACCAACTCGATCATTTTCAGTTCCTCCTTCGTTACCGACCCTGGCATTTAAATCTCCAATTAGCAGCAAATTTTCGACCAGATTTACAGATGTAACAAAATCCTTAATTTTTTCAAAGTCAGTATCCCATTGATTACAATTTATGTAGGTTGGCAATATACGAAATTTCTTTCCACAAATGTTTAAATCTAGACATATTACTTCTCCATAGTTTTTGAATTCAATGATGTTACTATCGATATCTTTTTTATATCCGAAGATGCAGCCACCACTCGCCCTTCCTTTCGCATGTCTTCTTATTGCTGGTATAATTTCCACATTATAATTACTAAATTTGTTTTCGTACTTTATAAAATCATTACTATTAATATATGTTTCATACAGAAAGAATATATTGAATTGGTTAACAAAACTAAAAAAATCGGTAAATATAAATTTGTTACTAAGCCCTGCTATATTGTATGACAAGATTTTTAATACTTTTACATTTTTCTTTAAATTATTATTTATATTTTCTTGTATGTTATTTTCCTTATATATAGTAGATACTATACAATACATAAACAAGAGTGTACCTGATATTAATATTTGAATTTATCCAGACGATGTTATGGTATTTCATTATTTCACTGGCCAGTTGCCAGAGTGTTTAGCCCGTGTCTTACGAATACTTATATTTTTCCCTTTTGGTTGTTCCATGTCCGATTCAAAATGAAATCCTTGAAATTGCTCATAATAAATTCTTCGAAAGGTGTGTGTTTGTATATAAGCGAGATGAGAATCTGAAATACAATTCGCTGTATATTTGTATCGATCTTTGATTACGTACGCCCAGGGACATCCGTCGAGCCATTGGACATTCCTTGTGGTTGTACTTGTATACAAACAAAAGAATGTATTTGGGAACATTCCAAGGACCATCTTTAGTTTTGCATTCTTATAATGTGTTATTTATTTCGCAAATTTTTAAGCTTGAAATAAAATCATAGAAGTTCAGGGGTAAAACTGAAAATTTAAACAGAAAATTACAAGGATAATGCTGGCCTCCATTGGTACTTATATTTGTACCATAGTCTAAAAATCAACACTAATAGCTGGTTTATTAAAAGTGTTATATTAATAAAATACATAAATGGATGACTTACTCGTTTTTTAATTATTTGATATTGGCACTATTACCTATAGGGCAAGTTTTGATTCCTCACAAGGATGATAAAACACGAAAAAGGTGAATTCCGTAGTTATGTCTCTCACTCTCTGTTTGTATAAATATCTGCATAACTGCATGCCTGGCTCTAATTCGTCCTACAGCCTTAAGAAAAAAAAATTGAATCTTGAATCTACAAAAATATTAATGGTATTTGCCATACAAAAGTTGAGAAAACGTTAATCCATCTCGAAAACAACTCTAGTGATTAAAAAAAAAATCTGTGCACTGTTGTAAGAATTTATATATTCTTCATTTTGGTCAAACAATTAGAAATGGTTTATAAAGGGTACCTACCATGAAAATAAAAATTGTTTACAAAAATGTAAGCGGAAAAAAGTATTTTCACAAAACTAAAAAGGCTTGCATATACTACTGGTTAACATTTTCAAGGATCAGTGAGGATTGTTTCTTAGCATAGTTTTGGATGCCGAATTTAAACCCGTCATCCGTTTTTGCCCATTTAGCTTGGTGTTCCAAGAAATTCCCGTAAGAAAATGACAAAAAATCCCCCTTTTATTTCTTCCAAATAAAAAAAATTCTGGTTAAGTCTTAGCTTTTTATAACTGCATCTTGGGTTTGGTATACAAAACATAACATAAAAACCGAATATTTCTTCAATTTAAGACCCAGAGAAAAAAATTGGAAAAAGTCCAATTTTCCTTATAAGTTATTAAAGGATGATCATACAAGTGACTAAATTTGTACCAAAATTTAAAATTTTCTATCCATTATTACAAAAGTCATAAAATTTTCAAAATTTGATTACAAAATTTTACATGTGTTTTTCCATATCAAACTTCAATTGTACTGGGGGCTGGGTCAACGGTAAAATAATGAGCTATATTTTTCAAATTTTTTGATTTATTTGGAAGAAATTGGGGAGGGGGGTGCATCAAGTAAACATTTTTATAACACAAAATACACAAAATAACACCATGGTTGATTTCTTAGGTATAGAAGGCGCTTTTAACAATTTCGAAACATCTGCATCGCATCTGCACTGACATCCTTGAAGGTAGATGGTTTCGCTTGGTGAATTGATTAATCAAATGCTGACTTGCAGATGGTAGGGTTATCTTCTCAAAAACTACTCAACGGCTTTTCTGCTAGAAGGTCTGTTAGTAGAGGTACGCGAGCCGCCGCAAGGCGGTGTCCTATCTCCCCTTCTCTGGAACTTCCGTTCGCTGAGTTGATAGCGTAACCTAGGCAGACCACCTCATAATTATAATTCTTGATGACAGCATATATTTGGTCTTGCCTTCATTCATCGTTAAGCTCATCTAATTGGCTTCCTCCTTAATAATCCCCAAGGCACCACTGACATAACGCTTTGTTCATCCGACTATGTCAATATCGTTGGCGTAAACTAGTAATTGGACGTTTTTTTTTTAAAAGATTGTGCTTCTAGTGTTGACGTGAGAGTTTTGTACTTTTCAGAAACTATTTACAATAAAACTTGATTTAAGAAATATATTAGAGACTGGATTCATGGCTTTAAAAAAAGCTATAGCATGCCATTGTAAGTGGTCCCGTTGTTTTTTAATAATTTTTTTTCTATTTTGGGTCAATTTTTCAGAAAATTGACCCTCCCGCCTGAACGGGGGGAAATAGACCCCCCCACACATACGATTTTTTTTCGTCTGAAGCTAATCTATAAGTTCTGACTTTTTTTTTGGCGTGTTATAAGAATCATCCTTACTCCATTATTTGTACCTTCAAGTGAAAAAAGGGAGACCAGGGGGGTTGAATAAAAATCTGAAAAAATTAAGAATTTTTTTTTTCTCCATTTAGAGTCATTTGATGCCTATCCAAGTTGGAATTAAAAAAAAAAAACAATATAAGGACCACCCTAATGTACATATATGTACATGTTTATAGTTAACACATATTTATCCAAGCAAACACAAGAACCTTGAACGAGAAAAAGTAGGGAAATGATGTTTTTGTGACAAATATGGAAAAAAACAAAATCTTTAACAGTTAATAACTCGGCTACCGTTACTTCTATCAAAAAATTTATATGCAATTTTTTATTGGAAATTTTATTTAGATACTTTAATTTTGAGTTAAAGTGGCAGAAGCCCGTTAGAAATGGAGAAAACCCATTAAAAAAAAAACATTATAAACAAATTAGCACCCAACAAATCGATGGGGACTTTTCAGGATTTACAAAGCAAGGTATAAAGAAGGCGTATACCAAAATTCAGATTTATAGGATTTTTCCGTAATGGTCCCAAATATTGACAAGGAATTTTACAAAACGTTGGGGAAGAAATTTTTTTCTTGTTATTTTTTCAGTACTTTACTGAAACTTAAATCCAAGTTTTCGACCATCAACCCTTTGCAGGGTTTTCGCCACTCTTTAAACGTGAACTCAGTTTTGGCTGTTTTCTAAACAGGGAGAGGTAGATAGACGATTTTTTTGTATTCGATAGACTATGCAATACCAAGAAAGTCGTAGGTTTAATGAAAAATTCGGAAAATTAAAGGAATGGAGATATGTACGTTTAAAAGTCAAAAACGGGAAAGTAGATGGCTAAGAGATAATTTGCATTAAATCAGAATTACATTTGTTTTTAGTAAATTTTATATTTTTGGAAAGGTAAGAAAAAATTATTTTACCCAGGTTTGAGGAATTTTTGATTAATGTGTTAGTTTTTGGATCAAAATTTGTTTGAAAATCGCTATTTTTCGAGATCAATTTTTCAAGTACCTACCCATTTGATTTTTATATCTTTAACGGATGGGCTTAAGTCACATTAATTTTTTTCTAGATAGCAGCTTTCAAAGTAAAGTGCGAGCATGTATTAATTTGAGTTTTCAATTATATAAATTTTATATTGCATATCAGATACGCGATTAAACTTGTTCTGCAAGCTTCCACCACCTTGAGTGAAAGAGTAAATTCTGTTTTCGCAACTAACAGCCGAGTCTTGCTATTGATTCAAAACAAGAAAATAAGTAAAACACCATTTTGCTTTGCAATGTTTTAAATGCGATGCTGCGTTTCAGGTGCTACGGTAACAACTGTTTGGACTAAAAAAAATTTAAGATAAAATATGTAAGTAAACGATTTTTAAAAAAACTTTAGGAAAAAATTTAAACGTATCACTGAACAAAAATTGAATAAAACATATGTGCTCCATTTTTTGCTTAATTGGTTATAGCTCTTTAAATACACAAAACAAATTTGTAGAATTTATTCTTTTTGTCAGGAATGCATTTGTATTTTTCGATAAAATTAAAGATACGGATTTTATTTGTGAAAAACGAGTTCACTCCTTAATTGAGGATAGCGGCAACCCTGTTGTGGATTGATGGTCGAAAACTTTGATATTGGATCTAAACATTCTTTATAGTACTTCAACGAACTCAAAAATAAAAAATGTCTTCCCCGTTTCTATATTGAGAAAAACCGACTCACATTTTCAAAACACTTAATTTTGATGATGTGCGGATACCTTTCAGGCAATACAGTTGGTAAGCAATTGCTTAGTAACAGAAAATGTTAAGTGCAAAACTGTAGGATATAGTGATTACTAGAACTTTTGAAAGTAATTTCCGCGTAATACTAAAAGAAAAAAGATTGACTAAAAAAGTGTGAACTCCATTTTTTTGCTTATAATTCGTTATAACTTGTTAATTACACAAAATCTGAAAAATACAATTTATTCAAATTTGTAGAAGTTACTCTTCTTGTTAGGAATGTATTTTTATTTTTTTGGATAAGCTTAAATTTACGGATACTATTCGTTAAAAACACATTCACTCTTTAAATCAATTTAGCGACAACCCTGCAAGGGGTTGATGGTCGAAAATTTGGACTTAAGCTTTCTGTATTGTACTTTAATGAAATCAAGAAAAAAATTGCTTCCCCAATCTTTTGCAAAAAAAAAGTCTAAATTGACTGGACTAATAGAATTATTGTATTACTTTGACTAAGCCCAAAGCTTGCATCTTATAATTTTAAACCAGTTTAAATAATTTGAGTAGTATAACCACATTTACTGACAGATACAAAACAAGTTTTAAACCATGAATGAATTCTTTGCTAAAAAAAACTTTATATTTGAATACAGCTAAATGAACAAGAACATCCAAAATATATACATATTTTTTGCACTTAATTTTTCAAACCATTACTTGAAGCAAGTTGCTTAATACATTATTTAGTTTAAGCCAGCGCTGATGACAGTCGAAGGATAGGAACTAACTTCTTTTTTTTTTTTAATCTAGAAGGAATAATAATCACTGAGTACAGCGGTAGCCACAACAATAAAAAAAAGAACAAAAAAGAAATTTTTTTTCTCATACCTCACCATCACAAATTCAAGAACGGGTAACACCATAAAGGAGACAGTCCCAAAATGAGCAGCAAGTTACACTCACTATAGAAAAGTTCTGGCAGCCAGCCAAGACCTTTTTGCTCTGCAAAATGCAAACTTTCACCAGCCCATCACATCCGTTGTAATCGTCATTAGAATCGGTGGTATTACCTCACCAGAAAAGAACGAAACCCATTCCCTACCAATATATCTACATAACCAAAAGACGGAACGAATTAGCATCGTTGCAGCTGGTTGATAATATTTGGGTTACTTGATTTCTGGGTCATTCATCATCATCGTGGGAGGAAGCCCAGGATAGAGATACGGAAAATATGTAATTAAACTTTTCAATCATTTTCGTGTGCCCAAAAATAAATGGCACTGTCTCTCACTGACAGACTGCAAAGATATCGCTTGAAAGTACATAATGTAGTAGTTTCATCAAAATTCATTTGATGAGCTTCATATTATGGATATTATTACACAAAAGCTTGTCGCGATTCAAGTCAATCATTTGAATGTTTTCTATTTTTCTCATGAAGGCTGATTAGACTGATTACAAAATAATACAAGATGTTATAGATGATAGAAAAGATAATTATATACAAGACGTCACGTCCGTCGTTAGAATGTGTTTTGGCAATAATCTTTTCAATTTGTCAGCAAGATGTCATTCTCATTCTTTTCGACGCTGACAGTGGCGATGGAAATCTGACATTTAACATTAAATGTCCAAAAGTGATATCTTATAAGAGTAGAAAAAGTGTCAAATATATGTAAATTACGTATCGCAAAAGTCCTTTTCTTAGGCCGCTTATCACAACTAAATGCTAAGACTGATTGGGACATAGTCATAGATGTTGTTTAAGCTATTGCTAGGCAAATCTGGAGTTTTTCGAGTTTTTCATTTTGAGACTTCATGAAATAAACTCCAGTTTTATGTAGCAACAGCTTAAACAACATCTATGAATATGCTCCATTTATGTATAAGTAACATCCTATTAGTGTTACAAAAGACTTCAATTATAAAATACTAATAGAAGAACTGATACAATGGTTACAATGGAATATTTTTAGAGTCCTAAAACAAACAAAATCGGTTTCAGGCTGATATGACATAGAATAAAACAAAAATGTAGGGAAAATATAATACAAACATAAATACTTCATGGGATAAAAAAACTCCGCTACTCCAACTGCGCAATTTATGTTGCTAAAACTAAAAAAAAAAAACAAACAAAAAAACTGGAACAAAACTACATAAGTACCTCACCCAATTCGAAAACAAAACTCACAAAATTATTCATTTCGGCGAAATGTCCCATTCACCACTTTCATGTTATATACAAAAGGCTGTAAATCAAAATTGCAATTTGTTGGCATACAACTCTCATCGTTCTTATACAAAATGCACAGTATATATAAATGTACTGTATCATATTGAAATTACAGAGCGATATGGTAAGACTGTAAGAGTAATTTTGATTTCACACCAACACATGATAATTTTTTTCTAATTGAAACAATACAAGCTGCCAGAAGATTCATGGCTTTAATTAGGTGTTCTATTACTACATAATGTCAATTCTAATACAATATAGATTATTATTTGTATCTTGTTCATGCTTATGTGCTAATGCTTGTTAAAAAAAATAATCTTAATGTATTCATTTCGAATTTTTGATTCGTATTCGAGTCATTATCCTCATTGCAAGGAAATGAAGAGATAATAAAATCTAACCACCTGTTGTTTCTGTCCTGGTCCTCATGTAATATTCCAATAAAACACGTTAATCTATTAATTAATCTAAAAACTCACGGCAACATTTAATATGTTCAAACATGCCACACCAATAAATTTTATATTACGTCGATAAATGAAACTCTGCATTTTCCGAATGGGCTTATAGTATTGGATGCTTGAATGTGTCCCAGATTTAGAAGCTAATGATTTACGATTATCTGTGCCATACAGTTTTAAAGTGGTAATAAATGATTCTTTATTTTTCTGAGAGATAATATTAAACCCAGGATTTTAGTCTGAAATCTGAATTGAACATATTGATGCATTTATTCTTTTATCTGCTTGGATTGCAATCATTTAACATACAATTTAGGCTTAACATTCACGTTCGAAAAACATAAAATATCTAAATAAATTTAATATATCATTTAAGCATATGTATGTATGTACCTTAGGGTGGTCCTCACGAAGGTCATTGTTTAATTTATGTTGATGATGATTAGACCTCGGATTTTGCATATTTGCATATTTTTGAAGGATTCAGATACCTAAATTCTGATGATACCAAGATTCGTTTCGTTGAAAATAAAGTTGAAAACGATATGCATATTTAAATTTTTTTTGCATATTTGCATGAAATGCATATGCATAATATATGCCAAAATATGCAAACTATGCAAAAAATATGCAAAATATGCAAAACATATGCAAAATATGCACACATTTCCTATGTTTTACATATCAAAAAACAATATAAAAGCGATTCAGAGGGTGGTAAACCATATTGAAATTTTATTAATTACTGTCAAATATTAAAGAAGAGCCACTGATACTTAATACCTACATTCAATATTTTATAGGTTTAAAAATTATTCAATATAATTGGGTATTGCAAATCACAATATACAACCATAATTGGAGCAAATTTATATTAAACTAGCCGTTACCCGCCCGCTTCGCCGGGCCTCCGCAAGCACTTTAAATTATAAAAAACTATTCTTTAACTAAATAAAATCTCAAAATGGGAAAATCTCGCCTTATCGAAATCTCCCAATTACATTATTTCGCTCATCAGAGTCGAAGTGCAGTTCTATAAGACCCGAGCAAATAAAGTCCGTTGGGCTTGTTTCCCAAAATAAAATGAAATAATGATTTGGATTCCAAATAAAAATGTAAATAAGACTAGTCTAGCACTGAAAAGACTAAATACAAAATTCATTATTTACAATTATTTTTAAAGCTTAATGTATAACGCGGTAGAGAATGCTGTCCATACTTATGCGCCTGGCTGGCGACTGAGCATACCCTAAGCGGAGCAACAGAGTTGCCGTACTGGGACAGAGAATCCAACAAGGGAACTAAAATTAGAAGTGGTTGAACTGCGAGACAAAAATCCAATCAATATTTAGCAAAATAACCGTAGGTACAAGTTATATTATTTTTTATTTTAAGATTACATTGCCATAGTTGGCCGGCTTCATTTGGTTCAAAAGATTTTAATTTCCACTTGGGTCCTATATCCCACTCATGCAACTCTATATTGCTCTGCTTACGGTGTGTTCAATCGGCTTCGGAAGTTATTTTTGTACCACACTTTTTTTTTCTTTTTTTTTAATATTATTAAAAAAAAGTATCCTGTAGCTTATTTCACTTCATTATAGGCCTCTACACAAAAGTTCATTCAAATCTTTTCAGCCATTTGAGCGTGATTGTCTAACAAACATTCAAAGAAACAAACTTTCTCATTTATAATATTAGTAAGATAAGGATTCAGTGACAAGTCGTGCTTTCAATAAAAAAGCAAACCGGTTTTTGGATGCACTTTGCTTTGAGTACTAACAACAAAAGCTTCCCTCTTGTTTTAAGTCGGGCTTGCGATAAGAACAATACAATAATGTATGAAGGGTCCAGGGGAAAACGGCTTAAGTCCACTTGAGTTGATTCCGAGAAAAATGAAATTGTAAGTTTATTACTAAAATAACGCTTTATTCAAAGAAAATTAAATGAAAGTAGCAAACTTTTTTGTCAACCACAATGAACTCAACTATGCAAACATATATTGATTTTAACATCTTGAATTTCGTTACCTGATACGCTGATATCAGTCAATAGGACTTTCGACTTTGGAACCAAAATATCGAATTCCTTATTTGAAATTGTCTTCTGACCGAACCAGACATGATAATAAAACGGTTTTTTGCTTTTTATTCAGATATCTCTAGATTTTGAAAATATAGTTTGAAAATAAAATAATTTTCACAAGCACGACATTGGACCGTTTTTGAAATTTAATTTGCTTTGACAGGACTTCGACTGGAGGTACATAATTAGAATATAAGGTAATTTGTTTTTAATTATTTAGCTGACATGTCGCTAAGTCTAATCACAAGTTTTTCTTTTTTATATATCGATCTGTTCAATTTTTGCAGCAAAAAACAAAAAAATTGAAAAAGTTTTTTAAAAAGTGTGCCATTTTGCTAGTTTTCAAAGTCCTTAATGAAGAGAGCTATATTTCATCAGACAGTACTTATTAAAATCTACAAGATGTCATCATTAGCCTAGTTTTTTCAAAAAGTGTACTTAAGCCGTTTTTCCCTTGGACCCTTCATATGGTAAAGCCTTGGACAAGGGAAAGTGGAATATTCTTCTCTTTGTTGAGCCAAGAAAATATTCTCCTGTAATGCTCGCACTTTAATATTAAACAAGCGGAATTAAAATTTTTGATGAAATTCGTTTGCATATATTTTGCATGTTTTGCATATTTTTTGCATATGTTGCATATATTTTGCATATTTTTGGCATATTGTTTTGCATATATTTTGCATATATTTTGCATATTTTTGACATGCATTACAATTTCTTATATTTGAACGATAAAACGTCTAAATACCAAGTTTGGTATCAATCTGATGAAAAATATGCAAATATGCAAAATCCGAGGTCTAATGATGATTATACCGATATTTTCTCGTTAACCCGGCCCCCAAGAGGAAAGAAGTTAAATATGGCGTATTAGAACAAATTTTAGAGCAATTTTCCTCTATGGGTCTAAAACTGAGTAAATATTCGGTTTCAATTTTAATGAGTTTTGTACCGAATCTTAGATGTATTACATTTGTAATAAAATTGAAATTTGTATATCCTTTATTAACAAAGTTAAAAAAAATCCAAAGTTTTATTGAACATTTTACATGGGTTTTCCCATAAAACTTCGTTCGTCTAGTGGCCGGGTTAACGGTAAAATAATGAGCTAATATTTCACAAGATTTGTTTTATTTATTTGGAAGAAATTAGGGGGGTATACCTACTTAAATAAAACAATGAACTTTATAAGGACCCGGTGTAGCCTAACTGCCCCTTTGCCCCCCAGACAATAGAAAACTAACCCTTAAATGCATATTGTATGGAAAATGATACAAGACAACGACTTTAACTTTTCGCACAGCTGTTTTATTTTGTTTACAATTTTTTTTTATAATATAATATATATAATATATTATATCAATTGAACTGTACCGTATGTTCAAAGCCAAACAAATCTGATAGAGCGTAGGATATCTAAAACAATTAGAAAATGGTTATCTATCAGAGGATGGTGCTGAGCTGGATGAAGATTATCTCGACTATTTTTTTACTCCTGAACAGCTGCGATCACTGCTTGAATATGATGAGCCGGAAAACGAAGAACTTGGAGCTTAAAGCGACGTGGAAGATACCCTGTTGATGGAAGACCATCTCCCGGAAAATGAGGTACTTCAAATGCTTAAAACCTGCAAATTGCTGACAAAGCAATAAGTAATGGTAAAATCTGTGGAGACCGTGATCTGAGTTGAAATGTCGTCAGTAAGCTGGAAAGGACAATAAGCTGGTGACTTTGTTACCAACTTATGAAAAAGCTGAGCCAGTTTCTTCAATTGAAGGGTACGACAAGGCTGAAAAAAGGAAGAAGCTTATACCATATCCAAAAGTTGTGCGAGAATACAACGCCCATATGGGTGGAGTGGATTTGATGGACTTATACTTGGGCAGGTACACAATCCGCATGAAAAGTAGGGTGCTTTATAAACAAGTTTGCGCTGAGAAGGGGATTGTCGCTAACTTAGCTGACTTCAGAACAGAACCTGCTGATACCCCTTCAGGTAAAATACCTAAACATCTGCAACGAATGTCTTCAAACTATCTTCAAACACTCTTTATTTATTCAAATACACCATTCGTTGCATTTAAATCTTGCAAAGCAAAACGAATGAATCACCCATTGATACCAAAACATTAGAATCATGTATTCATTTAAAATGGGTACACGTACACCAATGCACCGATCCAACAGAGAAATTGCATTTACTAATGACTGTACGATATGCTTATTTTCAACTTAAATTCATATTTGTTGGTGATTGTTCTATAGCTTTATATCGTATAAGATATAGAAGGTGATATTTTTTAAAAATTCTGTTACTAAATGCGGCAAAATTAGATAAATGTGCACTAAAATCGGAATTTTATTTTCTAAACGGTAAGTGATAGGATGACATTATTGTTCATTTCATAGATTTTTAAAATAAAATAACTTTAGTATTGGTAACTATAGTATGTTATTAAATTATAAAAAATACCGTTTTTAAGATAACAACGTTCGAAATTCAAAATTTAGTGCTAACACATATGTATGTAAAAATCGTATAATATTTGAGGAGAGTTTCAAATGAGAATAAAAGTAACATCATTGGAAAGGTAATTAAAAAAAATAAACTAATTGCAAAATTTTTGAAACACATAATTTTTCTACCCAATTTTGTCTATGTTTTTGATATTAAAGAAGTGATGGGAAAAACTTGAAACTATAGGAGGTTATTGTAAATTTTTAAAACTCTTATTTTCTTCTCTTCTTTTTTAAAAATTTTGATAAACAATATTATTTAAAATTATTTGAAACTTGTTTATTATGTATAAGAACTAGTCTTAATCCGCTCAGCCATTTCTAAAAAAAAATAACAGTGAAACATATTTGAAGAAAATCGAAAATAAAAAAAAAAATTTTATGGGAGGAACCATTAATAACCATTGTTTGAAAAATTGTTTCGAACCCAAAGGTATTTTATTGAATTTTCTAAAGAAAAGTTGTTTTAAGAAAAATACAATTATGTAAAGTTGCTAAAAAAATTTATGGCGGGTACCTAACGTTATTTTGGGTTAAAAAAATGAAAAACAGGTGACGCTATGTACCAAGTTTGAAGAAAATTAATCTTGCCCTTTAGGCTGTAGCTCAACAACGGACAGACAGACAGAATTTTGAGATAAATTTTTGTCTGCCCTATCATCGGTATAACAAGTTTCTTCGAAATCTTGTGCAATTTTTTTTCGACCCTATACTTATGTATGTTGCGCATATCTACATATAAATCGCAAGTTATAATGCAGGAGGTTACACTATAATGGCTGAATTATTTAACAGGGCTAATCATTGAAATATCCGAGTCATTTGTAGTATCCTAATAAACATTTGATAATTGTAAGGACTTAGTATCTAGTATGTGCGTAGAAGATATTTCTAGATCCAGCTATAATTAACATACATAATTGTTTATGTACATCATTTAAATCCATTTTAAAAATTAATTAATTTGCAGTAATTTTGTTTTCAATTTTGACTCCATCAAAGTTTAATGCAAAATACTAGATTTATATTAATGCATATTCATTTAAATGCATCTTATACCATTGTATGAACACGGTGTGTTTACAACTCATGCCATTTGATTCTTATGAGAGAAATCAAACAGTGCATTCGTTTTTACTCGATGCATTCGCTGCATGCGGTGTGTTTATAGCTGTTAGGCTTGCACTTGGAAAACCAATTTTCAGTGTACACTACTTTCTGAGATAACAACGAATCGAATACACTGAAGTACTGTATTTGTTCAGGGAAAGCAAATGAATGCATTCATGCAGACCTTTAATAAAACCCACATTCAACCAACAAGAGGTCGAACTAGCAGTAGCAGCAACGGAAGCTTTAAAGAATAATCAGCCGCCAAAGGAAAGAATGTTCAACAAGTAATGCCATCAAAAGACATAATACGTGATGCCACCGATCACAAGCAAATAAGACATGAACATCGTTAATAAGCTCCTCAGTAACATAATGTGCGAAAAATGCAAAGTTTACTTATGCTCAAAAAAACTCGGATTGTTTCAATAAATTTAATATTATGAAATATAAAGGGTATTCATACAACATCGTAAAGTCGTCGTAATCGTTGTAAACTTTTAAACTTCGTAATTCTGTCACAAATTGTATGAAAAATTTGACAGATTTACGAAGTTCAAAACTTTACGATGTTTACGACGAGTTTACGCTGTTGCATGAATACCCTGATTATTTTTTGTTAATCAATAAAAGTTCCATTAATTTCTTCCATTCCTTCATAATGAAAATGCAGGTCTCAATTGAACAACAAATGTATGTTGTATCAAAAATGATACAACTAGTTTTTTTCCTTAAATACCGTTACTATGCACCCAGGATTTTATGATGACATTTTTTGGAAGTATGTAAAAGAAAAATTCATGCATTCAAGGGCTAAATTAAGCAAACACTGAAAACACTGAAGCATTACCTCTAAATGAAAAAAAAAGTACTAAAAATCAACGAAAGCACATACAATAATAATTGATATTTTTTCAAAATTTTACGTTATTACGTGCTATTTTTTTTTGTTCAATATTCAGTGCTCTGATTCATTTTTAGTCAGTTATTGAAAGCCAAAAATGTAAAAATCTTTCTTAGTTTTTGAGTAATTAAGAAAAACAAAGGTACTTTTCCTCAAAAAAACCGAAATAATGAATTTATTCATGAATTATCTATAATTTAAACCTTTTTTCGTTTTTTTTTTTTTGGGAAAAGTGTCTTCTGTTTTTTTTTTTACTGCTCAAAATCTAAGAAAGATTTTAACATTTTGCCTTCTGCTAATCACTAAAAATGGGTTAGAGCATCAAATACCAAACACAAAAATAGCACTTAGTTGCGCAAAATTTTGAAAAATATCAACTTTACAATTTCTTTCATTAGTTTTGACTTTGAAAATTAGTTTCTCAAAAACTTTTCGCTTAAACATTTTGATTTAAAAACGAAATATAAGAATGAAGTATTAACTTTCAATATTTTTTTATATTTTTTTTTTCTTAGAATTTGCTCAAAAATCATGCCATAAAATATTATTGAAGAAATTAGGGGACACCCTGTATTTATGATATTTATTCTTACCACATTAATATACACAATAGTGCAGTCGTATTGTTTTGTTCACTATGCAAATTGTGGGATAGTTTAGATTTTTGGCCTGCTTTATGTTTTCTGGGGTGCTGAATCCGAATTTGAGGTTTGAGACTAAATTTCGTGACGCAACTTGCCTGGAAATAATGCAAAAAATTATGCAAAAATGCCTATTAGGGCTCAAAGGCTAGTTAAATATTGGCGTATTTTTGCAGTTTCTGCCAAACTTAAGCTTAAGACAAAGGCTTACAGCTAAATAATGTTGTCTCAAAGATGAATGAAGGTATTTGAAGGATTGAAAAGAGTTTTGAAGGAAAGTTTAAATACTTCAGAATAACCATACTATTTGAAAAAAAGATTTCGAGAAATAATGAAACCCAAAATAATATCTCAAAGCGTAAAGTGCTAGAGCGATTCTGAAGCCAGATGAGAGTTGAAAGCAAATAAAAGACCATCAGAAAAGTATATTTTGGTTCCTGTTAGAGACAAAATTTCAAATTTTGTCAACCAGTGTAATTAATTAGTATTTTCGAGTTGCTTTTCAGATAAAGTAAAAAATACATCAATTTTCAACCAGCGATTGAGTGTAAATGGGTTGTCCGAGAAAAAGCCTTAAATGAAGATTTGTTAAAAATTGTGTATACTTTTAATTTTTTTTAGATGTAACTTATGAATAATTGATAGTTTTGGAGCCATAAGTAACTCCAAAAAGATATGTTTTTGCATTTTTTCTGCGTCACGAAGTGAAAAAAAAAACGCTGAAAAAGTTTTTGTTATATATCCGTTCAGACCGTGGAGTTCGAGAGATATTTGGCATCCTAAAAAGCAAATAGAATAATATTTCACTTCTTTATTACATGGCCGTTAAGCTCTAAATCATGGGGTTCGAGAGTTATTCGCTGGATATAAGCTATATAACAAAATAAAGTGCATGCCATAACCTTTTCAAAGATTTATGACACATTACTGTGGACTTGGTAGACCAGCTCCCAATGCGGGATTACATTATTGTTCTATAATGCGTTTTTGCCTAATATCTCTTGAGCTCCATGGTTTACAGCTTAACGGTAAAACAATAGAATGAAGTGCATGTCATAACCTTCCAAACGATGTACGAAACATTGATGTTGAGTAGGAAGATAATGTCCCAATGCGGAGTTGCATTATTGTTCTTTTCGGTGTTTTGAAGCCAAATATCTTACAAGGCCCATTGTTTATAGTTTTATATAATAAAATGATGTACTTATAATAACCTTTTCACACTCGTGTTGAGAAATGGACCAGACCAGCACTTTTGCTCATTCTCCAAACTTATATTTTTCCCAATATAAGAGATTTTTCGCTGGATATTAGCAACTTTGTCAGGATGTATTTCTGAAACTTGCTATTGCACATAAATATTTAATTTAATGTAGGAAGTAAAGCGTTCTATAAAAAGCTATTAAAGTATGCATATGCAGATAAACGTTAAAAACCATTTTTACTTCAAAATTTCTACTGTTTTTCGTCAATAACTTTTTTTGGAAAGAAGTATCTATATGTTTTGCAAGCAAAAGTTGTATAAGATATTTTAACAATAAAAAAAAAGTAACTCTAAGTGTGTGGAGCCGAGAAAATCGAATTCACACTTTTTAATGCTTTCTTCAAAATGGCGGACAACGCATGGCCGCTTTTTGTTTGGAAAAATTTATAACATTCAACAGAACTATCAAAGACATTAGCTTGCACACGAAATTTGTGTATGCACTAATTTTCAGAATACACAAATGATTGAATATACTTACACAAATATACAAAAATAGCCACAAATGCAGTTTTGAAACCGATATCAGACGATTTGTGAAACCAATAAAAAAATGATATAAATCGTTTGTGTATGCCATTTGTGGTCCAGACGATTTGTGATTTTTTACAAAGAATGCATACTGAAAAAGGAATCATGCTATCTGAGAACACTCGATTGAAATGATAATATTCGTACATAATTATAAAATACTATTTGAAAAAAAAAAAACTTACTATCGCTTAGCAACGCAAACATCTCGTAAAGTGCGAAATGAACACCGAAGAAAAAAACTGAAAAAAGAGTTCTAAGTCTTATCGTAAAGGTCTTCGTTTTGCTTTTCTTCTAGGGTAAAAAAAATAATAACAATAATAAACAGAAGGAAAGTATTTCCTCAGTTTGTTTTTTTTCCTTCAGGTGCATTTAAAAGAGAAATCCTGGTGTGTGGGTGTGGGTGGTCGACATTTTGAGGATGATTTCCTATTCCCAATTCTTCGCTTTATCTGCAACAAACATAAACTACTTAGCCTTTTCTTTGCAAACGGGAGAATTCCTTCATTGGTCTCTTTTTGCAAAGAACAACGCTTTTGTCGTTTTTGAAGAAGCATTCGCTGAGCAAGAAAGATATAAACAAATTTTAGAGATAAGTTTTAATGGATTTGTGTTTTTGCTTCCACTTATTTTGAATTAAGAGTTTTTGTGTGTTTTTTTGTGGTTTTGTTATGTGGAGAATGATTTTTCAATTGTTTTCCACATTACTGACTGCATTCTGCCCAATTTTCCTATGCTATTGTCAGTTAAAAAAAAATAAAGGGATATGTAACAGCTAATGTTTTTTAGCTTGGGGGGTTGATTTGACTTTCAATTATATAAATATATAGAGATTTGAATACAAAATGAAATATTAGTTGTGATATGATTTGTTTATCATAAAAGTCACAAGCTTACTCATGATTAAAGACTTTTGTTTGAATTGTTTTTTTTTTTTGTGTTCGAATCTCAAGTCCGGGAGGCGACCGCAGGATTATCTATCTCAGCAGGTCCACGCAAAAAAGGATGTCAAGTCAAACGATAGCTTTAGTCCAAACATTTTCAAAGCTGCTAGTAGGTAAGTCGGGCAGGCTTTATCTGGTGGCAATGGTTAGAAAATGCATTTTTGCAGGTTGGTAAACCCCGTTTTCTTATCTATTTAATATGGTTTTACCCAGTTTTCCCTAATGTAAAATGCAATGTTAAAAATAAAACACTTTTAATAAAAATGATCGGACTCGCCACAAATATCCAAAAGAGTCTGCCTGACCATTGGTATACTGTAGACGTAGAGGACAGTCTTAGCTTACAACTCATATCCCATTTACAGAGTTGCTTATATATTATTGGTACCATTAGCTATAAAAATGCAACCTGAAAAATGCCGGATAAGGCTTGTCCAACTTACCGACAAGCAATTCTACAAATATTTGGACTATAGCTTTTGGTTGGCATCCTCTTTTTGCGCGGCCCCGATGGATATTTAATCTTACGGTCACCTCCCGAACTTTAAATTGTTGAGTAAACTTTTTCATTATTTTAGACAATTTCCAGTAATAGCTAGTTATAGGTTAAATAATTTTTACTTGCGATATAGGTACTATAGGGCAAGTTTTGGATTCGTGCAAAAAAAAAATTATGAGATAACAATCAAACATGACATTACGATGATAGAGAACACGAAAAAAGTGGGTGGCAAAATTCTGTCTGTCTGTCTGTCTGTCTTTCTGTCTGTCCGTACCTCAACCTACAGCCTAAACTACTGAAGCGATTTTCTTCAATTTTTGAACTTGAGGTTTTTTTGTAACTCTGCAGAGGGGAAATTGAAATTTTTTTTTAGCTCAAAAAATAACGGTACTTGCCATACAACCGTTAAGGAAAAGCTTATTTATCTCAAGAAAGGCTCCAACGATTTTGATACAAAAAAATCAGTGTATTATTGTAGATATGATATACCTTTTAGTAAGACAAAAAATCACCATAAACATTTATTAACGGTTCCTTCCATATAACGGTTTTTTTGATTTTTGATGTTCTCATTAACCGCTCATCCGATTTCAATGAAATCAGTATTTAAAGATAGGCAGTAATTTATCTAAACTAATAAAAAACTTTTCAGGAGTTCCTCAAGGCAGCCACCTTGGACCTCTCTTTTTTGATCTTTTTATAAATGACCTTCCCTCTTGGGTGAACTTTTCTGGAAACTTGCTGTTTGCAGATGATTTTAAAGTATTTAGGCTTATAAAATCCATTAATGACTGTGAACTTCTTCAATACGATCTTAATAGAGTGTCTAAGTGGTGTGCTGATAACTGTTTGGAATTGAATATATCTAAGTGTAAGTTGATTTCTTTCTCTCGATCTCCCCGAATTATTCAGAACTCGTACATCATTAATGGCAAAGAATTGGAGAGAGTTGACAAAATAAAAGATCTTGGCGTTGTCTTTGACAGTAAATTAACTTTCAATCATCATTATGATTATATAGTATCTAAAGCTAATAAATTGCTAGGTTTTCTAAAGAGAAACTCTAAGGATTTTACTGATCCACATACTTTAAAATCCTTATATATAAGCTTAGTTAGGTCAAATTTAGAATATGGTTGTTGTATTTGGAATTCAACGTATGAGGTTAGTATTAACCGTATAGAAGCAGTCCAGCGCAAATTCACGCAATATGCCTTAAGAAAGCTGAATTGGGTAGATAACGTTATGCCTTCATATAAACATAGATGCCTTCTGTCAGGGATGCAAACTCTGGAATCAAGGCGTAAGCAATATCTTGTTATGTTCGCAAGGGATGTCTTATGTTCACATATTGATTGTTCCGACCTTCTTGCTCTTTATCCGATTTTTGCTCCTTCAAGACCTTTGAGAGAAAGAAAAATGTTTTTTTACGTGCCACGTTTCTACACAAATTATGGTAAAAGTGACCCAGTTTCCAGCTCCTGCATTTTATTTAATTCAGTTTGCGATATAATTGACCTACATTTAAGCAGATTTTTATTTAAGAAAACTTTAATGTTTGTTATATGGTAAATTAATCGGTCATGATAGTAAGTTTAGTATAATAATTTTTTATGGACAAAGAATATTTATTCTATGAATGTAAAGTACCTATTGTATATATACCTATTGTTTAGTCTAATAGAGATAATAAGCTCGATAGATAAATAAATAAATAAATAAATGTTTACAAATTTTTTGCACAAAAGCTTTGTTAAAATATAAATAATACTGCATACCAAAATTTAAAAAAAAATAAATTTTGGATTTTTAAAATAAGATTCAATTTTTTTTTTTTGAAAATTCAATATTTCAAAAACGGGTTGATGAATTATTTTGAAATTTCAGTTTTAAATGTATATTATTACATACTCATAATTGGCATACCAAAAATTTGTTTGAAAAAAGTAACAAAAATTTTATATATCAAAAAATTTGTTTAAGAAGTTTCAAGTCATCAAATGGCATATGATTTGTAAAAGTTTTTGTCCTAGGAAGATTTTAAAAGATTAATTTCTAATCTTCAAGATTTACGAAATAAATTTGTTTGGTAAATCCTCGCGATTAAAAGAAGAATTACAAAAATTTTGAGAATATGTTATACAGATTAAATAAATAAATTGAGTAGGTAAAAGCTCGTGTAGAACCAGGGCCTAGTGACTTACAACTCTCGACGATTCCCGCGTGCGTGTTGTTGGTAGGAATGGAGGGTACCTACAGTTTTTTGCCGAATCCGAATGGCTACATGAGAAGCACTTTTTTATGACAAGAGGCAGTACCTCGGATAAAACATTTCTGTTTTTAGGTGGCACGGCTGGGAATCGAACCCAGACCTTCGGCATGAAAGTCCTACGAACTAGGCTCTGGACCTTTGGCACCTCATATGAGGGAAATTTGATAAAAAAAGATACCATCTAATTGGTCAGAAAAGGTCAAGTGGTCCCAGAAATTGGTCAGCCCTAGATAATTTTTAATCAAGGCTTGAACTTTTCCAAGGTCACGCGCGATTTTTGGCACCTCATTTAAGGGAATTTTGCCAAAAATGTATACCATCCGAAAGATTTCTAGATCGTGATAAAAGGTCAACTATTTTCTATAATTGGTCAGCCATAGATTTTTTTCTATGAATTTTTAAAGTTCGTTTCAAGGTCACAAAAAAACTTTTGGCACCTCATTTGGGTCATTTAAAAAAGAAAGTATGTAATTTGATAGGCCTCTTCACGATTGTAAAAGGTCAGCTGTTTTCAGTAATTGGTCAGCTATAGATTCGTTTTTACGATTTTTTAAAGTATTTTTTTTTTCTAGGTCACGAATCGTTCATGTCCTTGAAAATAAAACTTAAAAAAAATTGTATACAAGAATCTATAGCTGACCAATTACTGAAACTAGCTGACCTTTAATAAAGATCTTAGCGCCTTTCGGGTGGCTTTATTTGTTTGCAAATTTCCCATAAATGAGGTGCCAAAAATCGCGCGTGACCTTGAACAATAATTTGAAAATTCAATAAAAAAAACTACTAAAACTAGCTGACCTTTTGTATAGTTCTCAAGGCCTTTTTGATGGTATTAAATTTACGAACTAACCATCATGCCACGAGGTACTACGTTATGAAGATTATTTAACATAAATATATTTGTAGCCAAAATTGTAAGGCTGAACACATTGAATTATTTTTGAGAGTAATTAAACAAAACTACAAAATTCATCCAAAGCCAACATTTGTGCAATGTTTTCAACAACAAAAAAAAAACCACAAAAATAACTTCCAAAGTCTATTTAGTATTTCAAGTGATTACAAAATGTTGTTTCAGGATTAAACATTTTGCTCATCTAATGCAACCACCCAACCACATGTGGAACCACATATGAACGGAAGCAAATCCAATGCAAATCCATGTTCTTATTTATGGTCGCAAAATACTTAAAAAAAAAAACAGAAATTTATTTATGTATCCCAAATGGCAAACTTAATCTGAGAGGATATCCAGGAAAGAACTCCCATGCCATCCGCCAAATGCTTAGGTATTATTTCCTTGTTAAAAAAGTGTAAACAGCAATTCTTGTTTTAAAATCAATCAATGAATGAATACTAGTTTTAAAATTGATAAATACATTTAGTTTAAAAAAAAAAGTTTAAGTTATATTTTTTTTGTTTAAATGTGCCAGCAATCATAAAAATGGTGATACAAAAACATAAATACATGAATGTGCAGATCCACATGCATACATACATACCTAGGTGCCCCAAAATAAATAAGAACGTGAAATTGAAAAATACCTTAAAGTGGAGTGTTTGCTAAAAGTTTTCAACAATCATTTCGTTTTCATACGAGTTGGTTTTTGGAAGCTGGCCAAAATAGTTTATTGTTTATTTTTTCTTTCAAGAGTGTATCAATATTCCAAAAAATAGAAAAGCTGCATTCAAGATAGTTTGTATTTTATAGTTTGTTCAAAAAGATTTTTCTTTTTGTCGAAATTGTTCGAAATCGTATAGGCTGATTGCTGGAAAAAAAAATACAGAACTTAAAAGAACACAAATTCATTGAAAACCAGAAACTAGATTTTCGGAGTATTGTAAGAGAAAGTTGAGTCTACATGACGAGCACATGTTAAAGTCAAGTGTAATATTTATTTAGAAACACGCTATCGAGTGGGTACATATATGTACAGTACATACATGGTTGAACAGATGAATAGATTTCGTACTATGTGAAGTTGATTTTATTTTATAAAAGGTATGAAGGTAGGGCTATGAAGGAATAAAACGAACAACCATAAAGTTTTTAGAGCATTATAATTATGATTGTTTAACGTGGGCAACCATATGCATGGGCATGGTGCTTGGCAATGCATACAGTCCAAAAAGTTGCTAATGAACTCGTTATATGTAAGGGGGGGGGGGGGGGGGGGGGCAAAATGAATGTTGGATTCCTATATACTATAAAATGAGGGGAAACTAGTTGATCCTTTTATATTTCAATTAACGTCTGAACATACTACAGCTATGTATTAATGAACTAAAAAGTCTTTAAATATTAGGTAACCAGGAGCCTTTTTCGCAATATATATTATATTTTATTTTAAACAAATCGAAGAAGTTCAGAGACACTGCCATGTTGTGGACAACAAGCAATCAGCCGATTTATGCTTGATTCCGGAATTTTATCTCTCAGATTAAAAAAAGGAGGAAATGCGAGTTATTTCCATAATAAAATTCGACGATTATCAAACGTTGCTCAGAATGCTAAGTTTCTTTAAAAAAAATTCTGAAACCAGTCTTTTTACTGAAAACTATTTTTCTGCAAATAAATAATTTTTGTACTCATATCAGGCCAGTGTATGCATTTGGGTCTGCATGTCCGATCCATCTAACATATTACCAGTGTTTTTTTGGACTGCCGATAAAAGCTAAAGTAGAATCCTACAGGACGCATTCCACGAAGCAGCGAATGAAAAATTCACTCAAATTTTACTTCACATTTTTAGCACCCATTTTATGGCAATTCGCATCTATCGACAATCAAACAAATTACTCATGCTATTTGCAGTTCACTCTTTGCAGCATTTTAACGTAAGTTTGAACAAACGTGGCTCAGTTTTAATGTTCAGTAATTTCAACTCACTTGTTTTGGTCGATAAAAGGCCAGTTGTACAAACATGGTTCAAGCTTTGATCCGTGCTTCAACGATTTCAACTCACCGATTTCAGTGGTTTTACTGAGGTTCAACGATGGTTCAAGCTTGTTATTGGTTATTACAACATACTTGAACCTTGAACTATCGTTGAACCTCAGTAGATCCACCGAAATCGATGAGTAAAAAATACTTAGCCACGGATCAAATCTTGAACCATGTTTATACAACTGGAACTAGCAAGCATATTTTGCTACTATCATAAGATAAGCTCCGCGGATCCCATATCACGGAATCTGAGATCATTTGAGTGTTTAATTCGCCCTGCCAGACTGTTTAAAAAAACCGTTTTTCACTTTGAATTTTGAATTTTTTAAACGGTCGGGTAGAGTGAACTATACGCTCAAATGATCTCAGATTCCGTGATATGTGATCCGAGGAGCTTATCTAGGGAGGAGTGAAAACCAATTCCGGCTAACACGATTATCCTCCAAGTTGCATTCATATTTTTTTTCCATGCACTGTTTCTCGCAAAGGCCCCAGTTGTGGACTTCAAGACTTTGATTTTTTGAATTGCCTTTAATGCAGATTTCGACGCCTCATCATCATCGTGTCCTGTAACCCCGGCTGTGGCATAGTGCGTCAACAAAACGTCTACATCCTTCACGGTCTGCTGCAAGGTACTTTAGCTGTGGCCACGTCTTTCTCTGGGATTCTGCTTCCGCTAAGACAGTTGATTTCCATGTTGTTCTTGGTCTTCCAACCCGCCGCCGTGCACCCTGAGGATTCCATTCCAAGGACTGCTTTGCAATTTCATCGTTTGGTGTCCTCAGTGTGTGACCAATCCAACGCCATTTACGCTTTCTTATGTCGACGTCCAGCCGCTCTTGACTTGTCCTGCGCCACAATTCCTCATTTGATATTATTTGTGGCCAGCGAATCTTTAGGATGTGGCGAAGACAGCGATTCACAAAAGCCTGCAATTTCTTCGAAATGGAAGATGTGACTTTCCAGGTTTCACAAGCATATAACAGCACGGATTTGACATTGGATTTGAAGAATCTCAACTTAGTGCGTAAGGAGATCTGACTGGATTTCCAAATTGGGGACAGAATACCGAAGGCAGCACGAGCTTGATTTATTCTACTTTTAACATCCAGATCCGTACCACCGTTTGCAGAAACAATACTGCCAAGGTAGTTAAACTGCTCCACTACTTCAACTGGCGTCTCCTTTAAAATAATACGCTGCTGTGTGGAGCGGCCTGTGAGCATTATTTTTGTCTTTTTGCTGTTTATTCTTAGACCACTCGACTCTCCCTTCACTTGCAGTGTTTGGCACATCCCGTTCAGCCCACTGATGTTATTTGCCAGTAGACATATGTAATCGGCATAGTCTAAATGACTGAGCTTTTTGAACGGTCTCCATTGAATGCCCTGTCGCGCAGCTGTACCAACAATGGCCATGAGTATGTGCGCCGTCCATCGCCAGCAAGAAGAGAATTGGCGATAGAACATCCCCTTGTTCACACCCTGTTGCACTACGAAGGAGTCGGATAGCTGCCCATTGTGTAAAACAAAACACCCTGCGTTGTTGTAGGACTCTTTAATAAAGGCAACAATATTTGGCGGAATTCTTTTACCAAGCAGCGATCTCCATATACATTCTCGGTCAAAGGCCTTCTCAAAATCCACGAACATGAGGTAAAGCGGTGATTGGAATTCCATCGACTGCTGGAGGACGATACGCAGCTTGATGCCTCTTGAGTGTAGACCCGATTCTATCCTTTATTCGCTCGAGAATGATGGTTGCCATTAGTTTTGGGAAAACGGACAAAACGATGATACCACGCCAATTGTTGCAATTCTTTAGGTCACCTTTCTTTGGCAACTTAACAATCACACCATCCTTCCAGTCCCTGGGATAGCTTTCGTTTTCCCAAATGCTTTGTATCAACGGATGTTAAATACTTCCTTTTTTTGCTATCACTCACACCCAAAATCCGCTGTGAGCTCTCGGTCTAAAAGTTATATTTCATATTTTACTTCAACATAAGTTATTTTTTGTTAAGTGTTGGTTTATTTCTCCTTTTGACTTTCATAAAATTCGCTTTTGTGTTTCGACAGCTATTCAAGGGAACCATATTTCAAATGCAAAAATATAGGCAGCTGCCGATGCGTTTTATTGAGGATTTTTCACTGTATTATACTAAAAATCCCAAAAAAACACGGGTATTATTAACCCATTTCCACCTAATGTTGCGAAAACGCAACGTCGTACGTGTGGACGTATAGAACTTTACTGATGATAAATTTGAATAAGCTGATTAGTGATTTTGAAAGTTAATTTAATTATCTAATCGACCTGTTTTTGGATTTTTTTCTAAAAATTTGTTTTCATGGTTTTTTTGCACCTCCAAAATCGGAAATTTTCGAAATTTTTAGGAAAAATTTTTGAACCACTCAAAAATATCTTCAAAATTATAATTTTTCAAAATAAAGTCAACGGCATGTAAAGAAGGGTTCAAATTATATTCTAAAATAAAGTTGACGCAATTTATATGAGTTGCCTGCTTGACAGGTGAGATGAAAGCACTGCGTTGCGTTTTCGCAACGTTCGTCTAATGTAGTAGCATTTGAACCTAAAAACAATATTTGCACTTCGTTGCGTTTTCAAATCAAAATAAACGGTTTTTTCTCGGAACATTGTGTTTTTATGATTATATTGCACGAATTTTTGAAATAGTGTCAATTTTTATTGCATCCTGTCAAACAAAAGGATTTGATAAACGCGTGCTGTTTTGGAAAACCCCATCACGTAAATAAGTTTTTTACATTCGATTTATTTTTTACTTATAAGCTGTGAGTTGTGCGGTCAGGTTGTGTAGTTAAAAAATATATCTGTGTTAAAAAAAAAGTGCAAAATTATGTATCGCAGAAAGTTTTTATCAGCTTGATGAACTCGAGTTCTGACGAAGAAGACGAATTTAATTTGAATTTAGATGCAGCAGTTGAAACAAATGTTATAATTTTGCCTCCAAAAATTGATGCTGTAAGCGATAATGAGGAGATTGATGATAATGTGCAGCTTTTGGAAGACAGAAACGTGTTCCCAAATGAATTAGCGGGTGAAATTGAGATTTAATGTACATTCGACGATTTGAATTCTCCAAAAAAATACCAAGAACCGGAAGTCGATGTTGTATCAAATGATTTGAGCAGTCCATCAACATCCCAAAACATCGCTTCAACATCCAATAAATCATCAACATCTCTCCATTACGAGTTGCCAAAGTTGCTTTTGTATTGGTCTAATAGTCCAATATTCCGATGCGATATAGTAAAAGATGCAATGAGTCGAGATCGTTTCAAAATTATCAAATCGTATTTACATGTTTGTAATAACAGTACAATCGATCCCAGCGAGAAGTTTGCGAAAGTTACAATGCTCAACGATATGCTCAATGAAAGATTTATGCAGTTTGGAGTATTCTCCCACCATCTTTCAATAGATGATCAAATGATACCCTACTACGGACGTCATTACGCTAAAATGTTCATTAGAGGAAAACCCATTCGTTTTGGATATAAGTATTGGAACTTGTGCTCACATGATGGATACTTGTTTCAATTTATTCCGTATGGTGGAGCAAGCAATGAGAACTCCTCTGAGTTCGGTTTAGGAGAAAATGTTGTACTGAGATTACTTTCGAAAATCGATATACCAAGCCAACACACGGTTACTTTCGACAACTTTTTTACGTCGCACAAACTTATCTATCGTCTTTCAAAATTGAATTACTTCGCAACTGGTAATTTTTATTTATTCTTAATTTTTATAGTGAAATATCAACCGTTCTAATATTTACAGGCACAGTTCGTGAAAATAGAAGTGGTAAAGCAAAGTTGACGGATCCAAAACAAATGAAGAAAAAAAGTCGTGGTTCTATTGATTTTGCATTCGACAAGGAAAATGATATTGCAGCTGTGCGTTGGAACGACAATTCTATTGTAACAGTTTTATCAAATCATTTGATGGACCAACCAATCAAACAAGCAAAACGGTTTGATCGCAAAATGAGGAAACACGTAAACATTCAAATGCCAAATGCAATTCGCGAATACAACATAACGATGGGAGGAGTTGATTTGTTCGACAACGCTACAAGCAACTATCGTATACGAATTCGAGGAAAGAAGTGGTACTGGCCACTTTTATCAAATGCACTCGATACAGCATTGGTAAATGCATGGAAGTTACACTGTATTTGCAAAAAAATGCTAAGGAAACCTAAGGAAACAGCAATGACACAACTAGAATTTAGGACGTTTGTTGTAGAGTCCTTGTTGCGATCGGAGTCAAATGTTCAACATGTGCAACGAAGGGAAGGAAACCCCAATGAAGTGGTTCGTTCCGATGACATCAAGCATACAGTCACCAAAACAGAAAAGCGTCTTCGATGTCACAAGTGATCCAGCCAAACCGTTTTTTCCTGCAAGAAATGTAATATCCAGCTTCATCCAAAATGCTTCGACGCATACCACACAAAAACCCAGTCTTTATAAGCATATCTTGATATAGTGTATAATACTTTCTTATAAACTTCTTCATTGTAACTTTTAATTTATACCTATTTATTACATTTTTCATAAAATTCTCAAATAAATTTCATTCATGTTCCATCTTAAAAAAAAAAAAAATTATAATTTTGCTACCCCTTTCGCCGAACGTTGCGAAAACGCAACGTGAATTTTTCGGGAAACTATAAGCTTTTCCAAAAATTTTTTTTGGGATTTCCCTTAGTTAGACCAAAAATAGACAGTGTATGAAATTTCACGTTTCTAACTCAACTGGAACTGGTAGCCGTCTTAAATGGGTTAAGGCATATTCATAGATGATGTTTAAGCTGGTGCTAGGTGAAACTGGAATTTATCTTATGGAAATTTCAGATTTGGCCATTCTCTTTGAAAGCTCCACCGCTTAACAACGCAGACGTGATATCATTTTCTTGCTGTTGCGAGAAGCTCTGTACCTTTGGCACCTCATATATGGGAAATAAAAAAAAAAACATTTAATTGGTCAGTCAGTCTACTCTTGGTCAAAAAAGGTCAAGAAATCCCAGAAATTGGTCAGTCCTAAGTAACTTGTAATCAAGGTTTGAAGTTTCTCTAGGTCACGCAAAGTCTAAAGCAATTTTTGGCACCTTATTTGTGTGAAATTTGCAAAATATGTATACTATCAGAAAGGGGGTTGGGTACGAAAATCCGAATGCCAAAATCCCGAAAAGCTAAAATTCCCGAATGATTTTAGCATTCGGGAAATTTTTAGCCGAATGACAAAATACCGAATAGACAAATTCCCGAATTGAAAAATCCCGAATGGCTAAAATCCCGAATACCAGAATCCCGAATAACAGAATCCCGAATGCCAAAATTCCGATTGGGTTAGTACTTTTTTTGGTATAAAAATAGACTTTTGTGACTTTTATTAAAAATACGTTTTGTCCAGAGCCCAGGTAGAACAGCTTGGCTTGGTTAGATGATGTTGTATACCTTTCTGAGGCGCTAAGATTGGTTGCCTGATTAAAATGTTGGTATAATTTTTTTTAACGAGTGCATAATCAGAGGAATAGCTTATTGCAGCAAAATCAGCAATAAAAGGAAAAAAGCCTTAATGGAGTTGATAGGTTAAAATATTTGCAGAGTGTGAGTCATGGAAGTATAAGAGATTGATGTTGTAAGTTCCGGCTAAATTGTTTCCATATGCTCTATCTGTTGTTGTCATAAGTCTTTTTTTCCGGTCTTGATATACAGACTTGCATATATGTACGTATGTACAAATACATATTATGTACAATGGAACATCGATCGATATTTGTTATGCTGTATACAAATATTTTCATGTAAAAGCAACTTGTATCGAAAATGAATAAGAAAACTTTTCCATCATTGTTCTATTTGTTTCCTAGATATTTCATTTAGTCCCTCCTGGCGACACATGTTTCTATTTACTCTGTCAGACATTTGTACATTCCGGAGTTCTCACAATTTAAAACGAAAAACAAAATCGTTTCACATCCATTTATTGCCCATAACAAATTCTTTATAAGCACGTTTCTGCAAAGAGGCTGAGTTGAGAGATCCCGAATCTAGGCTGGGATTGGTAGGTAGGTACGTATACCTGTTACGTGCGTTGATGTTCAATTTTTCACAGGATAGCTGCTTTTTTGCTTCTATACTTTAAGTCAACCAAGGCGATGCCAGAATCAACGACGATAAAGAGGTTGGATTACCAATGGAGCTACTTGTGACAACAGATGAATCCAATAGGCTTAAGGTTGAGGCTTTTAGTTGTTATGATTTTACTTGTTTCTATTGGGGCCAAATAAATGGTTGGTAAATTTATTCATTTCAATCCGGGTAGATTAAGGGGACACACCGAAGAGTGGATATGTGGTACGAAGGAATGTGGAGTTTGCTCAAATTAATTCTATTTTTCTTTTTTGGTCTTGCTTAAAGCACTTTCATTCAAGGTAATTTAAAGATAAAATAAGATAGTTAAAGTGAGTAAAACTTCCTTTTTTCTAAAAAAAAAAAAAAAAAAAGGCACTGGGTGCGACTGGTAAGACCCCATTAGAAATTAGTATTTTACTATAAGAAAATAACTAATTTATGATCTGCACAAACTTCATTAGGTGTTTAATATGCAATTAAGAAGATTTTAAGTGCTTTAGACATATCCAAGACGAATAACATTTTTCAATAATTTTTAGTAGTTTTCTGTTTTAGGAAAAACTATCAATTATTGAATGTTTTTACAAACCTATTCAGCTGTTGGGTACGCCATTGTGTCGCTAGCAAGGAGTCCAAATTGGCGTTTGTTCGTGGGATATTCAAGACTAAAAACATTTTTGTATAAAAAACCTGTTGATATTTAAACAACCTTTCTCTTTTAATTCTTTTTTAATTTTTAATCCACTTTTTATAATTATTGTAGCGTATTCTGTTCACTTAGTGTGTACTGAATGCGACTCTGAGCATGATTAATAGGTTTTAATAGCAAAAATTCACTCATTGCATACGCAAAGATCAATTTTGACCTACATCATAGACTTCTGCATATATCGGCTTATCTTGATATGTTAATGTTGACCAGATGTGTGTTTTCAAAGAACACTAAAAAGTAATTGCTATAGAACAAAAATCAATTGATATCTTACTATTAGTAAATAAACTGATAATTCCGAGTTTATCTAAATAAAGCACAGTCTCTTCCGAGAAAGTAATATCCACCATTGAAAATAAGTCCTCCAACCCCAAATCTGTGCTGTTGACAAGAAAAATAAACTTTCTTATGGTCAGGATTCATGATAAATAATTCAGCACAAGAAACTTTTTGTATATGGATTAGTTTTATACTCTTTGATGTTCATGCCCTGCTTCTATAGGTAGGTACTTACCTTCATCCAGTTTTTCTGTTTTCTGTCTCAACCTTACACAGGGATAATCTACAATAACAATGATTTTGAAAGTTTTGCATTGGGTCAGGGTGAACTTTTCTGGTTGATAATGCATATTATAGCCGTATGTACACACAGAAAAACATTTATATTACATTCCCTAAAGGAACTGGTAAAAGTTATGAAACAAGTTTTCAAGCTAAGGACGTTGAAAACAGTACTCTTCCTTTTTTTCAAATCAATTTTAAATTTATTATTTTTTTTTATTGCAATCTTGTTCAGATATGGATATCTGCTTTTCATCATCATCATATAATTTCAATGCTGTTTCAATTTATTAAAGTAATTCTTCAGGATTTTTTCAACAGATGCTGTAATTTTGGTATAGCTGCATAGCATGAGAGACAAGAGTGATAGGTATACGCTGCAAATTTGATTACAGCTGAGCAGGCGAAAATAAAATTGCATTTTTATAAAAATAGTTAAAGCTGTTTTTGAGAAAAATAAACTTTACCTTGACGTTAAATAAATGGCTGGGCTCCCTACAAAATGGTAAGGTTTGAAGCAGTTGGGAGAGACATACGAATTTATTTCTGCAAGTGCCACCCATGGCAGACAAGTAGAAATGGAGTAGAATGTCAATATATTGTGTATAATTACCTGGCAACGATGTAGTGCTTCCGTCGAAAAGACAGTAGCGGAAGAAATTTCTTCATTGAGGCTCAAATTGTGAAAGAACTAGCAGTAAAGTTGTCTCTAGTTCCAGTTAGGCTATACTACTTGGTGCAAAAATTTAACATGATCTCCTCTGGCTCGTAGTTTATTCCTTTCGGTTATCGGAGTATCTGGCCTACATTCCTAAGGCTCAGCAAGGAGCTATCTCTCCATGCTTGGGAGTTGTGTCGTTGGGCTAACTTTCCCTAACACACAGCCTCTATAAAACGACAACTCATTAAGACTTCCGACTAATAGAATTTGCATCATCACATTATTTGACACGTTAGACGTGTCAAGGCTAATAAAAATATAGCGTACTATTTAATGTACTTCTTCATGTTTGAAAACACGCAGTATAATAAAATGATACTCAAACACCGAGTGGCTTACTAGTTAAAATATAATTAGCTGAATCCCTGAATTTTCGATCGTCCTATCAGCACATTCAAGACTCATAAAAACCAATACCGCTTAAATTATTTCCTTTACCGTCAAAAAATACTAGAGTGTCTCAAAGTTAGTACAAAATTTTGGTCAATTGTGAGAAACATTAAAATTCCATCTCGTCTTCGGTTTCAATGCTCGTCTTCCATGACTATGTTATCTCAAAACAGAAAACCAATTTGCTTGCAGCTTGCAGCACATTTTGTTGTTAATTTGACGCTTCAAGAGAGTGATATGACTCCTCCTATACTTGGCAGCGCTAAAGATTTCATGAGACAATCTTTTTTCGCTCTCGTGCTCTTACAAGAGTACTGAAAGACTTCGATGTACACAAATCCACTGGTATGGATAGTATTAGTAACCATACCATTGTTCTGAAGAGGTGTTCTTCAACGCTGGCAAAACCATCACTGCGCATAAGCTTTTCCATCTGTCCTACTCTGCAGGTCTCTTTCGTGGTGAATGGAAAACAGCATTTATCCAGGTTGTTCCTAAAAAGGGCAAATCTTCTTCTCCCTTTATTTTTCGTCTAATTGAACTTACTTCCCTTCTTTCCAAGGTCATGGAAACACTGATTAATCATCAGCTCAAGAAATATCTTTAAGAACGGAAGCTTCTTAATGACCGGCAGTACATCTTTCTTTGGACCAATTGTGATATGATGGTATATCTCACCTAGCAGTGTAACAAATCTTTATATTATTTTGAAGAAAGTAAGATTTTCACTTGATATTTCAAAAACGTTTAATAGAGTTTGGCATCAAGGTCTCTTATCGAAAATGCGTGGATTTGGTATCAATGAATCTCTTTTTTGTTGGATTGGGAATTACCTTTCGGACCGTTCAATACAAGTTGTACTGGAAGGTCACAAGTCTGATAATTATACAGTAAATACTGGTGTAGCCCAGGGCTCCGTTTCATCTTTGACTCTCTTCCTTATTTCTAAATGGCCTCTTATCCAAAACTTCTAATCCATTAAACTGGTTTGCAGGTGACAGTACCCTGCTTCGAATGGAGTTTTTCGTGTGTCTTTGCCATTCAAAATTTTAGTGGTTAATGGAATCAGATATCTATCAGATAAAATATTGTCTGGTAATTTGATACAATATACCTGTCAGATATCTTATAACTACTATCGTTTTCTGGATAAATAATATCAGTTTCTCTTTAACTGACAGATGAAATATTGTCTCGTATTTTGATACCATGTACCTGTCAGATATCTTATAACTACTATCGATTTCCAGATAAATAGTATAATTTTTCTTTTAACTGCCTGATAAAATAATTTCTGAAATTTTGACACAATTTATCAGTCAAATTTCTGATAAATACTATCAACTTCCAGATAAATAGTATCACTTTTTTGTAGCTGTCAGATAAAATAATTTCCGATTTTTTGATACCATTTTTCAGTCAAATTTCTCATAACAATTATCGACTTTTTAGGCAAAAAGTTATTATGACAAAATTTTCTTGAATTTAATGCCAGTTAAAGGCCTGAAAAATTTAATACATGTTTGTTAATAAAGATGATAATGTATATGAAGGTTGTTATTTATCATTTACCCAATCTCTAAAATTGAAGTCAATATTTTTCCTGATAGATTTTCTCGATCGTTATGTTTACTGATATCATTTAGCGGCTTCAGATAAATATAACCACATATATATTCATTTACATCCATTGCAATTTTATTTATCAGCTTCTAAATTCACGCATACATACGAATATTTCTTGCTAGCCCACAAACCTTTTTACTGGTAGCATTAAGCAGCTGGAGATAAATATAACCACACATCGATTTAATAATGGTTCTTACTATCTGAATGCATATAGATTCTATCAGTCTCAGTATAAATATTACCACTACACACAAAATTTCAACCAAACATAATACAATCCACACTCCAGTAACTCGCGGTTTTGCGGTTTAGTACTCACTTCAATATCCTATCATTGAGTGCGGACGTGAAAGTGAGAAAATAAATTCAGAAATAGTAACAACTTTATTAAACAACAAAAAAACAGTAAAAACTGTAAAACTTCAGTTTTATAAGAAAAAAAAACAAAAACAGTAAAAATTGTAAACAATAAACATTAAAAAGTGTAAGCAATAAACAATAAACAAAAAAAAGTGTAAACAATAAAAAGTGTAAACGATAAACAATAAAAAGTATAAACAATAAACAATAAACAGGAGATACCTTTTGTGTGAAACAAATAAAGGATTTATCTACGCCAAAAAGGTGAAGTACAATTTAAATTTATTTTCATTTTTTTTTATCAATTTGTTTATTTTATTCTTCTTCATTTCTAATTCGAACTTCATTCCGATAAAGTACTTATTTCATTTATCTGCAGTCTGGTAAAAAATATCAGGGTTCAAATAAAGTACGTATTTCATTTATCTGCAGTCTGGTAAATAGTATCAGGGTTCAGATAAAGTACGTATTTCATTTATCTGCAGTCTGGTAAATAGTATCAGGTTTATTAACGATTTTAAAACTTATTAGATATTTGTATTCTTATCTTTTCATTTAAATTGATGGAAAATCAGCTTTGGGAAATTCTTACAGCTCCATTTCCATTATGATGGAGTTTTACAAACTTGCGAAACGGATATGAAAACGTAAGCAAAAATTAAAATTTATTAACGACTTTAAAACTTACTAGATATTTCTGTTCTTATTTTTTCATTTACATAGATATCTAATAATACTGATGCAATGGGGGCAACTTGGACACACAGCTTATTGGTTTCTTTGTTGGCTCGGAGTTAATTTAAACAAATGTACCCAATGTAAAAATTTTAAATGAAAACTTAAATTAAAAAAAAAAAATCAAAGTTACCTAAACTGAAACAATTTTTTTTTAAGTTTTTTTCTTTCTGGGAAGTTTCTCTTTCTTTTTTAAGTTTATTTTCAGTTTTAGCTGCAAATATAGAATTATTAAAACGAAGGTGTATGTGGCATATTAAGAAGTTTCTTAAAAGACAATCGAAGACAAAACGGAAGTGTGTTGGAAAAGAAAGTATCTACTATGATTACATTCTATAGTTATCTTGAATCTTTTTTCTTATTTCTATAGAAACACAGTGCAAAAAATAATTTTATCCTCTAGAGATGGCGGATAAACGACAAAGTTGAACAAAACCAAAATAATATTATGCCTTATTTCGAAATTAAAATCCATTAGAAAGTATTTAGAATTCGAATAATTTGTGTTAGAACATGCAAATAATTCGAATTCTACTCACTTTCTAACGAAATAAAATTTTAGAATTAGGCTTAATATTAAGTGGTACCTTGTGTCTTTTATCCGATAGCAGCTATCTGGAAAAGTATCTTTTGCACTGATAGGTGTTATTAGAATGCCGATACAATATACTAGAACTGAAATAATATACATGGTACTCGCTATCTTTTATCCGATAGCAGCTATCTGGCAAAGTATCTTTTGCACTGATAGATGCTATCAGAATGCCAATAGAGTATACCAGAACTGAAATAATATACACGGTACTCGCTATCTTTTATCCGATAGCAGCTATCTGGCAAAGTATCTTTTGCACTGATAGATGCTATCAGAATGCCGATAGAGTATACCAGAACTGAAATAATATACACGGTACTCGCTATCTTTTATCCGATAGCAGATATCTGGCAAATTATTTTTGAACTGATAGGTGCAATCTGAATGTCGATAAAATTTGCTAAAATGCGATAAAATATTGCATGGTACTAGGCATCAGTTGGTCATGATAAAATCTATCAGTTTTTCTGGGAGATTCTAGTTATGACGAGATCTGATAAAATGTATCCGCTTTTTTGGTCATATATACCAGTAAAATTTTTTGGGTGTACTGACAACCTTTGCATAGGGTGCAGCGATGAAAAAGCACATGATTTCACTTGTCACTATCCAGCACTCTGTCATTCAAGAAAGAAACACCTAGAAAATCATTTCAATGACGACTCAGAGGAACCTACTAAAATTTTGGCTAATAGCTTTCTGTACTTCATAAACGCCTTTAAATGGCTTGACTGCTAGCAGAACACATAGGTTTTTGCATTAAGTGGAATCAAAGGGCACGGTAGTGCCCAGCCAAGTTCGCGGCACTACAACCTTTTTACAGGAACAAACTCAGGCGATTTTCAACCCCCCTCTAACTTCAGTACCAATAAAGTCAGAAACTTCAAATTCGGAGTATTTGCTGAACTGATCAAACACAGGTGGCTCACTAAATTTCAACTCCTTAGCATTAGTAGTTCCCAAGATATAGGACTTCAAAAATCGCAAAAACCGTAACTGACTGACTCACTGACTGACTGACTCACTGACAGATCATCAAAATTATGGAGCACTTCCTGACATCGTAGAAACTTGAAATTCCGCACACGGTAGGGCTAGTGGTACATACAAAGGAAAAAATCGAAAATCTGCAATTTTCTATTCAGGGGACGTGGCAACCACCCACTTTTTCAAATATTCTATAAATTATATGGAGCCTTTCCGATTGTTGTAGAACAATGCAAATTGGTTAGTTGGTAGGGTTTGAGGTACTTAGAAAAAAAGAAATTGAAAAATTGGAATTTTGCGTTCAGGGTGCGTGGTATTCACCCACATTCTTAAAAATTCTTATAAATTATATGGAGCACTTCCGATTGTTGTAGAATGATGAAAATTGGTAGGTCGGTAGGGCTTAAAGTACTTAGAAAGAAAAAATTGAAAAATTGGAATTTTGCATTCAGGGGCGTGGCATCCACCCACATTCTTAAAAATTCTTATAAATTATATGGAGCACTTCCGATTGTTGTAGAACGATGCAAATTGGTAGGTTGGTAGGACTTGAAGTACTTAGAAAGGAAAAAAAATCGAAAATTTGGAATTATCCATTCAGGGGGGAGGGGGGGTGCCATCTACCAACTTTATCAGAATTGCTATTACTTGTATGGAGCACTTTCGGTTGTCGTAGAATTATGAAACTTTGTAGAGCGGTAGGGCTTGACTTTCACCTGGCAAAATAAATCTTTGCAAAAAGGATTGAAATCACAACAAAAACATAAATTTTAAAATAGGAGCCAAGTTCTTTTCAGTACAAGAAACCTGTGCGTAAAAGGTCAGCCAAAGAAAGTAATGAGATCTAAAATATATGCCAAGTTTTAAGTTCATGAAGTTTAATATCAAATATCTTAAGAAGAGGAATATCGAAACAATTCCAAATCATGACAGAAATTTGGTAATTAATGATTACTGATTAAAATTTGGTGGATTTACTTGGCAAGTTTTCTCTTAAGTACTAACTTTATCACAAATTTAAAATGTATGAAAACTTGACCAGTGAACCCACCAAATTTTAATTACCAAATTTCTGTCATGATTTGGAATTGTTTCGATATTCCTCTACTTAAGATATTGGATATTAAACTTCATGAACTTAAAACTTGGCATATATTTTAGATCTCATTACTTTTTTTGGCTGACTTTTTACGCACAGGTTTCTTGTACTGAAGAGAACTTGGCTCCTATTTTAACATTTATTTTTTGTTGTGATACAACTTTCTTGGGTATCACAACGGATCTAAGTGTGACGGTAAAAGATCAACTGTCAGCCTTTCTACCTAACCTAACCTAACCTACCCCGGCTCGAAAACTCAATTCTGTCGTTAAAGCCAGATCCACCCTCGCTACCGCTATTCCATGAGTAGCAGTTACATCGAAGAAGCCAGCTTTCAGTTCTGGGCATCACAGACCACCTTATATTCGACGTCCGCTAAAAAAGTTGTGAATTGTTTAGGTTTTCTTCGAAGATGCAAGACATTTTTCTTCCCTTCTTATCTGGATCAAACGATCATGGCTGTAATTTTTTATAATTCAAAATAGAGCTTTAAAAATTATAGGTGATAGAACTATAAGGGAAACATTTGCATCTCTCGAACACCGCCGAAATGTTTCCTGACTCTCATTATTTTGTCGCTATGCCAACTCCAAATGGAGACCATCTTAAATGTGTCTCGAACATAAAGAAGAACCAAGCCTCATGAGCTGACGGTTTAAAATCTATGGGAAAGTGTTATAACTTTAAACTTCGCCCAATGTAATATACAAATTAAGAAAGAAAAATCAACTGTCGATTTTTCATAGATTGGTTCTGATTCACCGATGGTTTAAGTGCAGTAAGGCATTAGAGTCCAACACTACTTGGTACCGATTCTTACGGAGTATCTTTTCAAGATTTCAATCGGATAAGAGAAAAAAATCTACCCAAATGTGGAATGCTTTACCTGACTCTGTATTTCCCTCCCATTCGATATTCAAAACTAAAAAACCAATGTGCATCGGTATCTCTTTCTAAATCCTTCCCTATTTTCGTTACACTCTTACTGTGTTTAATGGTGGTAACAAGTCACAACCCCCTTAATATGCGCTCATTATAAAAAAATAGAGCTATTTAATGAAGTGGGATTGAATTTTTAAGTATATGTACGTACAATGAACATAAATACCTTTGTTAACGTTAACAAGACAGTCTTTCATTAAAATGATATGCATTAATTTAAAATTATTTCTTTCAGAGGTCATTGATGGTAAAGTACTGTATGAAATACATACTTTTAATAAAATCGCTACGGGAAATGGGAACCCTGGATATAACTCCAATGACAAACGATGAAACATGATTCTTAAAAAAAAAGAAAAAATACATTGCCACTGGACAACCCCTTTTATATTAAAACATATTATTATAAATCTTTTTTCAATTTTAAATTGAATAAATCTATATTGTGTACCTTTAAGCCCCTTATTTGCTAACAAATTTTTATTATTTATCAATGTATCTTATAGTTAAAAATAATCACAAAATTGAATTGAATACATACTTTTAGTTCAACTCTCCTACCTTTAGATTAAGAATAATTTATTTTGTTAGTGATTGCGCAGATTATGGATTATTTTATTAAATTTAACACAATTTTTAAGCTTTCATTCAATAAAATTTTACGACTTGAAAATTAAAATTTTATTTCATCAAAAAACATCAAAAGCCCTAATATTTGAGCTCCTAGTATACGTTCAAATAAAATGTTACCCTTTATACATGTCTCGAATATTCTCCATCAAATAATTTCCATTTATTTAATGAATCCGCATTCGAGAGCTCTAAAAGCCCTTCCTCGAAATCGAAACCCAATTCTATATGGTGAGTGTTGTGTGCTGAGTTCGGTGCGCTGAATGTGAGCATAACCCATATGCATGTAAATATTATTTTATACAAACGTTGTTCTATGGTCATATAGCCATGGGATGATGATTGAAATAACCATAACGAACTCATGTATTGCGTACTCATGATCCCCTTTTTGGTGCAATTCACCTGGGATAAAATTCAATGGACATGGATCTTGTTTATATGCTGATGGTCTTTAGGGTAAATAAACGGTAAATTGGGTGTATGTGACCTATAGAGAAAAATTGTTCTGGTGAAATTCTTCGTCTTTGAATTTGTAGAACTGGAACTATACGTTATATACATAGGTATCTTATAGTGGGCCATACACCATGCAATATTTTTGCTCAATATCAAATATTTGGCAATAAAATTGGCCGTCTAAGGGCTGTATTGGGTAATTGTAGCGAAACGATTTGTTTTCACGCAATATCTTTTTTAACTGGTAATTCAGCAACAATATTGCTTGGTGTAAAGTCCAAATAAGAGAATAAAAACTTCAAAAAAGAAACAGTTTTGATATTTCTTTAGTAAATTTACAGTTGTTCATTAGGACAAAAAACAATATTGAAAGTTTGTCTTTAAATCAGAAAAAAGTCAAATAAAATATATTGTGTATCCAAAATCGTCAAAAATACTATCCCCATATTGCATAGTTTATAAGTTGTACAGATATATAAATAGTTTTCGATTTGAAACAAAGAACGGTTGATTTTCTGGCTTTTGTTCCTTTTCGGAAAAAAAGTAAAAAAAGTTTGTTTTCAGGCGTTTTTTTATTTCCTATTTTGGCGTTTTTTCCAAAACAAAAAAGACATTTTTGGAAAAAATATCCAAAAATTCCGGAATTTACGCCAATTTTTGTGGGTTCCTTTTCCTAGGAACGAAGCCATAACATTGTATGGAGCTTTCATTCCAGTTTAAGTTTTTGGTGTAATTTCTTATGGCTTAATTTCAGGAAGCCATCGCTCATTCACTTTGCAAAAACTTTCGATTTACTATGAGAGTGGATAGTCAAAATAAACCACAAAAACACCTTAATGCTACATTTCCACCTAACGCTAATCTGAGATTTAATAAGATTTACCGCAAATCTTCTTTAAATCTCCAAGATTTACCATACAAATTTATTTCGTTAGTCTTGAAGATTAGAAATTAATCTTGTTAAATCTTCCCAGGGCAACTACTTTTACAAATCGAACTAACCTCTTCTTGTATGGCGCTGAAGGATTCATTCATGGCTGAATTCAGTTCTTCACAAAGGAACACTTCCTCTTCATAAGAAAAAATGAAACACCATTTGCATTTATAAAGGTGCTGTCCAAGTAAATCTTTTTTAAATATTTTTGTGCGGTGAAAACACCAAATAGATTTAATAAATCTGAACTGGCGCAAACCTTGGGTGGAAACATAGCATACATATAAGCAAGGGATGGGTGATAGTTATTTTGTAGTTGGCGAGGCGAGGAGGGTGATAGTTTATAAAACAGAAACATTTATTTTAGTATATTCTGAACATATTGTTGAATGTTGATGATACTGGTAGTGCTAGAAGTCATAAGTCACTTTTCTGATAAATTTTCCAGGAGAACAAAAAAAAAAAAAAACAGTTTTAAGGCGCCAGTTATAGCTATCATTGAAACTCATAATTGAAAACTTTAATGATTAATTTTGAGCCGTTTAGAAAGCAAAATCATTCATTATTTTGATGGAAGGTTAAAGCTCAAGACTTAATTAATATATCTTGTCAAAAAAAAATTTCAAATAGGCCCAACTTTCCACACTTTTGATTTTTCAATGATCATTGGTAAAGTAGTTCAATCATTGAAATAAGAAAAGTCTTTTTATGTAGAAAGTTTGGCATATTTGAATTATTTTATTGGCTAAAAATATTAACTAAGTCTTAGTCTTAGTTAGCTGTTTTATGAGCTTTTCGTGCCATTTAAAAAAAAAAACAATTTAAATGCCTAGGGTGTCCAGCGGAATAATTTCAACTTTAAAATTCAATATAAAAAACTACATCGTTTTTATTTATTTTTATTTCAATTAAATGCAGAGTAACAATGCTGATTTTATTTTTTAAAAACGATATAATCCAAATGATGGCTGTTTTCAAATCCACTCTTGCACTCGGACCCTTACATTTGCGACCCCGCTCGCTCGCTGAAATGGCACACCAAACTGCCGTTTTTAAACAATGTAAACGTTTTTGATGGCGTTCTCTAGGGCTGTTGGGGCACCAGTATCGCATATTCTGTTTGTTTTCATATCCATCAATATGGAAATGTGCTTTGTCACTGAATTAACTGTTTCCAAGCGTAAGTGCTGTCCCAAAACGTCCCATAGCTTTGTTCTTGCGAAAGATTCTCAGTATCTCACTTTCGTTGAGATATTGAGCATTTTGCATTTTGTACGGGTGGAGCTCTAATTTCTTTTTCAAAATAACGTGCACTGTTGATTTTCTAATTCCTGTGGAGGCCGAAATCTTCTTTATCGATTTACGTGGATTTCATTTCGAACTTGAGACACATGTTCTGGCATTGTTGCTGATGGTCCAAGAATAGGTCTATTGACCATTGTGCCTTCTTGCCTAAATCTTTGTACCCACGACTAGATAAGTTGCGTGCTCGGCCCATCACTTAGTCGTCGAATATTAAAATTAGTACAAAAAGCGCGACGCGCACGACCAATGATTCACCGAACTTTAAATATGGCTCAACCGCAAACGCACGGTGCGCTCCCGACCAGTCACTCATGGCGACTAAGGATTCCACAAATCTTGGGCTTTGATAGATAACCCTCCTGCTTACCTCAACCTCAACCCGATAGTATTTCGATAATCGCAATTTAAAGTTGAAAAATTGTACATAAGAGCAAGTACTTGCGATCCAGCCGTGCTTTTTATGTAATGCTGGATCTTGCTATAATTAACTATCGGAAATCAAAATTTCGCAAAATTTATTTGATTGCAGCAAATGCATTTTTTTAATCAATATTTTGCAAATCAAAAGGAGATGACGCACTTTTGGGCCAAGAACATGCATGAACAAAAGTGGTATCATAAGAAAGGTGAGTGTCAGCACATTAAAACTGAGAGGTTTTGGGGAAATCGTATGTGGGAATTTTGAGTAATTGTCCATATTTCGAAGGCATCTCCTGCTTGATTTTTGTCCATTTATAAGCAAATAAAGTCATATATTATAGGAAGTGTAAGACAAACCCCTATCTATTTGGCATGAAATGAAAGGTCAGTTTTATATTTTTCAAGTATTGTAAAAATCATGATTCTATGACCTTCAGTTTTTGAAATAATCAAATAAACGTGAAACTTAATCATTATTTCAGAAATCAGTTATTTCTGAAAAATCTACAGTGGCTATGTACCTTTTTTTAACAGTTATGTGAAAGAACACATTTCAGTCTTTATTTTAAAATACACTAGTCAACAATATTAAAGGAACAAATTTTTTTTCAATTTTTTTTAGCGTTTTTTGAAGAGCTGTATCTTTGTGACGAGTGGTCGTATCGAGTTGAAATAAAAAGCATTTTACAGCTTTATGTTTTTTGTTTCGAGATTTGTTTGCAAAAAAATTTTTTTGAAGTACCGTTATTGCGTTATTGCAAAAAATGAGACGAGTTAACAAAATTATTTTTTTTTTATTTTTTTTAAGGTCTATATTTATATGGGTAAATTTTTTTGAGTCAATTAAATGTCATTATCAGATACCTTGTCTTTTCAGCTTCAATTCAGTTTTTTTGTTGTTGTCGTACGATTTTTTTGATATGGTTTATCTGGCTTTGAATGAAAAAAGATACTTTTAGCCTTGATTACCAATATCTCAGTAAATAATGACGTTATAAAAAATTCAAAGACAGTTTTGGAAATTTGAGAAAGCGTTTTACAAGATTTTTTAAGATTTTGTAGAAATTATTTTTTTTACCCTTCACCGTTAGTTTAAAAAAAGTACTAAAAACCGACGTTTTGTGGTCTTTTCGTAAATCGTTGTTTTTCGTTGCAAATATTGATTGCATGGCTTGCGTTGGTATGCAAATTTATAGACTTTTAAATCATCAATATTCTTGTAAATTTTCAAATTGATTCATCGAACCGTTTTTCCTCACCAAAACTTCAAAGTCTTACAAACCAGGTAAAGGACCAAATTGTGGTGTTCCTCAACAATGCGTAGTCGTCATCAAAATGACAAGAAAACCGCAATTCCAGTGGATTTTTTTCACAGTTTTGCATTAGTTAGATACTTTTTTCAATTGAAATGAAATAAAAAGTACAATAAACAAAAAAAAAAAAATATTTAAAAAAATTTTCAAACAAAAAAACTTGATTTTTTTAATTTTTTTTTTTTTTTTTTTAATGTATTTTTTATTTCATTTCAATTGAAAAAAGTATCTAACTAATGCAAAACTGTGAAAAAAATTCACTGGAATTGCGGTTTTCTTGTCATTTTGATGACGACTACGCATTGTTTAGGAACACCACAATTTGGTCCTTTACCTGGTTTGTAAGACTCAATTTGAAAATTTACAAGAATATTAATGATTTAAAAGTCTATAAATTTGCATACCAACGCAAGGCATGCAATCAATATTTGCAAAGAAAAAAAAGTTTTACGAAAAGACCACAAAACGTCGGTTTTTAGTACTTTTTTTAAACTAACGGTGAAGGGTAAAAAAAAATAATTTCTACAAAATCTTAAAAAATCTTGTAAAACACTTTCTCAAATTTCCAAAACTGTCTTTGAATTTTTTATAACGTCATTATTTACTGAGATATTGGTAATCAAGGCTAAAAGTATCTTTTTTCATTCAAAGCCAGATAAACCATATCGTACGACAACAACAAAAAAACTGAATTGAAGCTGAATAGACAAGGTATCTGATAATGATATTTAATTGACTCAAAAAAATTTACCCATATAAATATAGACCTTAAAAAAAATAAAAAAAAAATAATTTTGTTAACTCGTCTCATTTTTTGCAATAACGCATTAACGGTACTTCAAAAAAATTTTTTTGCAAACAAATCTCGAAACAAAAAACATTAAGCTGTAAAATGCTTTTTATTTTAACTCAATACGACCACTCGTCACAAAGATACAGCTCTTCAAAAAACGCTAAAAAAAAATTGAAAAAAAATTTGTTCCTTTAATATTGTTGACTAGTGTATAATAATCTAAGATTCAGTCAATAATAATTAAGAAACCCACCTTCCGAAGCCTTGCTTGGGAAAATCAAATAGAATGTACACAATATGGGGTTTCATACCCTGATTTTAATTTGTCATGACTCATGAGCAGCGTTGCCATAATGGCATTATAAATGCTAAATCTAGCATAATACAGGAGTGAAAAGCATTTTGAAATTTTAAAATAATGCCAAATGCTTTTTTGGCATAATCTGTCTTTGTTTGGCATTCTTGAATGCTAGATTTGATTTAAGAAATTATTCAATTATGTATAATCTAGCGCCAAATTGTTAACATTTTTTAAAATTTTGATCTTATGAATTCCAAATGTAATCATATAACGGCTCACTGAATTACATTTCCGCCGATGATAGACTTCCTTGGGCCCCTGAATTATCGTTGGTGAGGCAGTTCATTGCACCACCAGATTTTTGGTTGAGTCAGTAAATTTGTTTTATAAATTAATGTAATATTTGTTTATTTATGAAATAAGTTCAGGGGCTCAATGAAAAATAATTGCTTGTTTAACAAACAGATTACATATTTGTGTATGAATGACTATTCACTGGCCCGACGAATTCCATCATTGGCTGAATTCAAATATATGCAGGGATTCGATTCAGTGTAAACAAAGATGTTTCAAATATCAAGCAGTAAAATAACTAGCCTAAACTATTAATATTCGAATCAATTATATTTTTTGTTATGCTAAGAGTATCTCTGAAAAAAAAACATTGATATTTTGTACACTATGTATTTTTGAATGGATTTTGAAATCTAGCATTCTGTTTTTGGGCTTCCATACGATTTAGCATTATAAAATTTGAAAACTAGCATAATAACATTTGAGATTATGGCAACACTGCTCATGAGTCATTTGGATATTGGAAGTCAATAGAAACTGGTTCCCCACGAGCTATTGAGCCACCAAATTTATTATTTTTTTTTTCAAAGGGACAGAAGTGATGAGAGGAGGAATACGCCAAATTTCGTTATATGCTAAGCCTTTGAGGAACAATTAAATGCAAAGTCCAGCCCATTACAAATTGTGATGTGCCCCCCCCCCATGGTTATTCTAGTTTTACTTTACTTCAACTTTATTTAGCTGCTCTTTGTGTGTTTTAAGGTTACAAATATATTTAAAAAGTATTCGTTTTTTCTAGAACATGAATAAAACGATTCTTTCTTTTTTCAACATTTATTGAAGAAATATTCAAAAACAAATTGCCTAAGCCATTGCGGCATGATGGCAGCACAGCGGGTGAAATTGTAGCGCCACACCGGTCAATTTTATTATTTATAGCCGATCAAATAAATATGGTTGCTACGTGGTCACGCAATCCACACATTCGTAAGCCCCCTAGGGATTTATTGGATTTACTAGATACAACGTTTTTATTGCCTCGTATATGCTCCGCATAAGAATATTCATAAATGTTTTTGTACAACATCAAAAACAAACTCATTCACGTGAAAAGTAATTTACATCTTTCCAATGAAATTAAAATCATCTCAAATCTCGTATATATGTATGTATGCTCAGTAAATATGTACTCGTACATAGACGCTGATGATGGTTAAACGCTTTATTCTTGTATTCTTGACAGCCAGACTCAGATAAAGCAGGAAAATTAAAACGGAACATTATTCAAAAGAATAACTCTATATGTTTGTGCTTGCAAAACATCCTTTTGAATATTAAATGACGGACAAATTTTACATCATATTCTGCCGACATTTTTGTCGAAATGTGTGCAAGCGTGAATACACTACCAGTACCCAGTGAAACATCATCAAAAGCTAAAATAATGAAAGATGAAACGAAAATGTAGAAGAAACCCTACCAGTGTTGCACAAAGATAGTGAGAAACCACGAATGCCAGGACAGGGACTTTGACAAATCTATCATTCCGATATGAAGGAAGCATCACACATACCAGGAGCCCTCTACCCAGCATAGCACAGAATGGGTCAAAATCATAAGGAATCCATTGTTATGTTGCCCCAAACGACCGCTTATTAATTTGAAACAGCGAAAGGGATGGTTAACGGCACTGATTTTCGACTGCCTTGTACAATTTTCAACGATGAATAGCAGCAGCATAGGAATCTATCTGCAGGGAATGCAATGCACCAGCTACAGCACAGCAGACATCGTTTGGCGAAGTGAAGAGAGTTTTTTGAATGGAAGAGTGATTGTAGATTTCACTTACATAACTAGAAATTATTCTGAAAAATAATTCGAGAAATATGCCAGAGGCGAAATAAAGAAAACAATATAATTCTGTTTGGGTTGTATTGTATACAGTGGAGTGGACGAGCGACGAGTACAATAGCAAAAATAAAATGAAGTGATTATGTCCGCTTGCAGAAAATTAATGATTCCAACATACGCTATAGATGGTATACATATATACCTACATCTACACATAAGTACATAGCAGTCAGCAGTAATTTCTGAAATCTGACTGAAATAAATGAAATCCTTCGCTACAATCAGCCAGCCCTTCATAATAAAATCGCTTTTGTAAATTTGTGTAATGTTCAAATATAAACCTGTTCCTACTGGTTCATTGGCCATGTTTAGTAAAGTAATGCATAAAGCTGATAAAAGAATATTTGCAATGCTATTCCGTTATTCATGTATTTATATCAACGATTAATGCCACCCTATTATTTCCAAATTTAAAAGTGTATTGTTCCTTTACAGCCATACGCCATTTTGAATTGTAATTTTTAAAATAAGTTCCATAAATGAAAAACAAAACTCTGTTATATGCTTTATTTTTGAATATATTTTGTTCATGTCCTTAACGCTGATAGAAATAGCTTATGGCCATTATCAGCAAAAGCAAATGCTCAATTTAAAAATAAGATTTTTAAAAAGCATAGGTAAATAGGATATACAATTTAAAAGAGCCACTTAAAATTGTGATGAGGAAATCATTTCTTCAAATAATGGTGATGAGTGATGACGAATCGAATTCCGCAGCCATACAGATTTTACCCTTCAACCTGAACGAGGTAACCCAACAGTTCCGTCCAACTGATCTCGATGAAATGAAAAATAGCTACATATATCTAAACTAAAGCCCAACAAAGCTGCTGGAGCTGATGGTCTTGCGGTTGAACTATTTAAAGCGGCTGGCGATGAATTGGTAAGGAGTATGCACCAGCTCATCTGTAAAATATGGTCGGAGGAAAACATGCCCGATGAATGGAACCTCAGCATTGTTTGCCCGATCCCTCAGAAAGGTGATCCTTCGGGACTGCACCAACTACAGAGGCATCAGTCTCCTTAACATCGCATACAAGATACAAGATCTTTTCTGCCGTACCTTGTGAACACCTAGTCCACTACCTGATAGGTCCTGGCTTTAGGCCAGGAAAATCCACCATCGACCAAATTTTCGCACTATGGCAGATCTAGGAAAGAACCCTTTTCATCGATTTCAAGGCCGTGTATGACAGCATCTATAGAGACGAGCTACAAGAGGAATGTCCAGTTTTGGTCCTCCCAAAATTCGTTTGTTTTTTTGCAAGATGACGATTGAGAATTCACGCTGCTCCATCAAGGTAGGCAAAGTCCTCACCGATATCTTTGATGTCGAGAAAGGTTTTAGACATGGCGGATGGTGACGCACTGTTATGCGACTTCTTCAACATCGTTCTTGAAAGAATAGTGCATAACTGTCACGTCATCATTAGAGGCACAATCTTTCAAAAGTCTCTCAAATTACTCGCTTACGCCAATGATATTGACATAATCGGATAAGCAGTGTAAGATTTCAGTGGTTTTTTTCGTGAGTATTCAATTCAGGAGGAAGCCAAGAAGATGGGTTTAATGGTGAATGAAGGTAAGACCGAGTATATGCTGTCAAGGAGAAAGGACACCCGACGGGCCGGACAGAATGTCACTATAGACAGCTATAATTTTGAGGTGGTCAGAGACTCACTCAGTGCTGAGATCAAACCAAGAATTACTCTTGCCAATCGCAGTTTCTTTGGACTAAGAAGGCAATTGAGAAGCAAAGCCCTCTCTCGAGTTATTAAATTATCCCTGTATAAGATAATTGTCATCCGTGTTCGGATGTATGATGCAGAGGCATGGATACTATTAACGGTGGATGAGAACGATTTAAGCTGTTTTGAGAGGAAAATTCTCCGTGTGTTTTTGGTCCCGTCTGCATAGATGATGGGAAATGGAGAAAATGATGGAATAACGAACTGTACGGGCTGTACAGTACAGTGACACCAACATAGCCAACGACTGAGATGGCTGGGTCACGTTGAACGAAAAGACATCAATGCTCCGGTCCAGAAAGTGTTTGAATTCAACGCCGTGGGACGTCGAAGTAGAGGTGGACAGCTTAACAGGTGGCACAAGCAAGTGGAAGAGGACCTCAACGAAACTGGAGACAGGTAACTAGAAACCAAGCCAGCTGAAAAAAGCTTATTGGCTGAGGCCCTGTTCCATTTATATTTATATTTACATTTATATACTGAAGAACAAATAACTTCCACAATTTAAGCATGACAGAAAACCAATTAGCATACCAGTTGACATCCATATCTAACGCAAAGTAATGACAAGTATTTTGCTATAATATGATGGCACCCTTAAAAGAGAAATGGGAGTTGTCACAAAAACCGCTTATCATTTCCAATAACATTAACCATAATAAATATTATCATACCAATATTGTGATAACTACAAAACCACACTTACCTATCAAATCAAATACTTTTGATTAAACCCAAATTAATATGCAATATATGTACCTAGGTTAGATACATACCCATATAACCAGCATTTAATTTTCTTATAAATTAGTTTCATTCAATTTTAATTTGTCAACTGAAATAACTTTGTTTATTAACAATAACTTAAACAAGATTTTACTTCCGACCTTTTACCTCCATACCTACCATATTGTCATACTTTATGTTGAGTCTCTGTCAACCCTTTTTAATCTAGGTATTGTTTCTCGAAAACTTATGTTGTTAAATCAAAGATACATAATATAACCTGATATGTGGTCTGTTACCGATTGTGGTATGGTGTGTCAACTGAACCATTATAGATATTTGCAAAGTTGTGTTAGGTATGGGTGAAGGGAAAGGTTTTCATCTTTATCAAACATGATATTATAATAGAAGGGAATTTCACTCAAATTTCAGTTCAAATTACCATATACGTGCTTCGAAATTAAGAAAACGTAAGATTTTACATTTAAAATAGGTACTGTCCTCTTTAAACAATTTATGATAACCTACTGATATGCCGTTGAAGAATCAGATAAAGGTAACTTGCAAGCCTTTTTAGATTTCCGGAATACAGAAAACAGAACCCTTTGAGTATTTGAAAAAAAAAGTTTTTAGCCGATTGTCACATATTGCTTACCAACAAATTTGCTTTGTAACAGAGAATTTAGTGAGGTCTGAATAAAGTATTAATAAGGGTTTGAGTTTAAGTAATAAAAGTTAACATAATCTTTTCGTATATAGAAATGCAGTTATCATAGAGCTTCTATAAAAATTAAGAGGGCTTATAATGTAATATGTTTTGGGGACGTGGGAATTTTTATATTGGAAGCCTTCACACAAACTTTCATATTGCATAAAATGAGTTCTTCTTTCAATTAGTGAAACAGAACCCCATTCATTTCGTCTCCACTAAATGAAAATGCCAAAAAAACACCCAGCATCGATTAAGATAAAGCATATATGAATCGAAAGAGCAACCTTAAGTTAGCAAAAATTAAATTTTCTTAAGCTATCCCCGGTACTGGCTGTGACGATATGAAAATCATAACTACTTTATAATTCCCCGTACAAAGTACATAGTTATATCATATGAATGATTTCTCATGAATCAACAACTGTGGATTACACAAAAACGCAACATAATTTTCGTAGTTATTAAAGCGATATTTACCGGTAAATGGGTCATGTAGCGAATACTCACAGTACTTTCACATATTAAAAGAAATACCTATCATAAGCGTTTTAATTTGTATTCAAATCGGTTGAAATGACCGATCCAGCGGCTCGTTTACTTGTCAAATGTCAAAATGTTACATTGTAATGATTACATGTAATGTGAGGGGCTTTCAAATAGCCACTTTTAATTACTGATACTATCAATTTTGACAACCTGCACAATTACTAGATTTGTGTACTGTGGCGAATACTTACTTTTTTAACCGGACACCCACTCGAAAATTTACGATTTAGGTTTTTGTTTGATTTGGTTAAATCTGTAATAAGTTTTTCACAGGTTTGAAATGAGCTGATTGAAATGAGCTTATCAAGGCAAGTTTTGGATTCGTGGACAAAAAAAATTTGAGATTACAATCAAACATGATATTACGATGATAGAGAACACCATTCTGTCTGTCTGTCTGTCTGTCTGTTCATCTACAGCCTAAACGGCTAGATCGATTTTCTTCAAACGTGGTACATAGTGGTTTTTGGTGATTCTGCCCACACGTTTTTTTCATTTTTTTTTTTTTGAACCAAAAGTAACGGTACCTGCCATACAATTTTTTTGGTAATTTTACATGATCGTATTTTTCTCAAAAACGGCTCGACAACTTTTCTTAAAAAAATTCAATAAATTAATTTTAGTAAAGGCTTCCTTTGCGTGGAAAATCCTCCCAAAGAACCATTTTTTAAATTTTTGATTTTCTTCAAAACGGTAGGACCGATTACAATTATTTTTTTATACAGAAGCTTACAAAAAATATAAATAGTTTTGTTAACTAAAATTTTTGAAAAAATATTTTTTGGTTTTTTAAAAAATGTTTCAAAATTGTTTTTGGAAAATCAAATATTTCGAAAACGACATGATCGATTTTTTTGAAACTCGATACTTAAGAGTTTCTTAGTACTCTCTAAAATATTTTTAGAAAAAAAATGTACATTTATGAAAAAATAACGGTACCTTCCAAACATAAGTTAAACAACCGCAAAAGAAAATATTTTTTTTCTCAAAAATGACTCCTACGATTTTGATTAAACTTTTTCTTTATACTAAAATTAGTACGATCTTCTACCAAAAATTATAAAATTTTACACTTAGCAACTATTAATAGTACCTCCCATAGAACGTATTTTTTATTTTGAATTTTCTCGTTATCGGCTAAACGGATTCAGATGAATTATTTTATATACAAATTTCAGATAAGATTTAGTAATATTGCATATCAAAATTTTCAAACAAATTTTTTTTGGATTTTTGGAAAAAGTTTTAAATTTTTTTCTTTGAAGATTCGATATCTCAAAATTGGGTCGACAATTTTTTTTCAAATTTTGTTTTTATATACACATAAATATACAATTTAGATTTGCATACCAAAATTTGTTCTTAAAATGTTTTAAGAATTTTATATATAAAAAATTATTTTTTTTAAAAACTGCTCCAACGATTTTAAATTTTTTTCCCATACAATCATATTCAATCAAGAATTAAGATGGCATTCTTTTTTCTCACCTCGAACTGTCAAAAGAGTTGTTTTAGCCAATTTAAATGTCGTATTTCATGCTTCTCTACATTTTTCTCTCATAATTTAAATATTCTTATATACAATTTTCTTAAATCCGGAGTGTCTTGAACATAAGAGCAAGTACGTGCGACCCAGTCGTGCATTTTATTTCTTTATCTTTTATTTAAAATAATTCTTTTGATATTAAAAATGGCTATTGCAGTTCCTCTCAAAAGTAGAACTCTAAGTTCATGTATAAAAAACAGCGAAATTTATAATTTTATATATGCAGGAAATTTGCACAGCCTACTTAATTTTTTTTTAATATTCGTTATAACCGATTGATTTTTTTTAAATTTTCCTTTAAAATGTGTTTGTTCGAAGCTATTATTTGTTACGAGCGATATTGTCAAAACCGATATTCGATTAGTACAGTTTGTTTGATATTTCGTTATAATCGTTATAATCTAGACTAGAGTTGTTTGGCTTCGTCATTGGGTGTGGAATAAAATAAGAAAAATCACCAATTGAAAAATTTGCAGTTGCAATTTACGAATCATGCTTTATTCGTAAATAAAGGCAGTTTGATCCCAAATCAATTAAAAAACTGGTAATTTAACATTCAAAACAAAGCAATTTACAAAATTTGTTTCTTTGCAATTAAAATCCATGATTGAAGCTTGTACTTTTCTTAGCAAAATACAACTTTTTGGAGTAATATACTCTCTAAAAGAATAATTTCACAAACAGCATTTAAATTCCTAAATCACGTCTTTCTTTTCGTAATTTACTTCTCGAAGACATAAAGCACCACAACATGGCATCATGTATCAAATCATTAATGTGTGACACCAACGATCTGTAATGCAAATTGACCTAGTGGTTGCCTGCTCGCTCCGCAACTGGAGGGTTGCGAGTTCAATTCCAAGTAGAGTCAACGTAAAGTATTTATGTATTTCAAAATAAAATTAAATAAATCAAATGCGTATACCTGCAAAATGACGGCGTAGAGTAAGATTCATCTTTCAAGTGGCGGCAATATCACGAAATAAAAGTGGTGATCACAAATCTTTTTCGCAAATTTACAAATTTTGCAATTGAGGAATAATTGGATCAAATTACGATTTGTTGTTCGCAATTTTTGTGTTCTCTCGATAGAAGAATTGATACTAAAAGAGTGTTGATTTACGATTTTTGATTATCAATATCTTTATTTTGCTCAATTTTGCAAATTGCAAACAAATAGTCGAAAATTACAAAATCCCGAGCCAAGGTATAGATCGGAATTCATTTTTCGTAATTTGCAGCTCATTTTTCGTGATCTGATCCAAGAATTCTTTCCCTGTGATTCTCTGCCAACTGTGATTGGTTTGGATAAAAAATCAAAAATTAAAACTTATTCGAAACAATTTTTCTTTTGTTTTTGTGGCTTCATTTAGTTAGTGTATCAAATCTGTAAAAGCATTTTGCTACAACTTTTAAAAAAACAAAAGAATGTGGTGAAATGTACTAAAACTGGAGCTATAATGACACTTTTTCTTTTTGTTTATTTGTAATTTGTTCTTGTACTTGGTTTTTATTGCAGGGAATGATTTTTGTTTGGCTCGTCCGAGGTATCGTTACCGTCGTTATAAAGAAAATTAGTAGAAAGTGAGTTTTATTGCAAGAAATTATTAAATTATAGTTAATTAAAGAAGGATTTAAATGCAATGGTACTGACGTCTTTTTGCTTGATAAAATAAAAAATAAAAAAGTTTTTACAAATTGTATATGAAAACCTGATAAAATCAGTCACCAAATAATTTTTTGAAACTCAAAAGCCTTTGATTTTCCAATGGGTAAAATCTTACCTAGAGAAGTGTCTCTAAACCAGCTTATTCCACTTCAGTCGCTCCTCAGGGTAGCCATATCTTTGCCCAACACTATTCATGCTTGCCATACGTCATTGGAATTACTTCCTTCTCTGATGTGCCTTTTCATGCAGACAATAGTAAAATAACAAAGGTAATCACGTCTTTCGCTCGACTCTTTCCTTCCAACCTGACTTTAATACCTCTCTTAATTGGCGCTATACAAATGTCTTGGAACTAAATGTAAATGGGTCAATATTTCAAAACATTAATATTTTTCATTCCAAATTGGACCATCGCTCAAAACAACCTATTTTACTAGAATAACAATTATATCTCTTAATAACTCTATAACAACTATTTTGAAACAAGGGGTCATAGTATTTGATGAAATCTAACGGTTTTTTTGAGTTAGGGAAATGAAATTTGTATCAGGGGAATGATAAAAATTTTTATTTACTCCGGCGATTAGATGGATATTTAATTTTGCGGATGGTTTCAGAAAGATAAAGAAAAAAGAGAACTACTAACATGAAAAATACATGCTCTTGTGGTTCAAGGATTTTGCGTGACAAAAGATAATAATTACATTATTTATCGAGTAGGTCCTTGTAAAATACACAGACGAGTTCACTTTTTTAATTTGTATACCACACGGTTTAGTAAAAAACTCACGTTAGAGGAATGACAAATTCGCTCGATGAAAAACAAGATCAGCGCCTTAACTTGAAATATAAAAGACAGCCGAGTTTTTTTCAAGGTATTACTTCAATTTTCAGAAAGAACAATCCTGTCGCGTTAATCAACAAAAAAATCAGTTTTCTATTTGGAGCCTATATATTTTTTTTTAAATTTCTATTGGTGGGATAGAAATGAACATTTTATGGGGGACACTTACTTAATAGCTCCTATTTAACAAAGTTAAGCAACTAAAAATTAATTAACGATTCTTTAGTGAGGGTGCATTTATTGATAAAAAGACTGCATCATTAAATTTTGTGTACCGTTTTTAGTTTCGTTGCTAAAATTCATTGCAGTGTGGTAAGTAGGCCTGGGGACACGTCAGGGGAATGACATTTCAGGTGTTTAAATGGATATAGCGGGTATGATAATTTTTTTAACTTTTTTTTTTTTAAGCGAATGTTAGAACCCGTTTGTTTTAAGCCATCCAACTAACAAACTTATAATATAATTTTGTATTTTGGTTCAAAAATGAAGGAGACTGAAATATTAATATTTTGAAATATTGACCCACATAATGTCAATCAATTACTTTCTTCTTCTTACTTACCTTCAGCTCCCCTAAGCTATCTATTCAGTAATGAACCGAAAAATGCCCCTTTTGTTTCCTCTATTCTTGATCCTTGGTCAAATGGTGATCTAAGGAATTTTCTCATCCATATTTTTGGTACCATATTGATTCTCCAGCGTTGCTTCAGCTAATAAGCATTAACACCAATCCCAGTAATTTAAGATCTATCCATACCCACATCCCCTGTCCTTAACCCAGTATCCCCTCCTTTAGTAGCAATCTATTCCCATTTCCCCAATTTCTTTTCTTTAAGTCTAGAATAAGTTTGTATTAATTTCATTTATCTAAATTTTGTTTTTTCTAAACACCTTGGAGTAAGCGAATAAATAAATAATGTATAAACTAGGCTTAAGTAAAGAAGTCCTGCAATTTCATTTTTATAAAAACGATTGTTAAAAACGGGTACACACGGGCGTATACGTACTTTTTTTTATTTGATTTGAAAACAAGAATTTCTACCTGTTTTCGTTTCAATACATTCAAGTGTTTTTATCCTTATTTTTTTGTTCAAAATTTTGCTAAGGCCCTTATAGAAAAACATACAAGCATTAAAAGAAATTCACTGTTCAGTTAACAAAAAGACATATCTTTCTACTATTTTCGGCAGAATAGACTCCATTTTAATATCCGGAATGATAAGTATCAATTCTATGAAATTTAAAAAAAAATCTTTTTTTAAATAAAAATCTCTGAATATTCCAAAGAACCATTTATTTTCAACTTACACCTGTAACCGACATTCTACGCATAAAATCTCACACGCAACCTATTTAATGTTTGAGAACAACCTTCATTGTGTCTACTTCATTTCATTTCCGACTTCAGCCATTTCATTCAAAAGTAATACGGGAAAGGAAATAAAATGAAATCCTAGGCAGAAAATGAAAAAGTAAATACATACATATATATTCTGCGGCGGCGGGAAAGAACAATGCAAGGATCTAACGAGGAGGCAGATGAGGAGTTTATAAATATGATGGTATTAAAGGTGGATCGAGAAATGCCTCCCCTTCATCACTAACCCAACCAACCATACATAAACCAAACGAAAATTGGGCGCAGTAAATAAATGAAGGACTCACCGGAAACATCTCCGTCTGATAAGAATGACGCCGTAAAACCATGAAAGGATTTTTTTGGTGATATGTTGTAATATTAGTGAAGATATACAAACATGATACAACACGTGAAAAGATTTTTTTTATATCGATAAGTTACCTGATTGATGTTGTCTTTTTTTTTTTTTTGAATTCAATGATTATTTGGGTGGAGAGACAGAATTCTTTATAATGATTTGCCTTGTTGTCATGATTCCTTTGTGTGAAAAAAAAAAAGAAAATTTTACCGAAGTCAATTTTTGTGACTAGTGAAAGTATTTATTCAATTAATGAAAATATAGAAAAAACGAAAAGGAAAATCGCTAGTGTACATAGGTTATGTTTTGTGGTATTCTCAGAGCAGACAAAAATCTTGTGGCAAAAGGTAAGAAATGTATTTAAAAAAATAATATGTTGCAGTAAATAGCTCTGTTCAAATTGATTGAAGCCTTAAGGAACTCTCTCTGCAGCAGCCCTGGATCTATGGGCCTGTGCCCCAGGTGGTAGCTTTCAGGGGTGCCAAATCCGTATATGTCCTTAAAAAATTGAGAATTTCCAAAATGAAATGAGATGTGGCAATCTAATTAATTTCAAATTATGTTTCCTAGTCAGCCTTTGGCCTTTATAAAACAAAAGTAAAATATTGTCTCTTAGGCCATCGAATGGACCGAAACATGAGGGGTGTGTAGCAACAATTATGTGCAACGGTTTTTATTATTGAATATGTATGTTTGGCACATGAGAATGCTTAAAACCGAAAATGCTACTAAATTCACCCATGCGCTTCTGAGAGAATAGCCACACTGGTTATTTTTGAATATATTTGGTGTAACTCGGAATCTAGTAGGCTGGGAAAATTAGACTTTAACTTAAAAAATTCCGACAAAGCTGAGTTTTGGACAAATATCAGTTTTTTGTAAACAACTCAACAGCAAAATTCTAAGGAAAACAGATTTGGTATGACACTTTTTTTGGTAGGAGCAAGAGATTTTGAGAAAAAACGCCTAGAAACGTTATATTACGAAATTTTTAGTGTAATGCACTTTATTCAACATCTCACCTGGTTAAAAAAAGGTAATTAATGCATTTGTTCACGTTTTTCTAAAAATCTGTTGCTCCTACGAAAAAAAGGTCTCATTGTCTGTTTTCTGTAGAATTTTATGAACTCTAATGGGGCTTTATTTTGGTAAATTCAGATTTTGATCTGAAAATTATTTTTTTTCGTCGTGAATGGTAAACGATTTCAGATTAATTTTTCCTTTTCATTGTATTGGTGTATAATTTGTGTCTGTGCTGTGAAGCTATAGCGATCCAGACATGTCAAACTGATGGCTTTCAATCGTGTAATGGTGTTAGTAAAAGGGCGGGGGTAAATCTGCCGAAAAACCAGACCTGCGACATTGATTTTTGATAAAAAAAAGATTTGTTTGCCCATTGGAGGGCTTTAATTGCCAAAATCTGTGCTTACTGTGATTTTGTTTGCTTGGAATCACATAATCTACAAATTATTGTATTTACCTTCACATTAAAAAAAAAACAATAGTTTTCGATAAATTAATTAAACTAAATTTTACTCCCTCTAAAAAATTAAGGGAAATTTTTAGGAAATTCTTAAGTCGACAAAACAAATCTCTCAGAAATGTTTGTGGTTTTGCCATTTTATTTTTCCTAATCTTCCTGGGCTTAATTTAACTCTCAAGACTTTTTGTTCAAAATTAAATTCCTATTGAAATGGATGGTTTGAAAAAATGTATAAACAAATTAAAAAAAAATTACAAAAACCAATAAAAATCGAAAAATCAAGGTTTCTAAATTTTTTAATAAATTGCGCACAATTTTTTTTGGAGCAAGAATAGGCTCAAAACAAGCTTGGACAAAATAAATAGTTAAAAGTGGCTGCCAGTGTGACCATTATCTGAGAATTTTCGCTTTTAAGCATGCTTATGAGCCAAACAAACATAAATTCAATAGTAAAAATCTTTGCACGAAATTGTTCCTTTTTAGAAGATATTCAATAGCCCTATTTTGTCATTTTAACCAAATTTTTATAAAACAAATTGAAATGAACTTTGTATTTTCATAAAGAATTTTTGTTTTAGATTTTAAACTTTTATAATCGTGATTGTAACTTTTCATTTTGCGATCGCCAAAAGATAAAATCCCCTTACAAAATCCAGGAGTTTATTCAGTCCTTTGCAGTTGTGGTTCTTCGTATACTGGAGAAACAAAACGAGGAATTCAAACAAGGCTGAACGAGCATATAAATAAGGCATTCAAAAGAACCAGGTTATAAAGTCAGCAATTTGTGAACAACTCGCATGCATCGAAGATCATTTTATCAGATTTGATAAAGCCAAATCAATCTCGACGGAGAGGTTCTACCAAGATTGGTACGAGAAGCAATGGAAATAAAATTGCATAAGAATTTCAGTCGAGACCAAAGTTTTTATTTATCTGGTGCATGGGATCCATTGATCAACAAATTAAAGGTAGCCAAAAACAACAATCAAAATCAAAATAATGTACCAGCTGATATGCTGTAAGCTTTGCCTGTTTCCAAGCCTACATTGATTCGCAACAGCAATTACCATCTCAAATGCAAGTGCCAACACAGTCAAAACACCGCAGGAGAGAATAAAAAGAAACAACAACTACCACCCACAATTATAGCTATCAGTTTAACCCGTGACCACGACAAGCGGAACCTTGTCGAAATTTCGGGCTTTCAATTCAATTTTTTGAATAAAAAACTACGCGGTAAGTCCGTTAAGTATGTAAATAAAATAGAATTTTTGTTTGCTCATTTTTGTTCAACATCTTTAATTTGAGTCTATTTTTGGTTCCAAGGTTTTTCGAATTGGGCTTTCCCTCTCTTTTTCTTAAGAAATCTGGAAAGATTGACGGAACTTAAGAAATGAAGGTTGTCTTTATCTTAAGCATGGTCTATTGTTAAATCTAACATGTTAAGTAGAAAGTTGCTGACAAGGTAACATCGAGTGCAAATTCTTTAAAAAGTTTTATTTTCCCGGTAACAAAAAATCCAGCCAAGTAGCTAGGTATAACGCTTATTATTATTTTTTTTTTCATTTATCTCAACAGCTAGAGGGGCGCCAAAATTAAGATTTTGCCCCAGATCGGAAAGATCGTAGATCCGGGGCTGCTCTGCAGTGTCAATTTGTGGGAAAATGATAGATAAATTTAAAACAAATAATTCTTGTTCAATAAAAGGTATGTGGAATGTAGGTAATATCAAAAATACTCTCCATCACCTTTAGGCGCCAGTTATAGCTATCATTGAAACTCATCATTGAAAATTTTAATGATTGATTTTGAGTCGTTTAGGAAGTAAAATCATTTATTCTTTTGATGGAAAAATAAAGCTGAAGACCTAATTAATATTTCTAGCCAAAAAAATTTTTCAAATAGGCCCAATTTTCCACATAAAAGGACTTTTCTTATTTCAATGTTTGAACTACCTTACCAATGATCATTGAAAAATTAAAAGTCAATTTTTGTGGAAAGTTGGGCCTTTTTGAAATTTTTTTTTGACTAGAAATATTAATGAAGTCTTAAACTTTGAACGTCCATCAAAATAATAAATGATTTTGCCTCCTAAGCGTCTCAAAATCAATCATTAAAATTTTCAATGATGCGTTTCAATGATAGCTATAACTGGCACCTTATTCCAATGATTTTGTATGACAAAACTCATTCAACATTACAATTTTAAGAACTTCAGCTTTTTGGCAACAAATCTGGGAATATTCCCGGACACAACAATTCCCCTTGGCCTTCCTTATTACAGAAAATAAACCTCAGCCCTGCTCTTCACAGTATCAAGCAAAATCAAGTTTTTTTTTCCTTCTGGTATGCACATGGAGGGTACTTTTTTTCAAGCTATTGTAACTTGTAACCTCAGCGTCTTTTCATGCATCCAATCACTTTTGAACTTCTGTGAAAATATATCTCGCAGGCTTTAACGTTTGGCTTTTGTTTATCATTTGTACATATAAAAGTATGACTGGATGCCATTTAACACACACTCAGATGTTTTTTTTTTTTTTCTAGGGAACTGTAAAGTCTAAAGTTGTAGAACCCGAAAAAGGACAAACCTATCTCCTTAGTTTTGCGCACATTGATAAAAAAGGGAAGTGAAAATTCTCAGCACGTAGTGAAATTTGTCACCTCTGCAGTCTGCAAAATGAATAATGAATGAACTAGCACAAGCATTCATGCATGCATATACACAAGTATGAATGTATGTGGTTTTTTGACTCCTTTTCTGTCCTATCTCTCCGTAGCCATGGGAATCCTTAACAAAAGCAGTGATGATTGCAAATCAAAAGATTTAACATTCAATTAAGAAGAATCAATTTCGCCGCTATCGTATACATAAATACTGCGATAATATGCGCCTCTTTAAATTAATAATAATTTCATTGACAAATGCCGTTTCAGTTTCTACTAGCAAGAAATTAGGTCGCTGCATTTGCATAGCATTAAACATCAGTGCTCTCAGCTCTGGTATAGGTATATATACATATAAAATAACTACAAATGCATGTGTATAGAAAATATCATTGAATGTACGAGTACACTGATGCTGAAGTTAAAATTGAAATTAAATTTCGAAAGAGAAAGGATTTATCAAATGATGATTTTTTTGATTTTATAGTTAAGCCTTGAAGTATAATATTCATGCAGATATTTAACTTTTTGGAAGGCTGCCATATAATATCATTAAATCCCAAAAGAGCTTTTCCAGGAAAAAGTTACCTACTATAATTGGTATATCACTTTAAATAAAAATGTATGGACAGATGCCAATTGAATTCAAATTAAACCCAAACCTGATTTAAATTTAATATTTACACATATGTAGGTACATTGTAGATTAGGTACTTTCTTGCATTGGTAATAGTTTATTTTTCATTGTGTAAATGGCTTGCTTGTAATTTCGGCAAAAGAAAACTGTTAAGTACCTACAACTGATTTTTAATATTTTAAAGTTAGACCCTTCATCGTAATCATCCTTTTGACACTAAAAATATGCAATTTGAAAAATAAGACGGTATTTATCACTTTACATCAATCCAGAATCATGTCTTTTTAAATTTACTGTGTTTTGTGGTATTTGCTTTAAATAATGAAAATAAACTAATTATGTTATAGTTAAAAGAATGTACCTACCTACTACATGTATGACAGATAGTTAAGGCTTTGTTGAAGTCGCTGTCAGTCGTAAATCAGACCACTAGTACTTAAGAAGACATATCCAAAATCAGCCAAAATTAGCCCATGGGAACATTGGTATTTAGCCGTTTCCAATAACGCATATGACAAAATGTAATCAGTTGTAAAGCAGACTTGTGATACATCTATTTATAATAATTTTTCAAGCTGATTCGAGCTTAAAGGTGCCATCACACCGTGCAAGTAAAGTACTTGCAGCAATTGTTTCAAAAATTTCGATTTTGAAATATTCGTGCAAGTACTTGCAGAGAGCAGTCACACCAGGCAAGTAAATTGCTTGCTGAAACGACTTTTTACTTGCTTGCAAAACAAACTTGCTGCAAGTACTTTTCAGGTCATCACACCGAGCAAGCAAGTACTTGCTGAAATTAATTGCTGAAAGTACTTGCTGCAAGTAATTGCTGGAACTACTTGCTGAAATTAGTTTCTGAAAATTCTTGCACGTGCAAACGGGTGTGATTTTGCCATTTTCAGTTCAGTTTGGTTTATTGTTTCTTCAGAAAAAGATCTGAATGGATAATCCAGACTTTGAAGAATAATTTTTTTACGAGGAAATGGTTTTTGAACATGAAGATTTGTTGAAATCGAGGCAATTGGTTCTTGTAGATTGTTATTAGCAAAAAACAACATGCGATTGATTGCAGCAAGTGATTTGATTGTAAGTGAGTTAAACTTTCTGATAAAAAATTTACTAAAAGCTGTTATTAGCGGTACCGGTACCTTTCTTATAGTTTTTTTTTTCTATTTCGGCTTTCTCATAAATTGCTCTTCCCATTTCTATTAAAATGTGGCGAGTTGTTTTTACAATATTGATAGAAAGAGCTTTATGCTTCCTTGCATTTTTCTTTAATTACTCAAATATTTTTAAAATTTCTGAAGTTCCAAGCAAGTTGAACTTTAAGAGCAATTACGTACGATCCAGTCGTTCATATTATTATTATCAAAAAACATGTATTCAAAAACAATACGAGACCCTGTTCTATGTTGTAACATTTGAGACCAAAAAATGCGGCTGATCGATGATAAATCATTTTGGTATGACCCTGTTTTGAAAGTCCTGCTGAAAATCCGTACTTTAAAATACTGATGAGAGACTTCTGGGCAGAGGGAAACTATTTTTTCTGTAATTTTGATCGAAGAACATACGTCCGCTTGCAAGCAAGTAAGAAACCTGCAAGTGGCAATTACTTGCGGCAAGTGATTTAAAGTGTTTTGCTTGCTTGCAAGCGCTTGCAGGAACTAGTCACACCGTTCAAGCATTGCTTGCGCAAGTACTTGCAAGCAAGTAAATCACTTGCAGCAATTAATTGCTTGCAAGTACTTTTTTGGGTCGTCACACCAGGCAAGTTTTACTTGCCGCAAGTACTTGCTGGCAAGTAAATCACTTGCAGCAATTACTTGCTGCAAGTACTTTTCGGGTCGTCACATAGTTTTACTTGCAGCAATCATTTAACTGCTGCAAGTACTTGCGGCAAGTAAAACTTGCCTGGTGTGACGGCACCTTAATATCAGTTTTTACCAAAAAAAAATCTTCAAATAAATAAGGAAAAGAATCAGTAATTATTTTAAACAGATTACGTCACACCGCACATAGATTTTAGCCCAGTGGCGATGACAGATATCCCTAGTAGGGAATTCTGGAATGAAAACAGGGTCATCAATACAAATCATGTTTCGGTGTTAACAGACGGTTCCAAAACAGACGAAGGTGAAGGGTCAGGTATCTACTCGGAAAACCCACCTATAAACAGATCAATAAAGCTTCCAAACTTTTGCAGTGTATTCCAAGCGGAGGTGCTTGCAGTTTGCGAAGCCGCGAAATATCTTGCCTTTCATGAAATAGTCAATAGCAATATAGACATCTTCATAGATAGCCAGGCGGCAATTAAAGCTATTTCTTCAATCAGTATTAAGTCCAAACTGGTAGATCGCTGTCGAACTGAACTAAGATCTTTAGGCGCAACAAACACAGTAACCCTTATATGGGTCCCTGGGCATCGTGATATTCTCGGGAATGAAATGGCAGATGAACTGGCCTGAAACGGATCATCTCTTGATTCTAGCCAAATCGAATTTTCGGTACTTATGCCACTGGAGCAAGAAAAAAATAGAATCCACCAGAATTTCCTTGAAGCTGCAGACGTCAGATGGTCATCACTTGACACTTGTCGGGTTTCAAGAAATTTATGGCCGAACATATCAAAGAAAAAAACTGAATATTTACTCAAGTTAAGCAGGCCTCAAGTATCGCTCCTAGTGGGAGTCCTAATGGGCCACAACTCATTGGGAACCCACATGAGCAGAATGGGCATCAACCCATCTGACTTATGTACAGGGTGTCAAGATGAAGAGCCGGAGGAGGGCTCATCCCATTTCCTTTGTGAATGCCCCAGTCTGGCCATAACTAGAAAAGAGGCCCTCAGAGAATACTTTTTCGACGAAATGGGCGACATCTCTACCCTGCCACTAAAGAAATTCACTCAGAAGTCAGGGTGGTTCAAGGAGGCATCCCATTCCTAAAATTGTCCTCAGTCCCACACCCATCCCCTCCTCACACCTACCTACCTTTATCCTGGGGAGCGCAATGGATCCACGGAGATCCGAGTGGGATGAGGCGGCTTGCCGTATCATCACCCCTTTCTAACCTATAGCCTATTGAATAGACCGGAAAATGAGGGGTATAAAGGAACAATTACGTGCAAGGGTTTTTATTATTGAATATGTTTGTTTGGCCCATAAGCATGCTTAAAACCGAAAATGCCACGCTGGCCACTTTTCAATATTTTTGGTGTAACTTGAAAACTAATCCAAATTTGACAATTTTACACATAATACTTTTTGTTCAAAATTAAATTTTCTATTGGAATGGATAGTTTAAAAACTTTTACGAAAAAGTTTAAGCAGGAAAAGTAAGCAAAAACCAACCTAAAAAAAATCAAAAAATCAAGGATATCTAAATTTTTTAATAAATTGTGCATAACTTTTTTTGAAGCAAAGATAGGGTCAAGACATGCACGGACAGAATAAAGTAGAGACTAAAGGCCTTAATATGGCATGTTCAAAAATTAATATTTGTTCAAAGTTGACAGAGATATTCCCACTCAAACCTTATCATTTCCTATAATTTTTCGCAGTTTTGGCCCGAAAGTCCCTTTTTCGGTACAATATGGCAAATTTCACTTTCGTAAAAATGTTCGAAGTCAAAATTTTGATACAATATGACATTAGAACTATAGAGAATTTATAAAAAGGATGTAAGTTCGCAATTTCGTTTTTCGGCTGTTTTTAAATGCTTTCAGACCTACAGACCGGACGGCTGGTCCGATTAACATAAGATTTGGTACTAGATGGTAGGAAGGAACTTAAAATTTGTCATAAAGTACCAAAAAATAGGCTTTCGCGCAAAAACTGCGAAAAATGATAAGAAAAGGTAAAGTTTGAATGGCTATACCTCTGTCAATTTTTAAATAATTTGGTTTATTAACATGTCATATGAAAGCCGTAAGACTCCAGTTTATTTTGTTCATGCATGTCTTGAGCGTATCTTTACTCCGAAAAAAGTTATGCGCAACTTGGAAAAAAATTTTAAAATCTTTGATTTTTCGATTTTTCTTATGTTGGTTTTTGTTTACTTTTCCTGCTTAAATTTTTTTAAGAAATTTTTCCATTTCGATATAAAATTTAATTTTGAACAAAAAGTATTATATGTAAAGTCAAATACGGCTTAGTTTTCGAGTTATACCAAAAATACTGAAAAGTGGCCAGTGTGACCATTCTCTCAGAAACGCATGGGTGAATTTAGTAGCATTTTCGGTTTTAAGCATGCTTATGGGCCAAACAAACATATTCAGTAATAAAAACCCTTGCATGTAATTGTTCCTTTTTAAAAGGCCTATTCAATAGGCTATAACCTAACCTAACCTAACATACAATTTTGAAAAAAAATCTGTGAACAATTTGTTTTTAATTATGTTTTCAAAATTTTGAGTTTGAAGCTTAATTTTTCAAAAATTATTCTCTTAAATAACTTCATTTAAAAATAAAATTAAGGAATTAGCCCAGTCAAATTAGGAAATCAAATCGCATTTTTCGATGGACAAAATTTTTTTTATGGAATCTGTTTGGCTACGTCTCCTGATCATAAAAACGAGTTTTTGGGATTTTTGAGGTTAGGGAAGACCCGCCATCTTGAAAAAGAGATTGGTTTTGTTTTTATGCAATAACTCGCTTGCATTTTATTTAACAACAAAACGTTCTACTACAATCTTGTAGAAGATAAAATTACCTATAAAATAAGTTACCAACGACCTCTGTAGGTGGTTTCATTTTGAGATATAATGGACCAATGTTCCCCTATGGGTTGTGTTTTGGGGGTGGTATGACTTTTCTTGAGTTTCCTAGGTAACCGTTGATTTTTTTTTAATGATGCTCTTAGAATCATTTTCAGTTCTTGTATCCACCTATAAAATGAGCCGTCGATCGATATCATCGGCCACGAATTGTGCGCGTTATCCAATTAATAGGATCACACATTATGAGTAAGGAGAAAAACATAAATATATTTTTTTTCGAAAATGTTTATCCGGTGAATCGTATAAAAAAACTATTACCTAAAACGTTGTCCATATAGTAATGATAAAAATTCAAAATACATGGTACGTGGAGGTGCATCCGCACCACACAGAAAGTTGTAAAGCAGCCGGGAAACTTAAGACACCTACATTTCTTGTTGTTGAAAACTGAGTTATCTTTTCTCGATCCAAATGTAAACCGAAGGTATTGCATGCGATTTCACAGGTGTTACCTAAAAAAAACTCAACAAGATTTCAAATTTATTGATTGGTAATCATTTATAAAAATCAAAACACCAGTGCTCAGACAAAATTTTCGCACTATAGATGAATGCAAAGTACTTTGCAAAAATCGTAATGTTTTCAGCGGTACTACGCACTTTCCCTAAAGTAGGCTTGCGTTTATACGCCTTGCAAATAAATGTAATTATAAACGGTCTATGTCTATGTCCGCCCTTGCCAACGAAAAAAACAAAAATAAGTTCATTCAACTCCTAAGACATGAACTGCAAGACACAGGTAATACAGTTTTTCAGGGCAAAGGTGATGCTGATTTGCTTATTGTCACTACAGCCATTAAGCAGTCTTCTGTTACTGTTACAATCGTTTCCGATGACATTGATATTCTTGTTTTGTTGACCGAACATGGAAAAAATCATGCGAATGTTTTTCTTCGGAAACCCAAAAAATGGAGAAATGGTTTTGGACAAAATGTATAAAATGTGACACAATTGTATCAGACAACATTTTATTTTTACACGCTATATCGGGATGTGACACAACATCAGCAACGTACTTCGCTGGGAAAATTCGTTACCACAATGGAAAAAAATGCTGGCAACCTTGCTGCAGAAGTGGACATTTTTAAACGAAAAGTCGCTGACCCAGAAGAACTTATTGTGGCAGGGGAAAAATTCTTCATGGTGCTCTATGGTGGAGGAAAGACAACTTCAATTGACGAACTTCGTTATAAAAAATTTACGAAGTCCGTGGCAAAAACGAAAAACAATTTATGTTCACTTCCCCCCACAAAAGATGCGCTACGACAGCATATATTTCGGACGTATCACCAGCTACAAACGTGGCTAGGAAACGACCAGGATCCGGAAAAGTGGGGTTGGAAAAAAATACAAAAATGTATGTTCCTGTGATGACCACCAAGGAACCAGCTCCTCCCGAAATAATGAAGGTTATTTCTTGTTCCTGCGCATCAAAATGTGGAGCGGCTTGTGGATGTCGCAAAGCGGGTTTAAAATGTTCCGCCGTCTGTGCACACTGCAGCGGTGAAACTTGCAGCAACATCCCCAAATGTATTACAATTGCTGAAGATTATTGAGAAGATGCTCTTGCAGATTCATAACGATGAAATGACACCAAACGAAACGATTTTTGAAGCTGATGTATGCGAAGTTGAAATGCTACCAGGACCTTCAAAAATCTCCAAATATTCACCTTAATATTATTTGTCTCCCCTTCAAATACTTTCACAGAGAAAACTTAATGTAAAATACACTTTACCTCTTTTCTTATCATTTTTTCAAACTATTCTGTTAATAAAAACCAATCAATAAATTTGAAATTCAATTAAGTTTTTCTTCGTAGTACCTAGGAAACCAAATGCAATACCTTTTACATTTGGATTGAAAAAAGATAACTCAGTTTTCAACAACAAGAAATGTAGGTGTCTAAAGTTTCCCGACTGCTTTACAACCTTCTCTTCTGTGTGGTGCGGATGCAACTCCACGTACCATGTATGTTAAATTGTTATCATTACTATTAGACCGAGAGCCGGCAGCAAATTTTGGGAGTGGAGGTATAACCAAAATTAATCAACACGCATGTGTAGATATACGCAATACTATACCAAATCCAACCGTCTGGCAGGTTCTTTTTTCAGCCAGGGGTGGGGGTGGGCGTTAGAAAACGCTAATTTTTCCACTTTTTGTGTTGATGGTATAACCACTTCAATTTATATATAAACGACAGAGAATTGTGTCCTTATTCCGAATACATAGGTCCCAGACGATTCACTTTCAGCTTTCCCCTTGCCAGACGCCCCCCAAAGTGGGCGAAAAATCAACTTTTAGAGTTTAAGGTATAACCAAATGAATGGTACATCAAAAAATCAGAAAAATTCTTCTGATTGCAAATATATAGGTCCCAGACGATTTGGTTTCAGCCTTGGCCCTGCCAGACGGCTCTCAAGTATCCAAAAAATGCAAGAAAAATAACCTTTTCTATTTGAGGTATAGTCAAATGATAGATACACCAAAAAATCAGAAAAAATCTCCTGATTATGAAAATATAGGTCTCAGACGTTTTGTTTTCAGCCATGACCCTGCCAGACGTCATTTCAGTATCCTCAAAATGCATTTTTTTAATGAAAACCTCAAAAACTTTTTTCTTTCCATATATAACCATAAGATGGTCACATCAAAATATTCTGCCATTCTCCCTCATTACGAGCATATAAGTCCCAGACGTTTTAGTTTCAGCCTTGAGCGTGCCAGACGACATTTCAATATACTCAAAATGCATTTTTCTAATGTAATTCTCAATAACTTTTTTCTTTTCATATATAACCATTAGCTGGTCACAATAAAATATTCTGCCATTCTCCCACATTACGAGCATATATGTCCCAGACGTTTTGTTTTCAGCCATGACCCTGCCAGACGACATTTTAATATCCTCAAAATGCATTTTTTTAATGTAAGTCTCAATAACTTTTTTCTTTTCATACATTACCATAAGCTGGTCACACTTTAACATTCTGCCATTTTCCCTCATTACGAGCATATAGGTCCCAGACGTTTTGTGTTCAGCCTTGAGCGTGCCAGACGACATTTCAATATTCTCAAATTGCAATTTTCTAATGTAAACCTCCACAACTTTTTTATTTGTATACATAACCATAAGCTGGTCACACTAAAATATTCTGCCATTCTCCCTCATTACGAGCATATAGGTCCCAGACGTTTTAGTTTCAGCCTTGAGCCTGCCAGACGACATTTTAATATCCTCAAAATACATTTCTCTAATGTATACCTCAATAACTTTTTTCTTTCCATATATAACCATTAGTTGGTCACACTAAAATATTCTGCCATTTTCCCTCATTACGAGCATATAGGTCCCAGACGTTTTGTATTCAGCCTAGAGCCTGCCAGACGACATTTTAATATCCTCAAAATACATTTCTCTAATGTATACCTCAATAACTTTTTTCTTTCCATATATAACCATTAGTTGGTCACACTAAAATATTCTGCCATTCTCCAACATTACGAGCATATAGGTCCCAGACGTTTTGTATTCAGCCTTGAGCCTGCCAGACGACATTTTAATATCCTCAAAATACATTTCTCTAATGAATACCTCAATAACTTTTTTCTTTCCATATATAACCATTAGCTGGTCACACTAAAATATTCTGCCATTCTCCCACATTACGAGCATATAGGTCCCTGACGTTTTGATTTCAGCCTTGAGTCTGCCAGACGACATAATGAGGCTTACATTAGAAAAATGCATTTTGAGTATATTGAAATGTCGTCTGGCACGCTCAAGGCTGAAACTAAAACGTCTGGGACCTATATGCTCGTAATGAGGGAGAATGGCAGAATATTTTAGTGTGACCAGCTTATGGTTATGTATACAAATAAAAAAGTTGTGGAGGTTTACATTAGAAAATTGCAATTTGAGAATATTGAAATGTCGTCTGGCACGCTCAAGGCTGAACACAAAACGTCTGGGACCTATATGCTCGTAATGAGGGAAAATGGCAGAATGTTAAAGTGTGACCAGCTTATGGTAATGTATGAAAAGAAAAAAGTTATTGAGACTTACATTAAAAAAATGCATTTTGAGGATATTAAAATGTCGTCTGGCAGGGTCATGGCTGAAAACAAAACGTCTGGGACATATATGCTCGTAATGCGGGAGAATGGCAGAATATTTTATTGTGACCAGCTAATGGTTATATATGAAAAGAAAAAAGTTATTGAGAATTACATTAGAAAAATGCATTTTGAGTATATTGAAATGTCGTCTGGCACGCTCAAGGCTGAAACTAAAACGTCTGGGACTTATATGCTCGTAATGAGGGAGAATGACAGAATATTTTGATGTGACCATCTTATGGTTATATATGGAAAGAAAAAAGTTTTTGAGGTTTTCATTAAAAAAATGCATTTTGAGGATACTGAAAAGACGTCTGGCAGGGTCATGGCTGAAAACAAAACGTCTGAGACCTATATTTTCATAATCAGGAGATTTTTTCTGATTTTTTGGTGTATTTATCATTTGATTATACCTCAAATAGAAAAAGTTATTTTTCTTGCATTTTTTGGATACTTGAGAGCCGTCTGGCAGGGCCAAGGCTGAAACCAAATCGTCTGGGACCTATATATTTGCAATCAGAAGAATTTTTCTGATTTTTTGATGTACCATTCATTTGGTTATACCTTAAACTCTAAAAGTTGATTTTTCGCCCACTTTGGGGGGCGTCTGGCAAGGGGAAAGCTGAAAGTGAATCGTCTGGGACCTATGTATTCGGAATAAGGACACAATTCTCTGTCGTTAATATATAAATTGAAGTGGTTATACCATCAACACAAAAAGTGGAAAAATTAGCGTTTTCAAACGCCCACCCCCACCCCTGGCTGAAAAAAAAACCTGCCAGACGGTTGGATTTGGTATAGTATTGCGTATATATACACATGCATGTTAATTAATTTTGGTTATACCTCCACTCCCAAAATTTGCTTCCGGCTCTTAGACTATATGGACAACATTTTAAGTAATAGTTTTTTTGTACGATTCACCGGATAAACATTTTCAAAAAAAAATATATATATGTTTTTCTCCTTACTCATAAACTGTGATCCTATGATTTGGATAACTCGCACAATTCGTGGCCGATGATATCGATCGACGGCTCATTTTATAGGTGGATACAAGAACTGAAAATGATTCTAAGAGCATTATCCAAAAAAATCAACGGTTACCTAGAAAACTCAAGAAAAGTCATACCACCCCCCAAAACACAACCCATAGGGGAACATTGGTCCGTTATATCTCAAAAATGAAACCACCTACAGAGGTCGTTGATAACTTTTTTTATAGGTAATTTTATCTTCTACAAGATTGTAGTAGAACGTTTTTTGTTAAATAAAATGCAAGCGAGTTATTGCATAAAAACAAAACCAATCTCTTTTTCTAGATGCTGGGTCTTCCCTAACCTCAAAAATCCCAAAAACTCGTTTTTATGATCAGGAGACGTGGCCAAAAAGAGTCCATAAAAAAAAATTTGTCCATCGAAAAATGCGATTTGATGCCCTTTTTTTGACTAATTTGACTGGGCTAAATGTATTTCTGGCTTTACAAAAACCTATAGCATGATATTATAAGTGTTGTCATTGTTTACTTATAAGTATTTTTTCTTATTTAAGTGTAAGTTTAATTTTTTTTGTAAATTGCCCCTCCCGCTCAAACGGGGGGCAGTAAACGGGGGAGCTAATTTTGGATACTTGTTTTGGCATGTGTCATTGAACCTAACTGCAAATGACTTTATTTTGTTACAATTTGTCCGGGGTTAGCCATATATTTTCCGTAGATTTACCTGACTAATACTAATATATTAATTAAGACTAAGGTCAGTGGTTTCACCCACTTTTTTATATATTTTTAATAAATAAATAAATACCCAGGCAATTTCGCGGCACTACACCCTTCTTACAGGAACAAACTCAGACGATTTTCAACCCCCCTCTAACTACAGTGCCAATTAATTCAGAAACATCAAATTCGCAGTATTTGCTGAGCTATAGTCAAACACAATTTCCTTAGAATAAGTAATTCCTGCGATAAATGACTTCAAAAATCGCCAAAACCGTAACTGACTGACAGAACATCAAAATTGAAGAAAAAAAAGGAAAAATCGAAAATCTGCAATTTTTTATTGAGGGGGCGTGGCATCCACCCATTTTCTAAAAAATCATATTTTGTTTCGATGGTTGTAGAGCGATAAAAATTGGTAGATCGGTAGGGTTTGAAGTGCGTACAGGGATAAAAGTCAACAATTTAGAATTTTTTGCTCAAGGGTGAATTTCTTATTCTTAAAATTATTATCAATTATGGTACACTTGCGGTTGTCGTTGAATGGTGAGAATCGGTAGAGATATAGCATATATACGGTGACCATATTTCTGGGAGCAAAACCCGGGACAAAAAGTGAAAAATTTAAAAACGTGAACAAAATTATTGGGCTTTTCCATAATTTGTATGTAATCTTTAAAATAAAAATTAAAGAAAATCATAGTAACAGAAAAACAAATAAAAAAGAAAGGGGGAGAGTACGATAACTCAGGCGCCAAGAATTTATAACGGTTTTTTGTAGAACTGCTTAGTACAAGCATTTTTTATTATGGGAGGGGGGGTCTATCTCACCCCGTTTGGGCGGGAGGGGCAATTTCATAAAAACAGTACCAAAAATGTAAAAAAAATATTAAAAAATAACGGTAATACTTACAACAAAGTATTATGCCTTTATTTAAAGCTAATACTCTGTTCTATTAGCCAGTTTTTGAATCAAGTGAAATCTATGCATGGCTTTGATAAAATGAATTTTAAACTCAAAATTTGCGAGAAAAAAGCATAAAAAATAGGTTGAAGGTGTAATTTCTCAAAACTGTAAAATTATATATCATTTCTTTTTCTGAAATTCGTTGCTCTAATTAATTCTTAATCAAAAACTGAAAACTAGATGATTTTATGTCTTCTAGTTTTTGAGAAAATTGAAAATTACTTAAACTACTACCGTACAAAATAGTATAAATATAATAAGTATTACCGTTATTTTTTAATATTTTTTTTACATTTTTGGTTTTGTTTTTATGGAATTGCCCCTCCCGCCCAAACGGGGTGAGATAGACCCCCTCCCTTAGTAAACAATTCTTGTATAAAACTGTTCTACAAAAAACCGTTATTATTTCTTGGCGCCTGAGTTATCGTACTCGTGCCAAAGAAAGGAACCATAACATAAACTATAATGTCTTCACAACATAACTACAAACTTAAAAAAAAATAACATTTTTAATTTCATTATTAAAATAAGGACCAGTTTTTAGTACAGAGTTAACTCTGAGTTAAATCAGAGTTTGCTAGACCTGAAAATAAGCCAACCCTGAGTTATTTCAGAAGCAGCTGGAGGGTTTGGTCTCTGAGCCAATTTATCAAACTAGGCGAGTTATCTCCAAACCCCGAAATGTTATTCATACAATTTATTTAACGTCAAGTAGAGTCATTTCAAGCTAAACGCATTTAGAGGTAGAATAGAGACTACATAAGGATATTTTTGTTTGACATCTTAACGTAATAGATTTATCTTTTTCGTACTCTTTTTGACACAAGAGCATTCTTACTAAAATGAGTCGAAAAAAATTTTTTATGAATAAGGATTTACACAACGTTGAATAGAGAATGTGTAAATACGGGACAAATAATCGACAAATATCTGAATACGGGACACTTGTACGTCCCGGGTTTCTTAAAAAATAAACCGGGACAGGCTATAGAAATACGGGACAATCCCGGGAAACCCGGACGGATGGTCACCGTAAGCATATAGGGCGTGAGGTGAATGCAAATGAAAAATCAAACAATTTGGGATTTTCTTCTGAGGAGGCGTAGCATGCACTCACTTTTTCGAAATTGTTATCAGTCAAAAATTGTTATGAATTTTTGTCGAATTGAATCCATACGGATTGAAAACGGCCCACAAAAGATACCGGAATTGAAATTGTCAAAAAATGGTGGATTCTTGATCCATTCGTTTTGCCGAGCATCAATGATTCATAGACGATCGGCATAACGAATGGATGCACGATTCGCTAATTACAAAACTACTGGTCGGACAAGATTTATCTGGTCGCAATGGCTAGAAAATGCACTCTTCAGGGTGCATTTTCCGCAAAATGTTTCTATTCCTATAATATAAACAAAAATGCTATAAATGGGGTATCAAATGAAAGCGGAAAATGCTACTTGAAAGCAAGAATATTCACCCATGGACCGAGTTACTAGAATAGCTTGACAATTTCGACCAACTGGCTAAAGTTTTTCTACAAGACAACTGTACCAAAATTTTACCAAATCGAGTACCTACGCATCTTACTAGCGAAGCGATATACAATGGTTCTATCTGAAGACAATATCGATCATCTTCGATATAATCAGTTCGTTGAATCTACAAAGCTTCATAAACCTCTCAAGTTGCCTAATCTTCCAGCGACAAGTGCAGCAGTCCATCAGCATATAAACATTTTAAATATTTTGAATTTTAACTGCCACTTTTATAGTTTCCGGTAAATATTCTAATGGAAAGAGAAATACGAAGGGTTGTTTCATGCATTGAGAAACAGTCACAGTTAATTGTTCCATAGTCAAGAGTCTTTGGGATTTTTCATGCCACATTTTTTCTCGATGCGAAAAAAATAATATTATAAAAAATCCCAACAAGTCTTAAGCGACGGCGTCCAGAACAATAAAAATTTACGTTGTGCGCTGTGTTTGGCGCAAATATTTGTGAAGATGCAAAAAAAATACGTCCTGGCGCACACAAATTTTTGTCAAATTCAACGCACGCTATCCGATTCCGATGGATTTTTCAAGCACACACTGATCTGGACGCGGCTTTGGAGCGTCACATAATGTAAGTAATTTTTCTAAAAAAAAATTCAATATGTAACGTAGGTAGGTACATACATACATATATGTATTCACTCCAATACAAATATCCTATATAGTAAATTCAACTCTATTTATTATTTATAAGCAGTGTTCAAAGAAAATCGTCCACAAGACCCTTAGTAATAATTAACAGAAACAAGGATAAATGATGGCGTGTTAAGTATGATGCTCCTGGTAATTATGCTGGTCTCTTCTGTTTTGTCTAATCCTTAGTCCTTACCTGCCTTAATGTTATACTTTTTTCTTGACCCTCAACCATCATGAAAGCTTTAATTTATCTAGCTCCAGTCTAAAATCTAGGTTTGAAATTTTAGTTTTGCTGCAAGTTATATTTTCTTTTACAACGCTGCTATGGTTTCTAATTAAATTCCTTTGTGCTTTTTTTGTATTCCATTCAATAGCATCATTTTACTATCAAAAGAACCACGAATACAAAAATAAAGCAATCTGAAAGCAATTAATTTGCAGTGCTGAAGAGGGGTGTTTTTGGTATTCGCAGAATAATTATTAGGATTTTGTTATCAATTGCTTGATTGTGATTTTAATTGGCTTACTAAATTTACACGAGTTTTTTTTTTTACAAACGCATAAGTCGGATGAAAAATTTATCAATGAACTCTGTTTCTTGGATATCAAATGATTAAAAAAGTATTAAATAAAATACACAATTGGGTTTTTAGTTTACTTTTCATTTAAAAGTATTGGTATGGATTTAGACTCCGAAATTTGATTCCAGCAGCTTCTTTTCAAAAATCTACCTAATGCATTTTTGGAGCTGTTTAAAATTTAAAAAAACGTTTGAAAAGGACAATAGATAAAAATGTATGGATGCTGGTCGAGGATAGTTACGGTGACCATCCGTCTTGGTTTTCCCGGGATTGTCCCGCATTTCTATAGCCTGTGTCCCGTATTCAGGTACCTACTTATAGATTATTTGTCCCGTATTTGCACATTCTCTATGCAACGTTACGTAAATCCTTATTCATAAAATATTTTCCGACTCATTTTATTTACAATACTCTTGTGTCAAAAAGAGCACGAAAAAGATAAATCTATTTGCTATTACGTTAAAATGTCTAACAAAAATATCCGTAGTCACTATTCTATTTAACTCAGAGTTAACTCTGCACTGAAAAACTGGGCCTTATTTCAATAATGAAATTAAAAATGATAAGTTTATTTTTTTTTTTAAGTTTTTAGTTATGTTGTGAAGACATTAATTTATGTTAATGTATGTTTTTTTTTTCTGTTATTGTTTTTCTTTAATATTTATTTTAGATATTACATAAAAATTATTGAAAAGTCCAATAATTCTACATGTTTTTAAATTTTTACTTATTGTTCCGGGTTTTGCTCCCAGAAATATGATAGAAGAAGATAGAAGTGGTTAAGTCTTTTTCGGGTATAGAAGGTTAAATTCATATATTTATTTTAATAAATTGTCTGTTGGGAAAAATGGAAAAGATAAAATGTTTGACTATGAAAGGGTAAAAATAGATTTTTACCGCTTTGAAATAGCGCTATAGCTGGAAAAATCAAGGAATGTTATAATTGAGAAACAGTACTTGACCTGGAATGTACGACATAAAGTAGGCTCAGATGATTGAAGTGATGTATTTTTTTCCGACGAAAAAAAATCAACTGCATGGACCAGTTACATAACTACTTTTTACATACACTGAGGAAAGAGGTGTGATCTCTGAACCGACATCACAGCAGAAAAAGTGCCGTCATAGCTTGTACCAAAAAGACTAGAAAAAGCTAAAAATCTTTTGTAGAAATAACGTGTCCGAAGATCAACTCTCTTTTTGAACCAACCTCATAGATTTTTCAACAAGGCAATGTCCCTATCCATACAACTCAAGTCGTTAAATCATTCATTACAAGTCAAAACGTTTACTTCCCGCCTTAGCCACCATATGCACCACACCTTAACATAATAATAAATCTATGGGACTGGCTCACATGGAACTCTGACTCTCTGACTTGACATCTGGAGGAAAGTAATACGATGCTAAGAAAGAGCTGATTCACGCCATTAAATTGACCTTGAGTGGGATTTCACTCAATCACTTGGAAACACTATATAATTCTCGAGTAAACTGCTCAAAAAATATCTCCGTCAACATTTATTCCTTTATGGATGCTGATGCTGTTAACTTTTTTCTTGAAGTGTTATTTAGGTTTTTCGATGGCACGTTAATCGGTTTCTCTTGTGGCTTACAATTTGCTGTTCTCTTTTCTACATAATCAGAGAAATTTCAGTTTAACTTCTGAAAATTGTATGCTTCTAACCTAATGACTTGGAGTGTATATAATACTTAGGTACTACGGCAGCTCATTTCTAATAACTACTATACCGTTATTTGCTAACACTTGATCTTTGCAACATACACATGTATATGCCTATTGAATCAGTCACGAATCCCATTGTAATCAGAAAGTTTAGCTAGAGTCGAAAAAAAATTCCCAAGGAATCCTTTGGAAATGGATTTGAATGCGATTTCATCTAATAAATAAATTTTATGATAGTTTTGAAGAGATTCGTTTCAAATTTCCGTTAACGATGAAGTTCCTGATACAATGAAATATTTAAAAAAAAAAATATCAAATTGAGACCGATAATTTATAAATTCTATAATCGGGTAATGTCACTGATTTAAAACAATTAGACCCATCCAAACTTTTCAATAACTACTTCTATAGATTTGTTTGAATATCCGTAAATTTTGAACCACTTTCATTTAATTAGAACAGGTTTTTATTAGAAAATTTATTTACTTTTAACTTTTTAATGCATACTTTGGAGTAATTAAATTTATTTTTTTAAATTCATACATTTTACTCTAACATTTCATTGAGAACCCCATCGAAATCTAATCGACTCCCCGGCACCTCGTACCCATCGCTTATATTCAAGGCAGGCATATCCTTTCCATTACCTTCAGAAATAACTTCTTCGATAAGATCCTCCTCCGGCATGAAGTCCTCTTGTTCGTAGATACACTCCTCCATATCAACATCAGCGGCGTCTTCCGTGTGCTCATTGACGGGCTCATTGCCTTCTTCCATTTCATCTTCTTCTATTATGTCTTCGACTCCAGGAACTTCTTGTATCGAATAATGGACGTTGCTTTGCAATTCAGGCAGTTCACCGCTCACCTGTTCCGATGGCACGCGAATGAAGTTTTTAAGATCAAATTCCGATACAACTCGGTTTAAGACTACGCCCTGCTTAAGCGCTGTAGCCAACACGGTTTGCTCAGTGAATTTCACTGGCTGTGCATCAAAGGAGCTGGTATCGGGTTTTTTCATGATCTCTTCAAGCAGACCCATTTCAGATTCGGGTTCGGTTGAGAGCTCGTTATGCACTGTCCGTACGTCCACTTCTGGCATGAGCAAGCCAATCACTTTTCCAAATTCATCTCGAGCTTTAGCCTCTACGGCCTCAGGGTCAACCACGGGCGCACAAAATTCCAGTTCATTTGAGAGAATCAAATCCAGAACTTCCTTTTCCAGAAGCAACTGTTTTTCAAAAGGCAATTGCTCTACTAGATTCGAGAAGTTGAGGAAAAGATCTTGAGAACGGTCCGTGTGTGCTGGTTCTTTTAGATCCCTGATATAGTTCTGGAAAAATTCCAAACTTTCTCGGAATTGTTTCGGATAGCGAAATGATTTTGCGGCAGGATTACTCAAGTATCTCAGGGATCTTTTCACAACTTCCCACTGGTCACGACAAGTTGTCCAATTGAATGGCAAATTGAGGGTTGTTTTGCGGTGCGGTTCATTCATTTCGTTTGCAATCTCTCCCCACATCCATTGGGTGTAGTCTGGGTCACCATAGCTTTCTAGGGATTTGTTATAGAGCAGTGGATAGTTCCTAAGGATGTCAACTAGTCGAGCATCATTAAATTTAGCATTTTCTTTGTCATCCTTGTCGGCAAAATTGAGTGATAGCCTTTTACCATTTTGGGATTCAATCTTGGATTCTTCTTTTGGAACGTCTTCGTCCATTGTGTTTGATTAATTAGCTTATTCAGTAAGACTTTTACAAGTAAATTAAAACGAATATGAAAATTTAATTTTTAAAATAAATACTTTGGTAGCGCAAAATGTAAATAGAAACAAAAAATAAAACGTCACTCTGACAAGTGACAACCAAATTTCGATGCCGAAGTGTGTTTGGTTTTTCGAAATGGATGTGTTCCAAAACGCTGTATAGATTAGGAATATTGGGCGTGTTCGACTGCATTACCAAGGGTATGCGGATTTGTTCTTGTGTTGTAATTCCATTGTCGGTGTTCACATTGAACAATTTTTCCAAGGACGATATTTTGTTCGTAGGTGAAAGGAGTATAAAGTGAGGGGTAATACTACGTTTTTATTAAAGCCTCAATGAATTTATTTCGCAAATCACAGAAAAAGTGTTCTCATGTAGTCATGTGTAAATTTGTTATTTCGTTTGACAGATTATTTAATTTAAGAGTTTCAACTGGCTGCTAATCGCTTTTTATTGTTGTTTTGCAGTAGATATGCATTCTCCAATTTGTATTTATATTTTCAGAAAAAAATAGAACAAAAGAAATTAAAAATAAGAGATAATTATGATTGAATATACATTGTACAACCATTATACCTACTACCTGCCAGTGCGATAAGTTTGATAAAGTAAGCTGTGTTTTTTTGCATGTCCAAATAAAATTATGTGAAAAAAACGACAACAAAGCAAAACAATTTACATGTTAAATACAACAACAACTATGTCCATATAGAGTTAGCTAAGTCCAGATAATTAACTGGAGTTAACTTTTGTCCCGATAAAAACGGTATTACCAAACTACCATTGTCGTTGTGCTATCGATAATTTGTATAGAAATGTCAAATGTTTGTTGGTAAGATAGTTCAGAACAAAATGGCAGACCAAGGCAAATGTTGAAATGTCCCGATGTCGTTTTTTTCGCCAAACTCTATATAGACATACAAAAAAACGCAGCTGTAGTTCCAAACCCAAATTTCAACTCAAAGATTTCTTTTGAGTTTAATTATTATTATTATTATTATTTATTAATCTTACATAAATGTACAGAGTAATACTTAAAATCTACAGAGTTAGTTTACATGGCTTTCTGCTGGGATATACAATTTTCAAATTCAAAACTGTGAACCATCGCAAAGAATCATCGTGTTATAGGGGACATTAGAAAAAAATAAAAAGAGAGTTGTTTTGAATTACATGTCAAAGATCCTGTTTATACTTTATTCTCTTGCTCTGTCAAAGGACGGAGGAAAATTACTGAGCGTTCACTAAATATATACATGGTTTATTTCAAAAAAGGTTACGGGCCAAAAGTTGTAGTGTAGGTATAAAGTAATAGCAGACACTCAATAAGCTGTTAACTTCATAATTCAAGGTAATGCTATGTTCCCACCAAAATGAAATCTGAGATTTCGGTTCAAAACTTTTGATATTTCAAGTTGATGGAACAAGATTTCATGGAAATTTCTACGAAATCTCAATAAAAACTCTAGATTTCAACGAAATCTTAATGAAATCCCGCTCCACCAAGTCGAGAACTACAAATATTTCAGTTGAAATCTCAGATTTTGTTTTGGTGGGAACATAGTATAATACTACGTTCCCACCAGAGTGAAATCTCGGATTTCAGAGATTTCAGTCCAAATCTTCACATTTCCCCATACAGTTTTGAGATTTCGAAATGCAAGATTTCGTTGAAATCTCAATGAAATCTTGTATCGATGCGAACATATCTTTATGAACAGACCCATTTTCAGCTTTCACCACACAATGGTGAAAAGCTTTTTGATACAAATTGTGATCTTTCACTCCAACGCCAAGCAGGCGAAAAGAGAGAGTATGATATTGTATTTGACATTTGGGTGGAGAGAAATACAAACACATAGGAACACAAAGGTAGTAGTTTGTGTTTATATGAGACGAAATCTTGGTTTTGGCAGTGTGAACACTAATTTGAAATCTCGAAAGTTTTCAGCTGAAAACCCAGATTTCGCTTTGGTGGGAACATAGTATAACACCACATTCCACGGAACTTCATTTCACCGTAAACTGCGTGACTTAATACTTAATCTGCAGCAACTTGACAGCACGTGTCAAATTGTGCTCTGCTCTTTCTAGATTTTACATTTTAGGGCCAATTGTACAAACACGGTTCAAATTTTGATCCGTGGGTCAGCTGTTTGAAATCACCGATTTTGGTGAGAAATGAGGTTCAATGATGGTTGGAGATTCAAGTATATGTTATAATAGCCAATTACAAGATTGAACCATCGTTAAACCTCATTTATAATAAGTTTTTACCAAAAAAATAATCCAGGATTCAAGGAAAAAGACCTATAAATTTATACAGTAAAATCTCGAGACTTGAAAGAGGATTTGAGGTAAATCTTATAAATTCTTGATGAAAACGTAGTAATAACTCACCAAAATCGGTGATTTAAAATTTGAGCCATGTTTGTACAACTGGTCCTTACATGCTGGCTTCACTGGGCATGAGCCGTGCTTAAGCTGGCCATATACACGACAGAGCCAGAGAGCCAAATGGCCCCACGCCAAACCAAAATCGGTTGTTTGTGGGGTGGATTGGTCACCGATCCATTTGGATTTTCAGCCAATCTGAAATCCAACCGAGCCAAATGGATCGGATGGCTCGATTGTGTATGAACAGTTTTAGACTACATGAACACGTCTTGAAAAAAACCAATGGAGCCTTTAAAAGTCCATGTTTGAGCATTGACATATCCATACAAATCAGACTCCTGATTGGATTATGGTTTGGATGCTGGGCATCGCTCATGTCTAGTGTAGTCAGCATGTTACACCCCGACTCCACAGGGCATGCAGATGTCCAACATCGCAACGACAATCCAATCAATAATCAGCACATTTTTTCTTGTTGGGCAAATTATGTCATGTCGTTTCATTCTTCTCTCACCACTTCTTCTATCTTTTGCAATAATACACGGCCTTTAGACTCCTGATATAAGTAAAGAGACTTTTTTTAATATCTAGCTACCTCTAGATACAATGAAAACCAGAAAAAACTCACACGCACGTGAATTTTAAAATCTCATGGCCAAGTTTTGAACAGCTTTCATATCGTGTTCAATAGTTGTTTTTTTTTTCGACATGTCGACAAGACCTGGTCCCATGTTCTGTAACTATCGAATCGATAAAAATAGTCGAGAAACGATGAAAATTGGAACGAAATTCATTTTATCGCATCATCAGGTTTCTGTAACTTTGACAGTCGTTAATTTTATCGACTGGAACAATCGGAATAGAAACCCTGGAAAAATTCGATAAAATGGGTTTCTGTATTTTAAAAAGTCGATAATTTTTTCATTTAAAACGTCTTAACTTATCGCTGGCCTTAGACCTGGCGAGTAATTAAAAAAGTTACAAAATGAAATCAAATAAAAAAATTTAAAAATGAAATGGATCCAACCAAAAAGGTAAGTAAATAAATGTAGACATTTTGATGAATTTATTTATTTTTTGTTCAAGAATAACGATACATATCCTTTCAAAAAAACTTATAGGTACCACAATTTAAATAACTTAATAATTTGTCTAAATTTCTGTTCTCAAATGATTTGAGCTCTACACAGGACCAATCCGGAATTCACCAAATTGTGTAGCGACAATATACGAAAAGTTGCATTTTAATTTTATAAAGACATCAAATCAAACATCGTGTTAAATTAAAAAAAAAATTTCATTATCATTTCATCTTTCATGACACGATTTATGCTTTTACAAGCTACATCCATAATATTTTACGTATTCCTACGAATAAAAATTAACACAAAACGAAAGTTTTCACTCGAACAAAATACTTGGCTTCGAATGAACTGAAAGACAAAATACTAAAACATTCAACAACCAAGATTTACATTACATTTTATGTATATATTATTTAATGCAATTAAGAATATTCTTCATTAATAAGCTTTAGTTTTAGTGGTCGCGATTTAAAAAAAAAGAATTGTTTTGGTATTCAAATGTCAACATGACAATTCAACTTATCGCCTTCCACTGGAAATTCCAGTCGGAATAGTTCGGAAATTAAACTTATCGCGTTCAGTTGCAGAAACCCGAATTTTTTTAGAGGCGATAACTGAGGAATGAGTCGTTTCATTTTTTAACGATTCGAAAAGTTATCGCCTGAGTTACAGAACATGGGTCCTGGATTTTTCTGGCTCCATTGGATTTTTATTAGACATGTTCATAGTCTTGGAATCGTTCATGGTAGGTGGAGCCAGCATGTAATGACCGTCAAACAGATAGCGGTCTGACGGGATGGTCAATACTTTACGGGGATAGAGAGAAGGCGTTGCTCAAATTTTGATTTTAAATTTTAACAAAGACCGCCGGACTGCGCTCTGTTTGACAAGGCCTTAACTTCATTCGATATTTTTTGCAAAAAGTGCAGAAGTAAAAAAATGCAAACATATGCAACTGACACCTTCCTGCGAAAAAGCGTATGAAATTTGAGTTGAGCTTTCCGTCAAAGTTTATATATAAAAAAATGAATTGTACTAAAATTCTAAATAAATCGTGGTTTTCGGAAGTAAACGAACAGACTGAGTGTGATATACAGCTCATGCAATTTCATTCAAATAATATTTCGCCACGTCCTTAAAACCATGAAATTCAGTTGACCTGCATTATGCAGTTCCGCTGAAGTGCCAGTTCCATCGAATGTGGTCTTACCTTTAAAATAGACTTCTTCTATTTTTGTTATTTGCTGGCTTTGGCCATCTGGCGTTTGCTAGGGAACATACTAGAACCTGGCTAAAGCTGCCAACATTCCAATAGGAAAATCAGTTCAGACAGTTTCCAATCAGACTTCCAACATCCACTTGATGGCAGCACATTTGCAAAAAAGCTGAACTGACAGTGACAATTGGAGTTTTAGCAAAAGTGAACAGTGGTAGACTGTCAACAAAATAGTGAATCGTCTTGTGTATGTTTTTACGTTTTTCGTCTAAAAAAATAGTTTTTATCTAAGCAAAAGTTTGCCCAAATCGTTAACCAGAGTTTTCTTAAGCCGTGGACATCAATTTAATTTAGTTTAATTCGAAAAAATCGTGCAAAGTTGAGTCTCAATCAATTTTCAATTCATTGAATATTCCATTATCTTCTGTGCAACATTGAAAATTTTCGGGTGTCTGCTCTGTGGTCCGTTCCTTTTCTCTAAAAATGTTAACAATTGTTGATGTGTCAAAAAAAAATGTTGGAATGTCATTGTTAAGAATGTTACACTTTGTAACATTTCATTTAGGAACGATTAATGTTGAAAATATTGTTGATCTGTCAAACAGCAAGGTTGGAAAAAAAATCGAAATGCATTTAGAATAAATAATAAAGAAAAAACTATTTATTGCATAAAATTCATTGAAAATAAATACATATAATTTCTAAATTAAATTTCTATTAACTTAAACTAACTATGAGCACAAATTTCTTTAACAATAATCACGGAATTGATAAATTGCAATGTCGAAAAAAAGTAAATTTATCATAAAACAATTCAAAACTAAAAAAAAAAAACAATACAATTAATTAAATTGAAAACACATATTTGCAAAAATGCTAACAATTCTAAATCCAAACAACGAAAAGTAAACGAAAGATAATCACAAAATAAAAAATTGTAGTTTCAGCTGTTTTTGACAGATCAACACTTTCAATTCATGTCGAGGAGATGAGTTGGAAATTGTTACAAAGTGTAACATTCTGACACTTCAACATTGAGTTTAGGAACGATTTAATGACGTCATAATGTTACACGATGTTACAATTTGAGAATTTAGGAACGATCAGTGTTAACAATTGTTAACAATTGTTAACATTTTAGAGAAAAGGAACGGACCACTGCTATTGCTCTCTTGTCTCTTTAGCTCGTAGTTTTCCTTTGAATTTTCCCAAAGAGAAAGAAAATTCTTCGTCTGGTGGTGAAGTGAGAAGAATTTGTTGTGTAATTGTTGTTGTTTTCGAGTTGTATTCTTATTGGGGTGTGTTTGCTCTTGTTTATTGAATTTTGCAGTTTTGTGTCACAAAAAGGATTTTCCCAATTCCAATTGGTGTAGCCAAATAATTTTTCTTCGAATAACATTCCAACTAAATCGAAAGGTAAGTTAAATTGCTTTGTTTGAATTGTTAAAATTCATTTATTGAGTTAAGTTTTTTCATTGATTATAAAATTCAATTAGTGAAAATGGCAAGTTTTGTGAGTGATTTACAAAAGAATTTTTTTATATGGAAATTACTCTAGAGTCTAGGTCTAGAGTAATTTCAAAAAGAGTAGCTTCCTATTTTTTCTCTTATCAGTTGATGGGAGTACGATGTATGACTGTCGATGTACGAGCATAAATGTCACCTGCTCTTTGCATGGCCGGTGATAGTGCACCAGCAGCTAGCTACCAACACCATATACTGCGGCCAACACTTCGGAATCAAGTGCGGTGAATTTAATTGTTTTATTTTGATTGATGGTAATCGAATCGCACAATACTAATTTAACAGTATTTTGTAGTTCTCGCATAAGGTCAAATCATTATTTTGTTTAAAGTAGGTATACGAATAACTAGGAAGTAGGTAAATATTATGCATTCCATTTGACTGCATCGCCACTATTGATATCGGTTTCCCAAATGTGGATTTGTCTGGGGAAGAAGAACTAGCTACTTACCTATATTTAAGTGCACTTCATTCTGTGGTCAATCTTTTGCAATATTTTTATTTGCTTTTACTGGTTTTATGTAAAAAGTCAAGTTTTTAATCTCAACCAATACATATACCTAGGTAACCATTTAAATGATGCAAAAGAAATCGGTCGGTGTAACCCCTTGAACAGAATGTAGCTGTAGCTTGTAGCAAGAGTTGAATTTTTTTTAACTTCCGCTACACCATACATTTCTTGCTACATTTACAGCTTTACATTGTAGCGCTGTATTCTATTTTTGCTTCACATTGTAGCGCTGTATACTATTTTTGCATTTTTCTACTTTGACAGCACTACGAGCCACAGCTACAGCCACACCATTCTATTTGCCCAGTAAATCAAGCTCGCGTCTTAAACGGGTAGACGAATTTGCTTCAAATTTGGTAGGTAAAGAAAATTTGTATCTATTCGTTATAAATCAGTTATAACGACATCGGGTTAAGGGAAATATCGGTCATTGTGAACTATTTTCGAATTCTCGGCAGATTCATACCATACAAATTGTACTTACCTACATTATATTGCTTTTAACGATTAGTCCAGTCAATACCCAAAGACCTTAAACAAATTCAACAGTTTTAAAACTTGGCACACTTATTAAGAATGGTCTAGTGATGAAGTGTGAAAAAGTTCCCATGAATCTCAGGCGAGCTGTAGCGGCAGGAACGTGCAACCTTTTTATTTTTCGTTTTTCGTGTTTATCTTAAAAATTATTTGTCTTACCAAAAATTATGTGAGATCAAAGATAGGTAGGTAGTTTGTGAAACTCTCAACAATATTGCTTATGCCCAAAATTTTCCATATTTTGTATAGTTAAAAAGTTATTTACCGCTAAAAATTGGTACTTTTTTAAATTGCCTAAAAAACGCTTCATTTTATATGCTTCAATATATAAAATACGACAAGAATATACCTACACATACATATGTATGTATTTATATTCGACTATAATAAGCTTACTTTGTGTTCTTTGCATATTACCAGCCACAAACGCTTGCCCTGAAAGATCGTTTTCTCCTTTGAGTCGAATACAAACTTTGCTTAGAAACACAAAGCTTCAAGACCCCCCCCCCCCCCCCCCAAAATACTACTCTGGACCCGCCCCTGTAGTGTAGTAAAAGGGCACTATTTCGTAGAAGCATACGTCATTCTTGCCATGGTGAATGCCGATCTTATTATAAATCCTTAAAACATTAGTCCTAGTACCGCATTTCACACATACGACTATAAAATGTAGCACTTTTAAGGCAATTTAAAAAAAGAATTAATAGTTGGCTCCAAATACCTTTTTAACTACAAAAGATTTGGAAAATTTGATCATATTAAATATTATAGGTAGGTAGAGAATTTTATAAGCTATGTTTTGATCTCACAAAAATTTTTTATAAGTCAAATAATTTCTAAGATAAACACGAAAAAATAAAAAAATTGCACGTTCCTGCCGCCAGAGCTCGACTCGGATTCATGGGGACTTTTTTACACTTGACTTTACAATTTTAAGCTCAAAACTTTTTGTCTAAAATTGAATTTTCTATCCAAATTGTTGGTTTAAGAAATTTTATACAAAAATTTTACCCGGAAATGTTAAGAGAAACCAACATACAAAAATCGAAAAATCAAAGATTTTAAAAATTTTTTCTTAATAAAGCTTAACTTTTTTCAGAGCAAATATAGGCTTAAAGAATACCTACTTTGACAAAAAAAGTAGAGGCTAAAATCTTTAATATGACATGCAAGTTTTTTTTTTTAAGTTGAGAGCCATTCAAACTTTACTACTGCATACGTTCAGTTTCTGCCCAAAACACCGCTTTTTGGTACTTCATAACAAATTAAGTCCTTACACCAGTAGCGGATCCAGGATTTGGCTGTGGGGGGTGCTTGGAGTTCAAATTTTTTTTTCTCAGAAAGTAGGCTAGTCGGCAGCTGAATCAAAAAAGATTTTGTAATGAAAAAATATATGTAGGCACTTAAGGAAAGTTCTACAAAATTTTATGATTGGAAATGGAGCATCTGGCAATTAGTAAGCTTCAGCTGCTATTTTTAAAAGACGCTTTAACCAGTTTCTCCACAAAAGACACATCGTATAAAAAAGTTGTAAGGATATCTTTATAGGAACTTTAAATAGGTAGGTACCTTTCTTTAATGTGAATATTTTGTGTAGGGTTTATACAACCTCATCCTATGTACTTGGTTTAATTTTAGACAGCCGTCCACCTCCGAAAAGTTAATTATAAACTTTGTAGGTTACTGTTTTCCTTAAATTTTTTAACTTGGGTTGGCTGTCCAAGATTTGCTTAACTAAACATTTTATTTGCATATTTAAATAAAGCATATTTCCAAATAATGAGAAATTTTGAATAACTTTCTAACAAGTAACCGTCCAAGAAAATCTAATAACTAACACTAAAAGAGTCACAGTACAAACTTTTTTTTCTTTTTTTGACACTAACGTAAGATCCGTACGAAAGTTAAATGGAAACAATTTAAACATAAGAGTGTACGCAAGGGGGCAGCTAGATATGTTTGCCCCCCCCAATGTATGTAACAACAATGGATGTAATCAGAATATAATTTATATATTATTCAATTTTTCTTCTTTTGATGAAAACATTTTAAAGCAAGATTTCTGTAATTAAACTATTTTTTTAATGAGTTTGCTCCCACCTAATCGAATTCCGGCGCACGCCCTTGTATCTCACCTATCTCATTTTTAAAATTTAATTCCTATAGAAGAGAATGCTATAAATGGCAAAAATGAAAGGTAATTAAGCTCCCTATACAGAATCCGAAGAATGAGTCAGGCCCAATTTTTTACTATGACCCAAATGTCAAAATTGGGCCTGACTCATTCGTCGGATTCTGTAATCAGGGTGAATTTTTACACCGGAAACTGAGTTTTTACACTTAAGCGCCAATAGTTTGGGGCTGGGCTTAGCTAAGTCCAAAAAATATCAACAATAGTTTAAGAAAAAGCTAACATTCATTCGTTTTGTCAAACTTAATAAGATCTTAAAGAATAATCGTACCCAAGCAAAATCTAGGTTAAAATAATAGCTTGGAAGTCAACCTCACTATAGTTTCAATATAAGGGCTTGGAAAAAAACACAGTATTTAGGTTATGCATACATACTAGCCCCAAACTTGTTATTTGTTTAGTCTGATTCCTTAGGGGCTTAGAAAAAACAAAGCTTAAACACAAATTGTTAAGCCCCAACCTACATTTTTTCCCTGGACTTCGGCAAACAACAGCTTCCATGCAAATTTTTTAGCTCTCGCCTCTTACTTTCGTCGGATTTCCTTAATGCCTGGAAGAAACACAGCTATTATGCAAATATGTTAGCCCTAACAGTGCTACAGTTTTCATCTGATTCCTTTGCACGCTTAAGAAAACGCTTTGTAAAGGCTTAGCCCCACGCCTCAACTTTTTGTCTAATACCTTTAAGGCTTGAAATAAATAGAGCCTACGTAGTTTTATTTAATTTTTTTATATATAATCGTCTTTTTTCATCCAATTCTCTTGGGGCTTCGAAAAAACACAGCTTGCATATAATAGGGTTCAGCCCCACAACTCATTCAATTTTCCTAGAGCTTGGAAAAACACAGTTCACATGTAAGTTTTGTAGCCACAATCTTAGTTTTGTTTGTCTAACTCTCATCTGAATCAGCCGTGGGGGGGGGGGGGGGCTTCAGCCCCTATAGCCCCCCCTCTGGATCCGCCACTGCCTTACACCAAGTACCAAGTCTTATGTTAATCAGCCCCTGAAAAGCTGCAGTTGTAGGTATGGAAGCATTTAAAAACAACTAGAAAGCAAAATTGTAGACTTATCTACATTTTAAATATTCGAAATAATCGTAATGTAATATTTCATCAAAACGTTGAAATCGAATATTTATATGAAAGTGCAATTTGCCATGTAGTACCGAAAAGAAAGCTTTCGAGCCGAAACTGCGAAAAATTATAAAAAATGGTGAAGTTTTAATGGGTTTGTCAATTTTGAATAAAAATAATTTTTTTAACATGTCATATTAAGCCTCTACTTTATTTTGTCTGAGCATGTGTTGAGCCTATTGTTGCTGCAAAAAAAAGCTATGCCCAGTTTTTTGGTTTGTTTTTATAATTTTTCCTGTTAAATTTTTCAAGCCATTTCATTCCTATTGGAAATTTAATTTTGAACAAATAGTTTTAAGAGTTAAACTGTCAAACTCGCTTTAATTCCCGAGCTATACTACTAAACATATTCAAAAGTGGCCAGTGTGACCATTCTATCATAAACGCATGGTTGAATTTTAGCATTTTGGGTTTTAAGCATGCTTATGGGCAAACATACATTATTCAATAGTGAAAATCCTTGCACGTAATTGTTCCTTTATATGTACCTTCGGTGATCATTTTTTCAGGGGCAAAGAAGAGGACAACTTTTTAAAAACGTACACAAATTTAAGAACGAATTATATTTTTTTAACTTCAAAACCAGGATTTATAAAACTTACCTAGGTAAATAAAATTTTCATAAACGCACATAAAACGCTTACTATCTTTAGTCGGGTGAATTAAATGTCAATTCTTATCAATTTGTGGCCATATGTGCCGCCGAGCTTCGAGAACAATCTGGCAACTCTAGTTATGACACATATACGCCCGATTATTTTTATGCATCTTATGTAAACTCTGCTCTGGAGTTGAAAGTATTCTGCGGCGGGTTAAACAAATATACCAAAGTGTTCGTCGTTCATCTAAATAGATTAAAAGCAAATAAATTACTAAAACAAATTTTAATTCATCAGAAAATAGTGAATAGTTAATAAGAAGTTATCAAAATATCAATTAACTTCGATTCATAGTGCCCAAAGTCGATTTAAGGATATAAAGTGCGCCCTCGCCGATGTAATTCTTGAATGAATTAAGAGTTTTTTTTTTAACTTTAATGGTCGCACAACTATTTTTGTCTATTTTTGCAACTTTTCTCGGAAATATATATGTTTTTAATTTAACAAATGGACGTAATTAACTGAATGCACTTTTGAATATTTATAATTAATTTGTATACGCATTAGTTTGTTTACTTTTTGCTCAAAGCTACTATCAAATGGCACACACACAATCCCACGGGAAAAAATTGATTTTTTGTGTATTCCTTACAACCAAAAAAAAATCGATTTGAAATGGTTGTAAGGAATTCAACATAAGATACCTTTAATATGTAGGTCTTACGCATGAATCTGTAATCAGGATGACTAGTCGAGTAAAAATTTGTTGAGATTGTTCATGATACTTTTTCACTGTTGCCCAGTGTAATTCGTCATTATTAATTTCGAGACCTTTTCAAAATTCTAGGACATTAGAAAAGCGTTTAGTTTCAAACTAATGCTGTCTACTTTATGTGTTTAATTGGTTAAGCAATGAAAAAAGTTGATCAAAATGGTTTGAAAGATAAAATGAGGACATTTGGAGAACGATTCAGTAGAAGAAGGAAAATTTTCTGTTCTCTTTAATAGAATAAAATAGAGAAGAAAGAACTCAGAAAAAGAGGACTGTCGTATTAAAAAGAGGACGGATGGTCACCGTATTTATACCCCTCATTTTCCGATCTACTCAATAGCTTATACAATGATGTGGCATCAACTATTTTGAAAGCAAATATTTCATTCTTTTCTTTGTCTTTTTGCTTTTAATCAAGGTGTTTAAATATACATATCGGCCATTCCAAAGTAACGGAGAAGACAATCGGACGCTTGTAGTAAGGTTTTTCTGGTTAAGAAATTAATATTTTTTTATGAAACTCAGTCGTTTTTAAGAATTCATCACAAAGTACACGACACAGAAGTTTCACCAAAAAATTATGAAATTTAGTAAGTCTATTCAAAAAAATAGACGGTAACGGAGAAGACACGTACGATTTAGAGATTTCCGACCATTGCCTTGAAGTTTAAAATTCTGCGCCGTCCATTAAGATATGAAGTTGATTTTTTTTGCACACTTTTATAAAACCAACATTTATCAAAAACCATCCTTGGTTTAATGCCAAGTTTCATTTTACTAACAGAAAAAAATATGAAAGATGGTAACGGAGAAGACAGCTAATGGTAACGGAGAAGACACGTACGATTAAAGATTTCTTTTTTGTTCAGTTATATTGAAATTCGTATTTTTAAATTATTCTCATCAATGATAAAAGTGATTCAGGCAATTGAAAAAATGTGTGTAAAATTTCATTGAAATTGGTATACGCTAATTAAGTTAATTAGCCCGAAGATGGAATTTACTTCCGAAACGCGTTGCTAAATATTGTAATTTTTAAAATAATTGTGTAAAAGTTTAAAATTAGTTTTTAATAAACGCCAAAAAGTAAAATTTTTTAAATTTTTTATTTATTTAAAGTTTTTCCATCAACGTTTACACTTTTGAGTAAAAGACTGTCAAAACACCATGTTTTTTATATGAAAAACTTCAAGTGCTCGCTAGCACGTGTAAACGTCAACCGATTTCAATGAAATTTAACACATATTTTTTTTTAGTTACCTTGATCGATTTTAAGCAAGGGGATCAAAGAAATTCAGACTTTTAAAAAAAAAGTGCCTGTGAGTCGTTGAAATTTAGATGAGAAAGTGCAATTTTGTCTTCTCCGTTACCCTGTTTTAGACAGTAAGACATGATTTAAAAATCTATAAAAAATCCACCATAATCCTTTTTCAAGTCTTGCTTTGTATGTGGAATAATTTTACAAACACTAATATAGCGTAGGTGATACAATTATTGACACTGTAAAATTTCAGCCTAGCTATTGACACCTTCTTCTTACAGAACGTTTCATTGTTACAAATCTGACCGGTGCCCATAACTGTTTCTTTTAAGTTCTTCACTCTTTTTTATTCTCTCAGTCTTTGTTTTAATATTGTTAGGAGCTAGCTAGTTCACCATTTATACCAACTTTAGTCATTTTTCGGTAACGGAGAAGACATGAAATGTTCAGTCATTTTGAGGCGTAATACTATTTTTACAGCACTCCTATCAGAAAAATAGTTCCGAATTTAAGTAGTGTATTGAAAACACTTATAAAAACTTAACTGCATATCGCCATTTGCATCACAATTCATAGAGAACTGATAGCGGCAAAAATGCCGAAAAATGCCCAGATACGAAAGATAAAGTATGAGCTTTTTTGATCACTTGCCTATTTTACAACAACAAGTAAAATTTTATATTTATAATTTTTTCGTTAACTCTAATATATATTGTAAATATTGGCATATTTAAATATATTTTTTTCCTTAATTTGAAATTGAGTTGCTTGGTTTCGAAATTTTTGGAATGGCCGATATGTACATAAATAATTTTTGAGAAATTAAGTCAAAAATACTGATTTCAAGATGATTTTTTTTTCAAAGTTTTGCGTTACTATGTGAAAAAAATGATAAAAATATTCAAGAAAATAAATATGTAAGATAGTAATAAAAACAAAAATTATATTCGATACAAAATGTCTTAATAATGTACATCGGTAACCCTCTAAAAAAAACGTGATAATTTCATAATTTTCGGCAGTAACGGACAAGATGATATGAAGCGCGCGTTCACCGACGCACGTGTTCCTCGATTGATGTCTTTGTTGATGAATTTTACACTAGTCAACAATATTAAAGGAACAAATTTTTTTTTCAATTTTTGTTAGCGTTTTTTGAAGAGCTGTATCTTTGTGACGAGTGGTCGTATTGAGTTGAAATAAAAAGCATTTTACAGCTTTATGTTTTTTGTTTCGAGATTTGTTTGCAAACAAATTTTTTTGAAGTACCGTTATTGCGTTATTGCAAAAAATGAGACGAGACAACAAAATTATTTTGTTTTTATTTTTTTTGAAGGTCCTCATTTCTATGGATAATTTTTTTGAGTCAATTAAATGTCATGATCAGATACCTTGTTTATTCAGCTTCAATTCAGTTTTTTTGTTGTTTTCGTACGATTTTTTTTGACATGGTTTATCTGACTTTGAATGAAAAAAGATACTTTTAGCCTTGATTACCAATATCTCAGCAAATAATGACGTTATAAAAAATTCAAAGACAGTTTTGGAAATTTGAAAAAGCATTTTAAAAGATTTTTTTATGATTTTGTAGAAATTATTTTTTTTTACCGTTCACCGTTAGTTTAAAAAAAGTACTAAAAACCGACGTTTTGTGGTCTTTTCGTAAATCTTTTTTTTTTCGCTGCAAATATTGATTGCATGGCTTGCGTTGGTATGCAAATTTATAGACTTCTAAATCATCAATATTCTTGTAAATTTTCAAATTGATTCATCAAACCGTTTTTCCTCACCAAAACTTCAAAGTCTTACAAACCAGGTAAAGGAACAAATTGTGTTGTTCCTAAACAATGCGAAGTTGTCATCAAAATGACAAGAAAATCGCAATTCCAGTGGATTTTTTTTCACAGTTTTTCATTAGTTAGATACTTTTTTGAATTGTAATGAAATAAAAAGTACATTAAACAAAAAAATAAAAAAAAATAATTTAAAAAAATTTTCAAACAAAATAACTTGATTTTTTTAATTTTTTTTTTTTGAAAAATGTAATTTTTTTTTCATTTCCATTCAAAAAAGTATCTAACTAATGCAAAACTGTGAAAAAAATCCACTGGAATTGCGGTTTTCTTGTCATTTTGATGACAACTTCGCATTGTTTAGGAACAACACAATTTGTTCCTTTACCTGGTTTGTAAGACTTTGAAGTTTTGGTGAGGAAAAACGGTTTGATGAATCAATTTGAAAATTTACAAGAATATTGATGATTTAAAAGTCTATAAATTTGCATACCAACGCAAGCCATGCAATCAATATTTGCAACGAAAAAAAAAAGATTTACGAAAAGACCACAAAACGTCGGTTTTTAGTACTTTTTTTAAACTAACGGTGAACGGTAAAAAAAAATAATTTCTACAAAATCATAAAAAAATCTTTTAAAATGCTTTTTCAAATTTCCAAAACTGTCTTTGAATTTTTTATAACGTCATTATTTGCTGAGATATTGGTAATCAAGGCTAAAAGTATCTTTTTTCATTCAAAGTCAGATAAACCATGTCAAAAAAAATCGTAAGAAAACAACAAAAAAACTGAATTGAAGCTGAATAAACAAGGTATCTGAACATGACATTTAATTGACTCAAAAAAATTATCCATAGAAATGAGGACCTTCAAAAAAAATAAAAACAAAATAATTTTGTTGTCTCGTCTCATTTTTTGCAATAACGCAATAACGGTACTTCAAAAAAATTTGTTTGCAAACAAATCTCGAAACAAAAAACATAAAGCTGTAAAATGCTTTTTATTTCAACTCAATACGACCACTCGTCACAAAGATACAGCTCTTCAAAAAACGCTAACAAAAATTGAAAAAAAAATTTGTTCCTTTAATATTGTTGACTAGTGTAGATTGCCCTTTTTTACCTTAATGGTCGCACAACTATTTTTGTTTATTTCTGCACCTAGCTATTCCCGCAAATATATTTATTTTTAATCGTATTAAACGAATTGAGAATCTGAATATACTTTTGAATATTTGTATTCGCATTCCTTTGTTTACTTTTTGTTTGAAAATTTGTGTCAAATAGCCAACAAAATCGATTTTCTTATAAATTCATTCCAACCCAATCAAGAAATTGACCTTTAATGCCATGTCTCACATGCCTAGCATGCTAGCTCACGCACCTTGAGTCAGGGCCATCCGATACCACTTTATGGGCTTTTTCAACCATTTCCGTAGTATTCACCTTACATGCTCAACCGCTGCGATGTTGATCTTGGCAGTTCGTACAACCTCTTTTAAGTTCTGCCACCCAATAGTTTATGGTTGTAAACGATAGAGCAGACTCTCCCAGAGTAGACTCCATCACCGCTACGATATTGGCTGGTCCAAACCCTTTCTAAAAGAAATATTTTATCACGATAACCAATTTTATTCATGCTTACAAATTTACCGATAGCGTTCACTTTAAATGCCTACCAAACAAATAATAATGCTGCCATGAAGTTTTTAGCTTAAGCTTTTTATCGTGGTTATTTTATAAAATTATAATTTTTTTCATCTACGATCACTATCTATACGTCAGGCCGGGTACTTTTGGGACTGCCCTCGTGCATAAGAGATAACCACATGCTATGTACAAGATATTGAGCACATAATATAGCGCAGATATAATGGCGTAGGTTGGTTATGGATGTTTTGAGGCTTACACATGCGAAAAAAATAAAAATTTTCAAAACTATTGTCCACTTATTCTGTGCACCAAATTGAAGAATAGATATTCAAGGCGAAAACCGTTTGCCTTGGCCTAAGCCACCCATTGAGTCATTAGTTTACCTTTAATTAATAAACTATAGGCCTAAAAATGGAAAATAATTATTTTTGGATGCAAAAACAATTTGCATGCAAATAATGCATAGAGGTGAATATATTGTTTTTGGAATAGGAACCGACCAACAAAAAAAAACTTTATCACCACAATTGCCGGTCCATTGTTCTGCATGACAGTCCATGAATGTGAACCAGCCATGCAAACAATTAATTTTGCATTTCACCTCAATTATTTGCGACGTTGGAGAATATTTGCATCGATTTTTTTGCGCATGGGAACTGTAATAAACTAGGATTTAAGTGCAATAATCTTACTTTCTTCGAAACGATGTAAAGATTTTTTCTACTGCTCGGTGAGATATACTATCAGCTCACCAGTGAACCTATTGCTACGAAAGCCACATTGTCGGCCTTTCGTTCTTCAAGGGATTTCTTGGGCTGATAATTGATCAGCGTTTCCAAGACTTTGGAAAAAGGTGACGTAAGTGTAATTGGACGGTAATTGGAGGGATAAAAAGGTACGCCGTTTCTAGGGACAGGTTGGACAAATGCAGTATTCCATCCACTCCGGAAGAGACCTGTAGAGTAGGACTGATGGAAAAGCTTACGCAGTGGTTTTGTCAGCGTTGAAGAACACCTCTTACGAACAATGGAAGGAATACTATTCGGACCAGCGGTGTGCATCGAGATCTTCCAGGACTGTTACAATTGCACGAGTGTGAAAGAAGATTCGACCCATAAAAACGTTAGTGCTCTCAAGTAAAGGAGGAGTCAAAACACTCTCTGGCAGCGTAGAACTAACAGAAAACTGTGCTGCAAGCAAATTGGCTTTTTTTGAGGACACAGTACCAATATTCCGAATATTTTTTTGCAATTTTTTTTATAATGAGCGCGAACTTAAAGAATTTGTGACTTCCATTAAAATGATTAATCACAGTGTGAGCGTTAGGGAAAAAGGAAAGATTCAAGAAGAGATGCCGATGCACATTGGTTTTCATGCTCTGAATATAAAAATGGGAGAGAAATACAGAGTCAGGTAAAGCATTCCACATTCAGGTAGTGCGACTAAGAAAATAATCTTTATACTTTACAGTACATCCGAAATTGGGCTCAAGGGTAAACTGCTGTGCATTCCTAGAAGTAAAAATCATGTTCCTAAGAAAGAAATTGTTTGCTATAAGAGATAAAAGGCTTCAAACATAGTGAATGTTTTAATTCTTCAATGATAGCAATCCTTTGCTTGCTAAAATGAAAACTTCAAACTGCAACTAAAAAATTCTTCTTGCAAACAATAGATATTCACTATGACAACTAAATTTATTATTTTTTACCTCCAAGCGAATGAACCTTGAAGTTGAGCGGTCTTATATATATACACTCCCGTTCATTTGAATAGGTTCAAAATTTTCGAGTGCGATTTACCGTTATAACTCCGAACTATGTGGAATAAATGAATTTCTGAAAATGGCATTAGAGAAAGCATCCAATTGAGGAGAGAATAAGAAAACACACAATATCAAACTTACCATCATTACACGTTTTATTATCATTTCTTTAAATTCATATTAAAATCGTAGCACTTTTTTGTTGTTTATGTGAATAGGTGCACCGCCTTTATAATCACTTTTGCTTTGAACTAGTTGAAGGTCAGACCTTTTAAAGCTATTTTTGGGCTTTACCTATATCATGGTTTCTTTGATATGACACAAACAAATTGAGAAAAAACGTAGAATGGGTGGAGAAAAAGCTCTTTTCGCGGCTGAGTACGCGGAAATTTGTTGTTTTCATGATAAATGACTAACGGGACATCAAATTTCGGAAAAAACTTACAGAATCTGTTCTTTGATCTATATTAATCAGAGAAGTAAGCAAAAAAATGGTGTCGATATGAAAAGAATGTGAAAAAATTGCTGCCTACGCAAGCTAGTCGAGAGTGTAATATAAAGTTCTTCATACCAAAAAAGAAGAAAAAATTAAAATAAAGCACCGCTTAGTTGAAAGATTTTCATCATCATCGTGTCCTGTAACCCCGGCTGGGGCATAGGGCGTCAACAAAACGTCTCCATCCTTCACGGTCTGCTGCAAGGTACTTTAGCTGTGGCCACGTCTTTCTCTGGGATTCTGCTTCCGCTAAGACAGTTGATTTCCATGTTGTTCTTGGTCTTCAAACCCGCCGTGCACCCTGAGCATTCCATTCAAAGGACTGCTTTGCAATTTCATCGTTTGGTTTCCTCAGTGTGTGACCAATCCAACGCCATTTACGCTTTCTTATGTCGACGTCCAGCCGCTCTTGTCTTGTCCTGCGCCACAATTCCTCATTTGATATTATTTGTGGCCAGCGAATCTTTAGGATGTGGCGAAGACAGCGATTCACAAAAGCCTGCATTTTCTTCGAAATAGTATAGACGTGACTTTCCAGGTTTCACAAGCATATAACAGCACGGATTTGACATTGGATTCGAAGAATCTCAACTTAGTGCGTAAGGAGATTTGACTGGATTTCCAAATTGGGGACAGGGTACCGAAGGCAGCACGAGCTTTATTCATTCTACTTTTAACGTCCAGATCCGTACCACCGTTTGCAGAAACAATACTGCCAAGGTAGTTGAACTGTTCCACTACTTCAACTGGCGTCTCCTGTAGAATAATACGCTGCTGTGTGGAGCGGCCTGTGAGCATTATTTTGTCTTTTTGCTGTTTATTCTTAGACCACTCGACTCTCCCTTCACTTGCAGCGTTTGGCACATCCCGTTCAGCCCACTGATGTTACTTGCCAGTAGACATATGTCATCGGCATAGTCTAAATGACTGAGCCTTTCGAACGGTCTCCACTGAATGCCCTGTCGCTCATCTGTACCAACACTGGCCGTCAATACGTCGTCCATCGCCAGCAGGAAGAGAATTGGCGATAAAACATCCCCTTGTCTCACACCCTGTTGCACTACGAAGGAGTCGGATAGCTGCCCATTGTGCAAAACAAAACACCTTGCGTTGTTGTAGGACTCTTTAATAATGGCAACAATTTTTGGTGGAATTCCTCTACCAAGCAACGATCTCCATATACATTCTCGGTTAACTCGATCAAAGGCCTTCTCAAAATCCACGAACATGAGGTAAAGCGGTGATTGAAATTCCATCGACTGCTCGAGGACGATACGCAGGGTGTTGATATGGTCGACACGTGATCGACCACTGCGGAAGCCAGCTTGATGCCTCTTGAGTGTAGACTCGATTCTATCCTTTATTCGCTCGAGAATGATGGTTGCCATTAGTTTTGGGAAAACGGACAAAACGGTGATACCACGCCAATTGTTGCAATTCTTTAAGTCACCTTTCTTTGGCAACTTAACAATCACAGCATCCTTCCAATCCCTGGGATAGCATTCGTTTTCCCAAATGCTTTGTACAACGGATGTAAATTACTAGCCGCTGTTACGGGATCGGCTTTCAGGAATTCAGCTGGTATTCCGTCCAGTCCAGCTGCCTTGTTGTTTTTGAGGAGATTTATTGATGTAAGGATTTCCGATTCTGACGGGGGTTCGATGTCAATACCCCTATAGGACCTGCGCATCACGTTTAGTTGGGGCACTTCAGCACTCTGCTCAACTGAATCCTCATTTAGCAGGGCACAAAAATGGTCCTTCCATCTACGAAGCTGATCCTCAATTGATACCAAAAGTGTGCCATCCACATCCATTACAGGATGATTGGTGTTGCTTTCTTTCCCGATCACATCTTTGGCTATTTGGTACAATTCCCGGATATCTCCTCTTCTGGCAGCGATTTCCGCATTATCTGCGAGTCCATCTAACCTCACCCTCTTGTCACGTCTCACACAACGATAGACCATCTTATGTGCAATGCGGTACTCTCTTCGCAAGTCAGCCTTTCGTTGAATATCTGCTTCGGCATTTATTTGGATTTTCAACGATTTGCGAAGTTCGATCTTATCCCAGGTGTCTTGGGATATCCAAGAGTCTCTACGTCTGGTTCGCTTGGGTACAGTTTCAGATCCAGCCTCCATAAAAACACTTTTAATTTCACCCCACATCTCATCAATTGTTGAATTCTGGATTCCGTTTAATGACGAGGCTCTGTCGTTAAGGGTGGTGACATAGTTTCGACATATGACTTTACAATTTGAGAATTCAAGGAAAAGAAATTTAACCCCACATTTTTGAACCATTAGTATAACTGTGGTTTAGTTACACAAAAACGCTCAGCCATGGGAATACAATTTGAATCCATCAATTCCGTTGAATTTAATCCCTTTTTCATTAGAAAAAACGACTTTACGCCACTTATTCTTTCAAGTCTTATGAAGCTTACAAAAATGCTTTCTGTTTGTTTTTTTTTTGTTTTTGCTAACTTCGTTTAGGTGTGGTTTCATTTAATTTTCTTCTTTTTCGGTATGCAGAATTTTTAATAATACTCTCGACTGCCGAAATACTGGCATTGAACCTAGCTTCTTCCCTTGTTTTAGCCATTTAAACCGACAAATTAGACGCAACCCTCAGACTTTTCGCCTATCACTTGCGGAGGTAGCAGGTTATTTGCATCCTTTCATATTGACACCATCTGTTTGTTTATTTTTTAGATAATTTATAGATCAAAGAATAGATTCTGTAAGTTTTTTCCGAAATTTGATGTCCCGTTAGTCATTTATCATGAAAACAACAAATTTCCGCGTACTCAGCCGCGAAAAGAGCTTTTTCTCCACCCATTCTACGTTTTTTCTCAATTTGTTTGTGTCATATCAAAGAAACCATGATATAGGTAAAGCCCAAAAATAGCTTTAAAAGGTCTGACCTTCAACTAGTTCAAAGCAAAAGTGATTATAAAGGCGGTGCACCTATTCACATAAACAACAAAAAAGTGCTACGATTTTAATATGAATTTAAAGAAATGATAATAAAACGTGTAATGATGGTAAGTTTGATATTGTGTGTTTTCTTATTCTCTCCTCAATTGGATGCTTTCTCTAATGCCATTTTCAAAAATTCATTTGTTCCACATAGTTCGGAGTTATAACGGTAAATCGCACTCGAAAATTTTGAACCTATTCAATTGAACGGGAGTGTATTTACAAGTATTTTTGACATTTCAGAGTCAATCTGGGGCCTATACCATAAGACATGAAGTCTTGTCTAGTATATTACCAAAAATTTCAAAAATAGTGCCTAGTGTTATAAACTTTACTGATATAAGACAATGTGAACTGAAAGATGATAAAGTTCGAAGCACGTGATTTTAAAAATTTTAGATATTTATAAATAATACATAATGTGCATACATGTTAACACTTGTGTACAAGTTTGCGAAACCTTATCGAAATTCTACCCTGCCACCAGGCATGTTTTTAATCAATTATCTTCATATTAAACAATATCGTTGGGGCCGTATTCATCGGTGTCCTCTGGTCAAAGAACAGAAACCAAGAACAAAACAGATCAGTAGATAAAAACCTTCATCGACCTTGAATTTGCCTGTAACAAATAAGTTTGCCCACAGGCTGAAAACTTTTTTAAAACAGTGAGATGAGTTGTTCTCGTACCTTTTCGCATAACCATACCATGAGAGAGAGTTGGGGGTTTTGCAACTAATTCGTACCTTATGTAAGTAGAAGGCTCACCATTACTTCTCAAAACGCAAGCGAGACAGTGAAACAGTTGGTTTGGGTTTATTTGCACATTAGTGTCGATTTTTGTCGTCTTGGTCAAACTTACAAGTGCACCAACTTAATCTTTCCTCTTTAATGAACATCGCTGAAACGCTGATCAAATATCGCTTTCATGGCTTTTAAACCTTCAGCGTTCCTAAGTTTTATCAGCTTTCATGAATCATGGGCAACCACATCATGTAGTCAAAGATACAAGAAGAGCAATTTCCTCAAACGGCTTGTAAAATTGTAGCCACTATTTCAAATTAAAAAAGTCCCTATTATGTCCAATGGTACACAAGGATACTGAGCTCTTCGGAGATCACATTTTTCGTGGACAGCCAAGCTGCTATCAAAACAATAGCTAGTGAGACTATAAGATCCAAGACAGTAGAAAATGCCGAGGAATACCGAATAATATTTGTAACAATAACCAAGTCAAACTTTGCTGGGTCAGTATCAAATAGAAATAGTAGCAGCCAATTAGAAAAGGGACCAGACGTCTCAATCGGCGTGATTAAAAGTAGAATAGACCTAATAACGAAAGGGCAAATCAATAATTTCCAGGAACTAGTGCGTTATCTCTAGAAGTTTATGGCCTAGAATTAATGAAAAGAAAACTCACTATATTTTATCGCTGAGTAAAAAGAATATTAGAATCTTGATAGATATACTAACGGGTCATTGCGCCATTGGCACAATGGCCACGAGACTGAGTGTTTTCACACCCAATTTCCAACCATCAAACACCTACTTTGCGACTGTTCAAACCTCCAAACAAATCGCCTCCGTTACTTTGGAAACAGGGTTGTTGGAGAACAGGACTATCTAGCGCATGTCTGAATGGCAAACAGGAAGATTCATAGAAAGCACAGGCTGGTTCGCAAACGAACCAGTCTGTGTGAACCAATAGTTTTTTTTAAGGGGATCACAATGGACCAATAGGCCCCCTTGTACGCAACATCCTCTGTGCACGCCCCTCCTTACCTAACCTAACACAACCTATGTCTGGTTGAAAATCTCGAAGTTCAACGTGTTACACTTTTTTCGAGGAAAACACCATCACTGAACAGCAATATGTGGTTATTGCGCCGATCACGGCTGTGCTCATTGACCAAAGGGCACTGATGAATACGACCTTCACGATATTGTTTAATATGAAGATAATTGATTCAAAAACATCTGTGGCAGGGTAGAATTTCGATAAGGTTAAGCAAACTTGTACACAAGTGTTAACATGTATGTATGCACTAGGGTGGTCCTTAAATTGGACATTGTTTTGGATAGCCCTCATTCGATTCAAAACATTGAAAAACAATTTCCCTAATTTTTTCAGATTTTTATTTCACCCCCCTGGTCTCCCTTTTTTCACTTCAAGGTACAAATGATGGAGTAAGGGTGATTCATATAACACGCGAAAAAAATAAAAACTTATAGATTAGAATCAGACGAGAAAAAATCGTATTGGAGGGGGGTCTATTTTCCCCCGTTCAGGCGGGAGGGGTAGTTTTCTAAAAGTTTGACCCAAAATAGAAAAAAATATTAAAAATCAACGGGACTATCTACAATAACATGCTATAGCTTTTTTTGAAACCATAAATCCACTCTCTAATATGCTTTTTAAATAAAGTTTTTATTGTAAATAGTTTTTGAAAAAATAATTTTCAAGCTTGAAAATAAAAACAAGAGTAAAACTATTTTTTTCAGAAACTATTGACAGTAAAAACTTGATTTAAAAAACTTATTAGAGACTGGATTCATGGCTTTGGAAAAAGCTTAAGCATGCCACTGTTAGTAGTTCCGTTGTTTTTTAATAATTTTTTTCAATTCCAGGTCAAATTTTTAGAAAATTTTACCTCCTGCCTGAACGGGGGGAAATAGACCCCCCCTCTGATGCGATTTTTTTTTTGTCTGAATCTAATCTATAAATTCTGATTTTTTTTCGTGTATTATAAGAATCACCCTAACTCCATTATTTGTACCTTGAAGTGAAAAAAGGGAGACCAAGGGGGTGAAATAAAAATCTGAAAAAATTAGGAAAAATTTTGTTCTCTATTTAGAGTCTTTTGATGCCTATCCAAGTTGGGATTTCAAAAAAACCAAATATAAGGACCACCCTAGTATGCACATTATGTATTATTTATAAATATCTAGTATAAGCCGGTCTTACAATATATTAATTTTAGTGGATTATGTATAATGTATTTTAGTATGTCTTAACCTAATTTGTAGTCTTTCAATTGAATGTTTGCTTTCTATTTTTTATTTGTGTTAAGTCATTAAATAAAAAGAATTGTCATATGAGGTTTCTTATTCTTATATATATACATATATATTTTTTTTTGACGAGGGAAGGGATTTGACAGTTACTGGTCTATATTGTTCTTTTTGTCAATAGGTACAAATTCAGGGTGTTTTTGATCAAAAATTACGTTATGAATTAGACAAATACTCAAAAAAAAATTTGTCTACGAAAAAAATGGTTTTTATAATTTTCAATTTTTTCAAAAACTAAGGGACTTAAAAGAAATTGGTTTTCAAAATTCTACCTAGAATTGATAGGAGCACTGAAAAATAAAAATTTAATTTTTATATAACTACGCAAAGTATCAGTATACATTTTTTTCCAACATTTTTTTTTCAAAACTTTGAGTTTGAAAATGATTTTTTCGAAAACTATTTACTCAAATAACTTAATTTAGGCGCATTTGCTCATTCGGAACATAAGTACTTATGTTCCACATAAACCCTTAAGTGATACTTAACGCTTTGCACCAAACGAAAACTCAAACATAAAAACCCTTAAGTTGAACATAACTTAGGTGGAAGAAAAAGTGCCACATAAGATATTTATGTTAAACTTTAATTTTCTTTTACTGATGATTTTGACTTGTTTGCCAAGAATTGTGAAGATAATGATTTTAAAAAATGGTGTGGAAGTTCTTAAGATTTTGAAATTTACGAAAGGAATATAGTTTTCACTCTTCTTACAAAAGATTTTGCAAAGAAAATACCAATAGTTATTTTGATATTTTGAATTTCCTATAAGTACATAAGCATAGCCGATTGTAGTGGAAGTACAATCTCAGCTGTCTCAAGAAAAGTTCTGAGAGTTTCGAAAGCAACAGATAAATTTAGAAATTAATTTATAAAATTTCCTGAAACTGCACTTACCGTTTCATAAACCAAACGTACACATTGCACGTAAGGTAGTGCTTACGAATGTTGCCTTAATTTTGCAATATTGATTTGACTGGTGCATTTCCCATAATATTATGGCATAGTAAACCATACGTAATTGGTATGATTTTAATTTCCTTCGAAGCTTAACGCGTGTGAAAAAGAATTTTTTAGTTCATTCTTCAAATGGTATTGGACAAATTACTGCATCCTCGAACCCGCAAAAATACTTCGATACAACATTTTGTACATAATATCGACACACTTCAAAAGTAAACACTCGCACTTAAAAATAACACTTTTGAAGGAAATGAAATCAAAATGTATTTAAATATAGAAATTGGAACGCAATAACCGGAATATATTGTAATTTCTGGATAAATATCTTCCAAAATGCGTTTTTGGATTCAGAAAATATATTTTAATTTCATTTGCTAAAATATTTTTGTTTTGTTAACACTTTTTTAAGCAGCTGAATTCAAAGACCGCAACGGTGACTGGATACACAAACACGCTTTAATTGGATATTCCATACACCATGAATAAAATATTATTCCCGAACATTGTTCAAAACAAAACCACGCGAAATACGTTTAAACGCAAAAATTAAACCGAAACTAATATTATTTTGACATTTGCGCAAACTGACTTGAAGTTAGTTAGAATTCAAAAGCGGTCCCTTACTATGTTGAACATAAATTTTTTCGTGCAACTTACATAGATTTAAGTATGACATAGAATCTATGTTGAACTTAGCTATGCATAAGATTTATGTTCCGAATCAGCAAATGGGCCTTAGAAACATAATTTAAGAATGGCGTTTTGGCTTTCAAAAAAGATATAGCAAAATATTGTAAGTGTTGTCGTTATTTTTTTATATTTTTTTCCATTTCAAGTAATTTTAAAAACAAAATTGCCCCGCCCACCTAAGTGAGATACAAAGAGGCCCAATATCTTAAAATCATTCTTTTATAATGTGCCAACAATGATTAAAATTATTTGCTTTTATCACAAAGTGCACAATTGAATAGTTAAGCCGCCCCACTATTAAGTTTATACACTGATAAGCTAACTGCAATCGTGTGGTCGCGCTCACACTTTGACTTTGAAAGAGAGTTAAATTTCAAAGTCAAATCTGCCCATTGTCATATGTATGCATGTGACTCAGATCTCCCTTCTTAAAAATATATTATGGGTCAAGGAAATGGTAGTTGCCGGTTTGTTATTTCGCCATTTTTAGTTGCGATATATCTATACATATATAGGTACTTTATTCGTTGTGCATTCGTAAAAAAATTGAACTCGATATTTTGATCAAACTTGTCATTACAAATTTGAGTAAAAGGACAGATTATCCCCTTTAAATGTTACTGAATTTGGACTGAATTGTATTAAGTAACATAGTACAAGACTTCAATTCAAAGCTGTTAAAGAGCTTAATAATAGTATACAAATCATAAAATGCGAAAATTCTAAGTAAAATAATAAATTTCAAGATAAAAGTACGCGAAGTGCGAAACACTAAATTAAATTTTTTTGATGAAATGAAATACAAAAATTGCACATTTTATTGTGAAATGACTATAAATGCAAGACAATATAAATTGCGGAATGAAAATGGCTAGATAAAACATTGCATTTAATGCATTTACAAGAAATGTAGATAATATAACCAAATAGACTCCGCAACCACATTACTTCACCAAAAATTTGCCCCTAAAAGTTTCTTGAATAAAACTAAAATCACCCTGTAAAGGTGGATAATTTGAATGATTTTCTAAAGTACGTGCATCAATTGAATTGTTATAATGAACTCAACCTCAAAATCCATCAATTATTCCGTTCCCATCAGTTTAATATTCAAATCACAAACCATTTTTTTTAAATGGCATTAAGTAATCGAGTACGTATACGCCATAGTGCTCTTTACAATATTTCTGAAGTTACATTTGGGTGGATATAGAATATTTAAACTATTCACCACATTCTCTTTTCATTTGATTTTGTTCTCTTACCTTAACCTCCAGCCTTTTTATATTAGGTGCCTACCTCTACTCTTCTATTTTAAAAATGGAAGTTTTTCCTCTTTCCATTTTCGCTTTGAAGGATAATATTCTTTAGACCGGCAAACAATATTCTAACAGTCCAAGGTTGTATGATGTGGATCTACAGTACCAAAAGTGGTACTCCAGTGTAAATTAATCTTCAACAACGACGTTAATAAAGCAAAAACAAAAGGAAAAAATAAAAAATTCAAACTGATGTGTAAAAAGAACTCAAATGATTTTCAAATTTTCTTTTAAATAAGGACGAACAGATTTCCGAGAAAATGGGGATGTTAGAGCAGAACTGTTTGTAGTTTCATCGGATACACTCGTGAAATGTGTACTAGCGGGTGTGGGCTCAATGGAAATGTTATATTAATATAGTTAAGTGATGCGTTCTGATGAAATAAATCATTAAATAAAGGTGAGGGAATTTGTACGAGGAAACAACATCAATCTCAATGTTGTTCTCATCGTGCATCTGAATCCTTTGAATAATCTCATCTAACAAACAAACTTCCTCCTTGAATCTGCCATTATAGTAAAATTAATTTATAATTTTCTTTACTCTTGTTTCAGGACTTCCTGTAGAAAAGCTGATGCGCTACACAAACAGTTACAGGAAATGACTATCATCGAAATAGATTCAATTTACTTCGTAAAAGAAAGCAATGGTAACCAAACCAGCATAAAAGAGCGTTCACCACAAAGCATTGGATATTTCTTTTTGGCGCTTTTTATGTAAACAAGGTAAACTTTTTGCCTTAAACAGGACAAAAGGCTGCCATTCAAGAAAAGAAAAAAAAAAAAACAAAAAGAATCGAAGGATATCGTTGTATTGAGCAGAGTGCAACGGCCATTTTATCACAATCTACTACAACTACACTTACGATAAACGCGTTGTTGCAACAGTTGGTGAAAAGCCAATAGTAAAAAGCCCTATTACTAGCTTTGCTTCTCTGGTACAGGATTACAAAAACAAACAGATAACAAACAGGACACAAAATAGAAAGGAGACAAAATCCTTTTTTGTGTGTTCGAAGGGTTTTTCAATGGATTAAGTTTGCGCGACTGTTTGTGTACATACATATATATATTTTGATGTGTTGTGTTTATTTTCGTTTCCTACAAAAGAGGGGGTATGTACCTATCCTGTTAAAATCTATACCAAACTAATGCTGCAAGGATTTGCGACGAACATTCTTTGTGACTCGATATTTTAACATTGTGTAAAAGTTTTAACTCGGGAGTGTGACGACTGTACAAGTCCTTGTTTGGGTGTCAAATCGTGTGATTTATCACATGTTTTAAGCGTGTATAGCTTAAGTAGATATCGTGTGTGTGTGTGTGTGTAGGAAGAAATACTCTGATAAAGAGAAAAAGAGAGTTCATAGACGTAAGGTCAAAGTGTTTGGTGAAGGACGAAGGTGTTTTATGCCCTCGGATTGTGTGTTTTGATATTTGTGACTTTCAACGTCGCCGTGAGATTCTTAAGGATATTTACCAATTGCGAAACATATTCGTTGCTAAAATGGCTGAAGATGAAGTACTTTTCGACGATGTTTATGAACTTTGTGAAATAATTGGAAAGTAAGTATACAAACCAACAATATCATTTTAAATACACAAAATTTAGTTAATATTTCTTAAACTACTATTAAGGGTATTCATGCAACGTCATCGCCGTAAGTTTTAAAATTGTGTTTTACTCAAAAAATTGCATGAACGACTTTTTTAGTCATTTGATAAAATGCCATGTAATTGAATCAGTTAAACGTCAAAAATTCTTTTGATAGATTAGGTAAGTGACAGATAAGACGTGTTCAGAGGAGAATCTCTCTCGAATCAACACAAAATCGGAGTCTCGGACCGATAAAAAAGTATAGGTAGAACTATAATAGTCAGAAGCTGTCAGAAGCTTCTGTCAAAAACCAACGAAAAAATGCTTTAAAAACAGTCAAAAGGAGAAGTGAGCGATATTCCACTTATGTAAAATGAATCATCTATCTCTTTTTCGTTCCTACTTCGCCAAACGTCAGTTTCACATCCGTGGGGTGCGCTCTCGATCGCTCCTTTCTTTCTTCCGAAAGCTAAAGTTAACGAAACCTGACGAAAATTAACCACTTTTTATTAGTATTTTGTATTCGTATATGACATCTGCTTCCGATAGCTTGCAACTATTAAGGATCTTCTTAACTTATGTGAATCATTCGTTGAGGCAGACGAAGACAGCAATAACAACACGTCGTTGACAATGAAATCAACACATTGTTGATATGAGCTTTTAAAGTTCTACCTTAATAATTAACGAAAAGTAGCTTTGCTAATCATAAGTTAATATAGACGTCCTAATTATTTGTTCTTGTTTAAACTTCGTTTTAATCCACAACTTTCATCGCCAAATAATCGGAATGCGATAGTTATAAAACATAGTCTGAGTTTTTTTTAGTTCTCTGAGATATCACATATGTATGTATGAATATCATATTTCTGAACACGCCTAATTCTAAAAGTCACATTGACGTTTAGCTAAGTTTCATCATCATCAAGTCCTGTAACCCCGGTTGGGGCATAGGGCGCCAACAAATCGTTTCCATCCTTCTCGGTCTGCAGATAGATATTTTAACTGTGGCCACGTCTTTCTCTGGGAGTCTGCTTCTGCTAGAACAGTTGATTTCCATGTTGTTCTTGGTCTTCCAACCCGCCGTGCACCCTGAGGATTCCATTCAAAAGACTGCTTTGCAATTTCATCGTTTGGTTTCCTCAGTGTGTGACCAATCCATTGCCATTTACGCTTTCTTATGTCAACGTCCAGCCGCTCCTGGCTTGTCCTGCGCCACAATTCCTCGTTTGATATAATTTGTGGCCAGCGAATTTTTAGAATATGGCGTAGACAACGGTTCACAAAAGCCTGCAATTTCTTTGAGATGGTAGTCGTGACTTTCCAGGTTTCGCAAGCATATAACAGCACGGATTTGACATTGGATTCGAAGAATCTCAACTTTGTGCGCAAGGAGATTTGACATGAGTTCCAAATTTGGGAGAGAGAACCGAAGGCTGCGCGAGCTTTATTTATTCTACTTTGAACGTCCAGATCAGTACCACCATTTGCTGAAACAATACTTCCAAGGTAGTTAAATTGTTCAACCTCTTCAACTGGCGTCTCCTGTATTAAAATACGCTGATGTGTGGAGCGGCCTGTGAGCATTATTTTTGTCTTTTTGCTATTTATTTTAAGACCACTCGCCTCTCCTTTTAACTTCAGAACTTGACACATCCCGTTCAGCCCGCTGATGTTATTTGCCAAGAGACATATATCATCGGCATAGTCTAAGTGGCTTAGCCTTTCAAACGGTCTCCATTGGATGCCCTGCCTCTCTGATGTTCCAACGCTGGCCGTCAAGACATCGTCAATCGCCAGTAGAAAGAGAATTGGCGATAGAACATCTCCCTGTCTCACACCCTGCCGCACTTCGAAAGAGTCGGATAGCTGCCCATTGTGTAAAACAAAGCATCTTGCGTTGTTATAGGACTCTCTTATAATGGCAACAATTTTTGGGGGAATTCCTCTACCAAGAAGTGATCTCCATATACATTCACGGTTGACTCGGTCAAAGGCCTTCTCAAAATCCACGAACATGAGGTAAAGCGGTGATTGAAACTCCGCAGACTGCTCAAGAACGATACGCAGAGTGTTGATATGGTCGACACAAGACCGCCCACTGCGGAAACCAGCTTGATGCCTCTTGAGTGTAGACTCGATTCTAACCTTTATCCGCTCCAGAATGATGGTTGCCATTAATTTTGGAAAAACGGACAAAACTGTAATACCTCGCCAATTGTTGCAATTCTTAAGATCACCTTTCTTTGGCAACTTAACAATTACACCATCCTTCCAGTCGCTGGGATAGATTTCATTTTCCCACACAGCTTGTATCAACGGGTGTAGAATACTAGCCGTTCTGACAGGGTCAGCTTTCAGGAACTCGGCTGGTATACCATCAAGTCCAGCTGCTTTGTTGTTTTTGAGAAGATTTATCGAAGATTGAATTTCCAGTACTGTAGGGGGCTCGATGTCAATACCCCTATATGATCTACGCATCTCGTTAAGCTGGGGCACTTCAGCACTCTGCTCGACAGAATCCTCATTAAGCAAGGCACAAAAGTGCTCCTTCCACCTGCGCAGCTGATCTTCGATTGATACCAAAAGTGTACCATCCACATCCATTACAGGATGATTGGTGTTGGTTTTCTTCCCGACAACTTCCTTGGATATTTGGTACAATTCCCTCATGTCTCCTCTTCTTGCAGCGTTTTCCGCATTTTCTGCGAGACCGTCTAACCTCACCCTCTTGTCTCGTCTCACACAGCGATAGACCATCTTATGTGCTAAGCGATACTCTCTTCGCAATTCAGCCTTTCGTTGAGCATCTGCTTCGGCATTTATTTGCATCTTCAACGATTTGCGAAGCTCGATTTTATCCCAGGTGTCTTGGGATATCCAAGAGTCTCTAACTCTCGACTGCTTGGGTACAGTTTCGGATCCAGCATCCATAAAAACACTTTTTATATCACCCCACATCTCATCAATTGTTGAATGTTGTATTCCATTTAATGACGAAGCTCTGTCGTTAAGGTTGGTGACATAGTTACGACATATGTTGGGATCACTTAAAGCATTTGTATTGAACTTCGAATTCCTTGCTGCACCCTGTGATTGACGTTGTACAGCTGCCGTTCGTAGCTTGAGACTCATGAGAACCAAATGATGGTCGCTTCCAATGTCGGCATTTCTTATGCTCCGAACATCGCACATTGACTTCCTCCATCGCTGCTGAATCATGATGTGGTCAATTTGGTTTTCAGTTTGACCATCCGGATGTACCCAGGTGATTTTGTTGCAAGTCTTATGTTTAAACACAGTTCCACCCAGTACAAGACGATTAGCGTTACAAAAATCGACCAGCAAATCGCCATTTTCATTTCGTGACCCCAAGCCATTTTTCCCCATGACGCGTTCCAGACCGTAGTTGTCTGATCCGACTTGGGCATTGAGATCTCCCATGACAATTATGATGTCGGCTCTTGGAACACCACTGTAAACTGAGTTAAGATGAGTGTAGAAAGCGGTTTTGTCTTCCTCGGTCGCTTCATTTGTGGGGGCGTAGCACTGAATTATTGTGACGTTGCGAATTTTTGAACGGAACCTTGCTGTCATTATTCTTGCAGAAATGGGCGCCCAGGATATAAGACTACGCCTTGCTTCTTCGTTCAACATAATTCCGACACCATGCAGCCTTTGGCCACCCTCTCTTTCATCCTCCCCGGAATACAGCATTCTCGTTTGCCCAGAGTCAGCTCTGTATTCGGCTCTTCCTCTCCACCTAGTTTCACTGATGCCCAGGATACTGATCTTAAGGTGAAGCATTTCACGCTCAACCTGCTCGTATCTACCTTCGCCGTACAAGGATCGAACGTTCCATGCTCCGATTTTCGTACGTATGCGGTAGCCAAAAGTATCATTTGCTCTTCTTAAAAGACTTCTTCTATTTGTTAACGATTCATTTATTGTTATGGCGTCTTGATTGACGCTGGTACACGAAAGATGCCGCACCCCCAAATCCGATGTGCGGTTTACAGCAGCCGAAGCTGCAGAAGGATTCTCCATAAAATGGTTACCTCTTGGGGACTCATTTCCAATTGTTGTCATATTTCATGTAATAGCATATATCCTTCCACCATGGTGTTTTCCGAGATACGATTAATAACATACATAAGCTCAGATTTGACAGGCACACCCGCCTTTTGTATGGTCAAACACATAACTGCTCGAGGCCGCCCACTATGGGAAAACAGACGCCTTTTGTAGCCGCCCAATATGGGTTACAGACGCTACCTGCTGCTGCCGTTGGCCTTTTAACAAAAACGCTCCTCCGCCACCAGACTATCATGCCGTTGACCGCCACCTGCAGTTCATCCGTCTTAAGGGGGCTTTTAACCATCCCAAGGACAAGTTTGTGCCCTGACCAGCAAAGCTGGGTTGTCTGCTTATCCCGGCATCCATTCGGTCCCCCTGCACGTTAGCGTTACCCACCCTCCACCACGCGGAGGTGTGCATAGGGATTTTCCTATCATTGAGCCTAGGGCCATATGGCGTCCTAGCACTCTCAAGTACTTTTGGAGGGCAAATTAACAAATTAGCTAAGTTTACTCAAATGAATTTGGTAAATTACCAAATATAATTTTTCTGCAGCAAGATAAGATTAACCAAATTGTGTAAGCCATTTCTCATACAAAATTTGATAGTTCATTAACCAAATGATAAACTTAACCAAAACGTTAACTTATCTTGTGTTTAACGACGTTGTATGAATACCCTCATTATTTATTTGTATGGTAATCAGCCGTTATCTGCATTTTGTGAAAAATAAATAAATACACGAAAATGAAAGGTGAATCTAATGATTCGATCCATTCCAAAAACTGAAGTGGACTGAAAACATACTTCGTTCCGGTGAATTCTTAATCAGTGGTTTTTTTAAATAAGACACCAAAACTTAGCTTTCAAGGTATATCAGGAAAAGTGTGCTCTTTTATTGTTAAATGAAAAATCAAATTCAACATATTTCTTTCTTATCTATGAAAAGATAGCAGCAAATCTGCCAACCGATAGTTTCTTATCTTTTTATTTTGTAAAGAAGAACAATCAAAACAATCACAAATGTTGAAGAAATGTACAAAATTCTACAAACAAATAATTTATTCGTGCGATAGCTCATGAGAAACAAGGCTTGGTGACTTTATACTCCCAACCATACCATTTTAATTGTTAAAAATTAAAATTTTTTTTTTTTTTGAACTATAATTATTTGAAAATAATTTGTTCCTTATTTTTGCTCTACTGAAAATAATGAGAAATGCAGTTAGGCCACTATGGCTCTCACGGCCTCAATTGACCTTATGAGTTTCTTGGCTGAATCTTAGGGGACTCCTTCCCCTTGGACGACCAGTGTCGCTCTAAGTTCATTAACTGTTTAAAGAGCTGGATTTATGGCTCCTACTCTTCGCTTAAGCTCGTCGCACAAATGCTCGATAGGATTTAAGTCTGGACTTAGCGCTGGCCAGTCCACCGATGCAACATCGACTTCCCTAAGGAATTTGACACTTTCCACATAAATGTGATATCGAGTGGTATCGTGCATTATAACTAATCTTTCGCCAATAAACCCAGCATAAGAAACGGCGTGATTCATTAGAATATCGGATTTGTACCGATTCGAAGTTTAACCTCCTCCACGACCTCCAATTTTTGGCTTCGATTGGAAGCTAACCCACAAATTCTACCCCGTTAATCACGATTCCAACAAAACAGCACTGTGATGGAAATCGCTCGCCAGGTCATCTGCATTCTTTCTGCATTTACGATAGCTTCCATGCAGGAATATTCTGGACTCATCATTGAACATAACTCGCCCTCACTGGTCAACTTCCCTGCCGTAGTGTGCGTTTGGGTAGGTTTATTTTGAAGCTGCGATGAACTATGGGAACGATGTCAGCAAAGCTGAGAACACTTTGCTGTTCGAAGCTCTGCTCAAAAATAAACACTTAGGGCCAGTTTTTCAGTGCGAGATCATCCTAGTCTCGGGGTTAAACCGGACTTAAACCATAAACGTGTTTTTCAGTCAATTGAAATCCTAAGTTAACCCTGAGTTAACTCGTCTAATTTGGTGAGTTAAAATTGAGGGTCCTTTCAGTTGTGGCACCATCTCGATCTCGATAAGTACCTAAAGTTATTGTCAGTGCAATTTCGTTGTGGTACCATCACTATTCCGATGCGTGAAAGGCGTAGAAGGGTGATATCCATAGTGTCGCTTATCGTTGGTCCTAAATTTTTGACAACTGAAAGATAAAGTTAATCCTCTACTGAAAAACTGTTCCTGAGTTAATTTAGGGTTAATTTATTTTCAGGATTAGCTTACTCTGATTTAACTCAGAGCTAACCCTGAACTGAAAAACTGGCCCTTAGAATAAACAATTATACAGATTTCAAAGCTTTAATAAAATCACTGCTCGAATCTTTTATCACAGTGCCAACATAAACACACCCTTAAGCAAATCGTAACCAAGCTTTTGGGTGAATTGAAGTCAATGTTGGTCCCGTGGCAAGGCGTTTGGGGTAAGACGGCTTAAGTCGTCTCCTAATTGTCCCTAAACTAACGATGCTTCCTTCCTCTTACCTATCTGAGCTGTTCTTGGACGTGAAAGTCAGTCAAATAAAGATTTCGGAGAGAATTCATTACGACGAATCTGTCATCTCTCCATTGCGGACTTCTAGTTCTTAGCCTTTGCACAAACTCTCCAGTTTCACCGAAACTTCTGCAGATTTTTTATAGGTAAGATTAGATTAGATGGAGCTGACGAGCAACTGCACGTTGGTTCATTCCTCGTTGCAATAATGTAACAACTTGGGCCGCTTCTTCGGGTGTGGTTCTATTTTTTTTTGTATTACAGAATTCACTTTTAACAGCACACCAATAAACAAATACCAATATTGGGCGCGTATATTGCGTATTAATGCATTCTACTTGTTCCAACCTTAATAACTTTAATCTATAATTTTCGTAACTATGATGAATAGCGCGAAAACTATGGAATGGGTCACCTTAGAGTTTAATGTTCAAGCTATAAAGTGAGCCATAAACATTTTATCCATGGCGATTGTTGTTTTTCAAAGGAAGAAGGGTGATTCCGTAGTTTTGCTCTCAAATGTATATAATTATTTACAAATAAAAATTTCAAGAATTGCTATTAAAAAAAATTAAACAAACCAGCAATCATTTATAAAAATTATATTTATTTTTTTTTTCAACAAATAAACACATATTTTTAATAAAATTTGTTTAGTATAAAAGCGTGATTCAAAGAATTAAAAACAAAATATGTAAGTCCTGTTTCTAAAATCCGTAAATTCATAAATACTCGGACAAATTTTGTTTAGCATCTTGAAAAACTGACTTAGATAGTCCTGGATAAACTACTAAAACATTGAAGCTTGCTCTTCAAATTCCTCTTCAAATTCAAATTTTAGATTAAGTATAATAACCGTATCCATCATGCGAATGAGAAAAAATAATACAAACTTCTTAGTCTGTCTGCTAGGCTCTAAAGTATAACATTGCTTGCATCAGCAATTTTGTGAGTAGTGTACATAACAATCTTCCCATTCGACAAAAGTTATTTATTATACTTCAGCCAGCAGAGCACGCAACACGCATTAAATTGCCACCAATTACACGCTTCGATGGTGAAAGTGACAGCAGCAGGTTCAAAGATAACAATCTTTATCATGGAGAACATAATCTAAATTTGATATAGCTATATACGACCTACCACTGGTACTGGTATATCTGCATGCGATGAAATCCTTTTTGTAAGGAAAAGCACTTTATGTATCTTGCTGTCTCTGTTGAACCCATCATTAAGTTGATTTATATTTTGATGATAAAACTTATGAACTAAAATATTGCACGCACTACTTAGATGGAGACGTTAGTTCTGACCGTTTTAGATTTTTTTTTTGTTGAAAAAGTTCCTATTCCTATTTAGTATAGGCTTGAGTTAAAACCCATTATTTGGTTTCATTTTTTTTAAGGGACGTGTGAATTATTATCTATGTCACATGTTAGCAACTTACTGTCGATATTTTTGTTATCTTCATCCTGACGTGTTGCCATTTTTTCAGTGCAAGTTCATCCTAGTCTCGAGGAACAGAGTTGCCAGATTTTTGAAGATGAGTGGAGCCCAATTTGAAAAATCTTGGAGCCGAAAATAGCCCCACACAAAAAATGATGCACAGGAATTGTTAAATTAAAATTATGCACTTAAAATTGAAATGTTTGTATCAATTATTACCAAAGTTGTACAAATTCAAAATTGGATTAAACACATTTTGTATGTGTTTTCCCATATAAAACTTCTTTCGTCTTGGGGGCCGGGTGAACGCTTACATAATGAGCTAAAATATGACAGGACTTTTTAAACAAATTATGGTAGTACGTAATGAAACAATGCCTTCTTTAAGGACCACCCTAATGTACATACACAGTTTACAAAATTAAAAAAACTCGCCAACAAGCCATAAATGTATCTACATATTTCTAGTCACTTCAAAGTTCTAAAGCATTTTCTAGTCAACTGAATGGTTAGAAGTTCAAACTCAAAACATTAGGCGAGCTCAGGAAAATGAGATCTCAGACCCCTCAGTAATCTCAGTCTCGTGAACAGGATTCCTCAAAAATTGTGCTTGCAAATAACTGAGGAAAGAAAATATTGGATTGATTCGCTTGCTCAGTTTTTGACACTGAGCCGTCGGTGATCTCATTTTCCTGAACACGCCTATTGCGTCAAGGGTCTTTATCAGAGACTATCAATTAGATCAAAGTAGATTTCTCGAAAGTTTCAAGTTTTTTTGAGAAGTCTAAAATCGTCCAATTTCAAAACTAAATAGCCCAAATTGGGATTTATCGCAAATCAGAATTGGAAGGAGCGAGTGAAAAGTTCGAGGAGCCCAATTGGTGATAAAGAGCCCGTTCTGGCAACCCTGCTCAGGAAACGTATTTTTCAGTCAACTGAAATCCAAAGCTTCCTCGGAGTTAACTCACCATATTAGGTCAGGGACTAAATTGAAGGCCTTTCCCGTTGTGGCGCCATCTTGATTTCGATAGTGAACGTTATTTCAAAGAAATTCTATCTCTATCTCTCTCTTTCATCTCTATTTCGATGCGTGAAAGACCTAAATAGTGACATACGGGGTGGATTCTGCTTTTACGACAGAAGACAGCATCGAGTTTATGGAGCATTAAACTCTGCACGGATTTTTATTCCCCATTTTAATTTATGAGCATATCATAAGCTACTGTTCAAGTTCCACATCCGAAGAACAAGGAAGTGAATCTTGAAACGAATATGAAAACTTAAAGGTACTGTCGTCTGCAATACAATTTAATGGACTAGAAAATTCAGACAAAAGATCATTTACAAACAGATTTTGTACATCACAGAAGTTCGGGCCGTAAGCAAAGTCATGTGAAAATCATATCTTTGAAAAAATTAAACACCCCAATGTAAGCAGATATTATTAATATTAAGAAACGGTTCAACTTTCTATATGATTGGTTGTTCAACGTTGACATTCATCAAAAGACTAATTGTTTCATTAATGCTTAGAAGTACAATTTTACTCAATTATGTACAAGGATATTTTCTCGAGCGCTTTAACTGCTTTGTTGTTTAATACCTTCAAAAAATACTTTTTGAAGTATTGAAAGTGTCAACAAAATACATATGCTTAATCAACAAAGATGAATATTGTGATTAATATCATGGCGTTTAATTTTATTTTAATTAAAAAAGGTTGGTGTGAGTTAATCTCAATTTAAATTTAATGTAAATAAAATGAATTTTGTGAATTTTCAAAGCCTTTCGTAATTGGTATTAATATATATGTACAAGTTTTCTTATATACGAGGGCTGTTCAGTAAGTCAGTGACTTTGAAATGAAAGAATCGTTTTTTTTAATTAATTTAACTTTTCAACGTACCTACACTGAGGGAAAAATGAATGCACTCTGTACAGATCCATAAATGTAAATTGTATGTACCGAGGTTTGCAAAGGATTGCCATAGAAGCAGTGTTGCCAGAAAATATTTTCTGAAATCGGGAGATTGCCACTCTAGAAATCGGTGTAAATCGGGAAAACAGTTTTAAGCCTAAAAGTCATGCCAGGTGTCAAAAGCACCTCCGTTTTTATAAAAAACAAGGTTTTTTTTTCCGAAAATGTTTTTCAGATTGTACATTTTTTCATTCTTAAAGTAAATAAAATCATATTTCTTTTGAAAAAAATTGTTTGAAGGTGAAAAGTACTTTTTTTCAAAAAGCAATTTTGTTATATTTATTTTATTTAAATTCATTTTTAAATGTAATATTGTCAGTAAACAGTACGTAAAACTTCAAAATCAAAAATAAATATTTCCCTGAGGTATTTAATAGTCTTGTATATGGTGCAGCACCATTGGAGCTATAATGTTTAAATATTTGCAGCCTTATTTATTAGATTTCTTAGACGATTGTTGTTGATACCCATTTTCTTAAAAGTTTTCAGTAGTTGGAAATATGATTTATTTAATTAAATAAAATGTCAAGTTAGTCAAATCTTAGGCAACCAATTCCGTTGTCAAGGTTGGACAACTTTAGGACAACAGTGAACCTAGCTTATATCTTTTTGGAGTTGGTCGGATGTCTAGTGTTAAAAAAAGTTTATAAATTCGACTGTTTGAGCACCTTGCTAGCTTGGAAAGGAAAACGTAGATAATAAGACAACGATTTCAACAAAGATTAAAGTTTATTATCATTATTTTAAATATATTTATTTTGATTAAATTAAATCTGTGGTGTTTAGTAGAAACATGATAACTCCATTTTAAAATTTGCCTCCTTACCTCCACTTTAAATCGAGCTACAGACTAAACGAATGAACCGATTTTTCTCAAATTTGAAACATAACTTTTCAAGGACTATGTTCATAAATGTTCCAAATTTGAAGAAAATCGGTTAACTTGTTTAGGCTCTAGCACGATTTAAAGAGGACGTAAAGACGCAAATTTAAAAATGGAGTTTCTACCACACACCACAGAAATAAAGTGCTAATTTTAATTATTTTGAATACATATTCAATCAGATACTTTTAAGTTCAAACAATTGCATTCCTGGAACTTCAAGTATTCTTTAGAAAATAATTTTCTGACGCATGCACGCAGCCCGTTTCAAAACCCAAAATAAAAACAAATAGAGATTTAAGAAGAAGCTAATGACACGACAGAGACACATACACGTCCAGCAAATGAACAAAGGAGAAACATAAATTGCAACGGTAAATAGGTTTACTTCAGCTTAAGATATATTGAAAATCGGGGAAAAGTGTCATATTTCGATCAAAAATCGGTGTATCGGAAACAGGTCTGAATATCGGGAGAATTACGATAAATCGGTGTTTCTGGCAACACTGCATAGAAGGTCTATTCACTAAGTAAAGTTAATGTGTACTAGTTATAATTCAAGTTATGTATCGAATAAAACTAACAATCTAGAGTACCGATTTGTGTATTGGATACAGACGTAATATACTCAATACAAAACTATGGACCAGCTAAAGTCAAACATGTTTCGATTTAATAAAATTTAAATTTAAAAATTAAGCTTATGTGCTGAGTATAAGCAGTGTGTACTCAGTCTATCTCGATATCTATTCAATAGAGACGTTTAATACCCAACACATATCAAGTACCAGCCATCTAAATACAAAATTATTAACTACATTAAGTTATGTGCTGTGTAAATACGACGTGTACTGAGTCTATGTCTACATTTATAGAATGCAGACGGTATATAATCAGCGCATATCAAGGGCCAGCCATCCAACAATAAAAAACATTTGATACATAAAGTTATATACTGAGTATACGCAACGTGCACTGAGTCTATAGTGACATTTATTCAATGCAAACAGTTTATACTCAAGCGCCAGCCATCCACCAATAAAATACATTTATTACATGAAGTTATGTACTGAGTAAAAATGACGTGTACTGAGTCTATGTCGAGATTTATTCAATGCAGATGGTATTTACTCAGTTCATATCAAGCACCAGCCATCAAAGTATAGAAAACATTTATTACATAAAGTTATGTACTGAGTACATGCAACCGGCACAGAGTCTATGGTGACATTTGTTCAATACAGACGGTATATACTCAACGCATATCAAGCGCAATCCATGCAACTGAAATTGTTATACGTTACATTAAGTTATGTGTTGAGTAAATACGACGTGTGCCATTTCGACATTTATTCAATACAGACGGTATATACTCAATACCTACACATGTATCTATTGACTAGCTACAGTGCAGAGTCCACGCAACTTGTACTGACTCTATGTGTATATTGAGCACTTCAGCCATCCAAGCAATGAGTTTCAACTTATTCAGTTTTGGCACCGGTTTTTTGTGCCCCCAAGTGGCCTGGTGGATGCGTGCTATCTTCGTGTGTGAAAGGTTCCCAGTTCAAATCCGAGTAAGTATCACAAAGTATTTTTAAAATAAAATAAATATCTAGAAAATAAACTTTCAGAATAAGGTGCAACGTTACAGAGGATTCTCATATGGACTCATAACATAAATGTGTAGTGACATATGGACTCATTACACAAATATGTGGAGTACATAGACATATGGATTCATTACATAAATATGAATTGAATACATAGACTCGTTACAAACATATGTAGTGAAGACATACACACATGGAGTACATAAACATATGGACTCATTACATAAATATGTACTCATTACATACAAATTTGATCTGTCCTCACTACAAAGAATCTGTACTTATCACAGATAACCGGTTTGTTTTTAGTAAATGCATACATATAAAATATTTATATTTATTTATTGAGTGCATAGACACTGTACTAATCGCAGAAAACTAACAGTTTATTCAAAAAATGCCTAAATAGATTTATTTACATTTATTTAATAAGTGCATATGAGCTATACTCAGTACATCATCATGGGACAATCTGCTCATAATTATTTACTGAGTCCATGGAAAGTTTATATTCACGCAATGATACCAAAAAATAGTGCATAGAATCTATTCTCACTAAATAATCGTAAGCTGGCATGGTACATATTCGTGTAATGAGTCTACGGAACTATTTAGTAGGTACTTCACTGCTAATAGGTTTATGTTGTCAGTATAGATTTCATTAGGTAATGAGTACAGAAAAGTATGTGTGCAGAAAAATATGGGATGAGTAAATACAATGATGTGCTGAGTGCATACATTTTTCCCTCAGTGTACTTAGTCTCTTTCTAGAGCGATACTCCCTTACAAAAAATAGAATTTCTCAAAAAAAAAAAAATTGGATGGCGTGGAGAACCAGGGCCTAGTGACTTACAACTCTCAACCATTCCTGTGTGGGTGTCATTGGCAGGAATGGATGGATTTGTCAGTTCCTCGCATACAAAATTTCTGTTTTTAGCGGGAATCGAACCCACACCTTCAGCATGAAAGTCCAACGCACTAACCATTATGCCACGAGGTTCTACGAACTCTATTTGATGAAAATCCTTTTCTGCCCAGTAGTTTCTCCATATTTGAAACAGGAGACAATTACAGGGGAAATAGAGACTTATGGTTCGAGACTCAGTTTTTTATTTTTTCATTACTTGTCAGAAAACGCGGCACCCAGCTTTGCGAATTTTGTTTCGTGCTATACCGATATCATTTGAAATAGTGTGATGCTTTTACTTTGCAGCTTAGGTAAGCTCGGCGGTGTCCAGGAAGCATCGAAACTTGGGGCTAGGAGGATCTAGTCTCCGAATGAAACGACTTTCATTGCTTTATGTACCTATTTATTACAAAAACTCCTTTTTTATTTATAGTTTTTCAGACAAGTTTAAATTTTTAAACTTTAAATAACATGGTACAATAGTACCTGGATAATGTGAATTACCTATAATGCGAATTTCTCTAAAATGTGAATCGCCAAAAATTGACATTGTCATCTCTATAATGTGAACTTCGGAATTTTTTAGACTTTTTTAATATGAACTTCTTTTGTAAAAGTTTTAATCTTTTTCTTATTTGTGCATGCAATTTATAGGCACCGGCTAACTGATATTTCTCTAGACCAGATGTTCCCAAACTTTTTTTTTTTCGTAGACCATTTTAAAAATTAAACTGGTTTCGGTAGACTCCCTGCTGCAAAATTTTTACCATATTCCCGCAACTCGTCAAAAAATGCGAAGATTAGATCCAAGGATGGAAGTTTGCGTCGCCGCGGTCGCCACTTTGCAAGTCTTGACTGGCGTGGCACTGAATATCGTCGGTTTTCTGATGTCAAAGTCTCGTAAGTTTGTTTTGAAAAATTGCTTAGAAGACTGCATGAGAAGCTCCTAAAAAATTTTAGCCAACAATTAAGAAAATTAGAATATTAATTTTTAAAGCTTCAAAACCCTTTTTAAAGTCACAATACGACCATTATTCACAGAAATATAGCTTCTCAAAAATCACAGAAAAATTTGGAACTTTCTTGTTCCCTGAATTTTTTTGATTAGTGTAGGTAGTTTGCCTTCATTGACAGATAAGGCCAAGCCTACATTTTTGTTCTTTACTGTCAAAACCGGATACATTTTCGTGGACCCCCACTTACAACTGGTGAACCCCCATTTCTATTTCATGTCAATGTAGACCCCCGTCGAATCTCCCGTGGAGTGGACCCCTGGGGGTCCACCTGGACCACTTTGGGAATCATTGCTCTAGATATATCTTAAAAAATGCCCAATGCAGCTGTAGGCTGAAGAGTTTTGTGGGTATATTTTATATTTTTGTGCTTTTTGTTGATCAGTTTCGTGTTATCATTTTTCGTTGAGTTGTGTTTCATATCTGGTCTGTGTTTGTTTATTTTTGCTCTGGGTCCTTTTGTGTGATAATGGCACCTCTATAAAAGATAAGTGTCAACTTTAACGTGACTTGAATGCTGGACATCCTGAAAAATATGGTGTGTCCAGCTCAACACTTACGGGAATAAAATTGAATTAAAAATGCCGTTGAACCATTGCAAAAGAACTGAAATAGGACCAGGAAAGAGAAAGACGCTTAGGATATCCTAAATCCGAAATGACTAAAATGGAAAATGCATTGTTCGAGTGGCTAAAAAAAAAACAAAGAGGGAACCACGTTCCAGTTTAAACAGATCTCCTCTGCCGAAAAGCAAGTCAGTTTAATTTGCGATTCAAAGAAGCCCGGAATTTCAAAGGTAGTCAAAGTTGGGAATACAAATTTAAGCAAAGGCATGGTGTTCGAGCATTAAAAATATGCGGTGGAAAGATTTCATGTAATAAAAGTGCAGTTAATTAATTTTTGGAAAAACTGCATGAAACAATCCGAGAAATGTCTCTTACTCCACAGCAAATCTATAATGCCGTTGAAACCGGCCTATATTGGAAGCTTCTTCCTAATAAAACGCTCGTTTTGTCACTTGTTTAACATTTAGATAAAAATAAACCTTTGCCATCAAAATATAGTTTGTTCTCTATCATTCAAGCCATTAAAATTGAAGGACGGCTACGATGTCGATGGATTAAGAAACATCAAAGAATTCCGAAATGTTGGAAGTTTTTTTTAGTTTTACGGAAAAAAGTGATTCAGGGCAATTGGTTGATATTTGGATTAAAATAAACATTTTCCGTCAAAATACCTATAGATTGGATTGAAAATCCTCTAAAAACTCCGAAATGTTTGAAGTTTTTTTTAGTTTGCCGGAAAAAAGTGATTTTAGGGTTGGCATTTTTATTATTAGTTTTTATTGAACGGTTCTTAATTCTAATAGTCCGGGAGCTCGTGACAGTTTTCAATGCATTATTTGCTCGTCGATCAGGACATTCTGAATGGTTCAATTTGCAAGTGAACATCACCAAAAGGGACCGCTTACAACTAAGTAGCGGGACAACGCTTGATCAGAGCGTTTGTAACATGCAAAAAAACATAAAAATTAGCATTATGTGCTCGTCGTTGATCTTTTGCAGGTTTGTTAATTAGCATCCAACAATGTCAAAAAAGTAACGCTTACACTCGTGCATCGGGACAGTATACCGCTTACACGCTCCGACAGGTATGCAATTTTATTTTTCGAATTTCGATCTATGGGGCCATTATTAATATTAACCTTTGCACTTCATCCTGATGGGTTGAGGTTTGGTACACTAATAGCACCTGTCCTAACTATACTCTTAAGAAAAATTTCTAGGTGCAGTGCAATAAAACCTGCGGTAATAAGGCCCGTGGCGTGGGCGTTATTTCCCAATATAAAAGGTAAAAACACCCACGGGTTTATTTAACATTCTGAAATGGCATTAAGACCCACGAAAGAAAAGAGATAAGAACCCCTGGTGTTATTGCTTTTTGGATTTGGCATTTGGGCCCACACTTAAGCATTATCCATACTCTGCTTTTAAATAATCTTCTAAAAAATCTCAAAATGATACAGCCATTGTATATCCACTCTATAGTATTCTCATGAAACACGATTTTGTAGGTAGACATTTGGTCGATAGGTTCACTGTGATCGCCTTACCGAGATCCCTTAACAAAAATTAGGATTACATTTGGACGCATAGATGGCCACGAGCTTTTTTTTTCATGGGAATACTATAGAATTTATTTACAATGATACAGCTACAATTATTGTTGGATATATAGAATAAATTAGAAGTTTCTTTAAATCCAGATTCCTTAAATGCAAAGAAACTTTGCAAACACCCCGCCTTGCACCCACCCCAATCCAGTGTGCCCACGCAGGGGAGTTGCAAGGGGGCGGCATACCACCCCATGCACACCTACCTATTTATTCGCTGTAATGATGGGTGCAAGCACTATTTTGATGTAAGGCAAGGAAAGTGTTAATAAAATCTTAGAAAACCAGTCACTTTTGAAGCAATGGCTAAGATTCGCGGTGGGTAATTTTTTTGTTGTTATACTTTTCACCAAGGAGAAGATTTATGTGACTGGTTTTCCGAGATCTTGTTTAAAGTCTCAGAGCCAAGGACAGAAAAAGTCAAGTCATTTGTGTGAAGCTGTAAGTCATATCAATAATAGCATTTGAGAGGTGTTGCATCCAGAGATCAGAAATAAAACTCAACCTTTTGAAAGGTTCTTCAATAACTCTCATTTGTTGTCATTTTCAATAAAAATCACTCTTTAACCTTTATTCTAAAAAAGAAATTTTTTCGGTCAAGCTCTGAGAGAAACCTTTATTTTGATTTTTTTTCTGTTTCGGTCAACCAGTGAGATTTATCACTGAGAGAAAAAAATAAATCTCATCTGCAAATTGATCATTGAGAATCTCGCTGTTAGTATGAATGTTTAAATTTTGTAGGCCTTACATAGAGAAATGCATTTAATTAGGCTATTTAGTCATCGGTGAATACCTACTCATGGATAATGAGCAGAGTTGTAATAATCTATTTTTTGAAATGCATTTTGGCTTGCATTAATTATTAAAGAAAAACAATTAATGAATTGTGAAAATATTTTGCAGTAAGAAAAATGTTAATGTAAACTCAAAACTTTGTTGCATTGAAATGTTAATGCAGAATAAAAATGTTTTGCATTAAAAAAAAAATGTTAATGCAGGCCAAAAATTGTTTGCATTAAAAAAAATGTTAATGCTAAATCGAAAATTTGTTGCATTAAAAAAAATGTAAGAAAATTTTTTGTTAAAATCGTTAAACTACGTCCATAATATTTAAGGGCATGATACGTAGTAATGATGGGTAGGACACGAATTTCAAATGAGTTTGTATTCGATAGGACGTAGATTCACATGAACACGATTTTTGACAGGTGTTAAAAAGTCAACATCAAAATTTTGAAAAACCGAGTATGCCAACGATTAAGAAGGGGGGTATTACCTAGTGTTCCCGCCAACGCTGTGGGACCACTAGAACACATTTTATTCGATAGGTTAAAAACCAACATCAAAATTTTGAAAAACCGTGTATGCCAATCGATTTAGAAGGTGGGTATTACCTAGTGTTCCCGCCAACGCTGTGGGACCACTAGAACACATTTTATTCGATAGGTTAAAAACCAACATCAAAATTTTGAAAAACCTTGTATGCCAATCGATTTAGAAGGTGGGTATTACCTAGTGTTCCCGCCAACGCTGTGGGACCACTAGAACACATTTTATTTGACAGGTGTTAAAATATCAACCTCCAAATTTTTAAAAACCGAGTATGCATAGGTTATACGCCCCTTCTAAATCGATTGGCATACTCGGTTTTTCAAAAAAAAAATTATTTTATTTTATTGACATGTTTTTTCAATGCAAACAATTTTTCATACTGCATTCCAATTCTATTTTTTTAATGCAGAAAATTTTTGATCCGCACATTTTCACATTGCACTAAAATTTTATTTTTAATAAAAAATGCATTTTTGTCATTGAAATTTTACCAACTCTGATTATGAGTGATTTTATGCAATAAATCGTAAAAACCATTTTTGATTTATTTTCAGCGAAAAAGGTTAAAGGTTGACCTTTTCCATTTATTTTTTCGCAAAAAACTCAACCATTGAGAGATATTTCTAAGAATTAAAAATAAATCTCAACCGATAACCTAAATTTTAATTTTTTTTAAATAAATGTCAAACCAAAACCGAAATCTTTTTAATGGAATGTAGTTACTCTCAGAGAGAAACCAATTGAAAATAAAGGTTGACAGTTATTTCTGATCTCTGGTTGCATCACTTACAATGCCTCGCTAAAGATTGTTTAAAGCCCTAGTTCCATTCTATAATAAACATTTTAAATAAATTTGTTTCTGGTAAATACTTTTTGAAAAAATTCAAAGTTAAAATAAAAAAAATTACAAATTTGATGGTGAAACTTTTTTTTTTCAAAATTTCACATATTTGAGAAAAAGGTTTGTTTTAGGAATCAATACTTTTTTTGATTCGCAAGCAAATACTTACATTCGTATACTAAAATGTCTTGTAGTTTTTGGGAAAATCCAAAATTACTTTACTACTTTGAAAGTGAAAGTTTGGTATTTGGAGAAACTTAAATATCATAATTATGTTTCATTTGTCATAAGATCAATAAAAAACCAAGAATCAAAGGAGCCCATAAAACTATCGGCAGTGGAAGAGGGTTTTTTTTTAGAAGGAGGAAATAGTGTGGAACTATTACCAAAAAAACATTTTCAAAAATGAAATTTGGTAAAAGTATATTTCAAAAGTCTTCAGAACCAGGAATCAAAAGCGTTTTCGAAAATATTTATGCTCCAAGGGTATTTTCTTTTTATTGGAAGGAAAGTGCGGGTTTGTGTTATGAATTTATAATATACGATTTAGAATAAATATAAGTATTAAAATCGAAAAATAAAACTTGAACTTAAGTACATAAAATTAAAAAGAAAGGTCAAATCAAACACAAATATTAGTTTTCAAAATTTTAAATTTAAATTTTTTTCCAAAAAGTATTTAGAGAGTCGCTTTGGGCTATAGCTATAGCATGGAATTGCAAGTGTGTCGTTGTTTTTAATTTTTTTTTTTTTTAAATTATAAGTACTTTTTTTATAAAACTTCCCCTCCTTTTTTTAAAAAAGGGAAATAACCCCCTTCCATACGACTTTCTTCTTATCTGGGCACAACATACACGCTCTGGCTTTTTTGGGGCCCATACACACCACACTTGTGTGCACACCTGTGCGCACACACTTCGCCACACACATAACACCAATTGACGCACCGCACTAAAAACCAAAGAATTTGTATTTACCACGCACAAGTGTGGTGTCTATGGGCCGCTTTAGCTACACCTTATACAAAATACCCGGTATATATTATTAGTAATGATTAAGGACTCATTTACGCACTTTTACGCCAAGGCTGTTCCCCACCCCTAGCATTCATGGGTAGAAAGGGGGGTAAATTAATGATGTGATTCTATGTTTTAAATTGTGTTGAATACAACGAGAGCCCTCGAGAGCACCATCCGAAGTCTGGTTCTCGATTTTCAGTGCAACATAGGAAGAATTTCAATGTTTTTTCCTGGGTAAGAAGGCAACCTTCCATTCGTCCTATTGCCAGTGTTACCATCGTAGAAATACTTTTTAAGAGTAAAGTTAGGACAGGTACTGCTAGGGTACCAAAGCTCAACCCATCAGGACGAAGTGCAAGGTTAATGTTAATATTGGTCCCATTAATCGAAATTCGAAAAACAAAATTGCATACCTTTCGGGGCGTGTAAGTGGTATACTGTCCCGATGAACGAGTGTAAGCGTTACTTTTTTGACATTGTTGGATGCTAATTAACAAACCTGCAAAAGATCAACGACGAGCACATAATGTTAATTTTTATGTTTTTTTGCATGTTTCAAACGCTCCCCACATTAAAAGGTCTCGAGGTGCGCTGTAAGCGCTCCATTTTGAGGACACACATTACTTAATTGAAAGTTACATTACAATTTGAACGACGAGCAGATTGACCATTTTTTACTGTCGCTAGCTCCCGGACTATAATTGTAAATATTAAAATTTAAATATTAAAAGGTTGGCATTTGGATCAACTAAACTTTTTCCGTCAAAACATAGTTCTTCTCTTCCCTTATCTGTCAACTATGAAAAATTCCATTGAAGGATGGATGTGATGTCGATGGATTACAAAACCCTGCCAAAATCAGAAATGCTCACAGTTTTCTACTGCTCCCAAAATCCAATTATATTTGCCAACTCAGTGTGCTGATTTCAACTCGATTTACATCGGTTTGCTTCGTTTGGGAATCAATTTAAATTTTTATTGAAGAAAATATTTTCCATAACTGTATGTGGTTCTTTTGTACCCTCTCCCATCGGCTACGCCACTGGCTGATTTAAAACAGCTGTTCTATTTATTCTATTCTCATTCGTATGTCATCATTTTTCTTACGCATTTTATACCTTGTTTCAGTCATGCGTCTAATGATGGAAATAATGAAACAGGGAGATGATCTTAGTGTATAAAAAGCGAAATATATATATAAAAGGTCACAATTTTTCCCGAAAAATAATGCTTCGAGGATTCTTTTTTCGCGCAAAATTAAGTGGAGACTTCCTTTTACCTTACGTACCAGCGCACATAGGGGTATTTCATCGATTTAGGCGGACAAAATTATTTCTCTTAATTTTATTGGTTAATAAGTCAATAGCTATTAGGCGGTTGCCCTTAGATATACAATATGTTTTTCATAAAGTGTAGCCCGATCATCCTAGACAAAATTTGACTATATATCAAAGTTAAATGAAGTACAAAATGTTTTGATGCAGTTTTGTTCCAATGATAGATAAGAATATAAAACCACAGTTTTACACCAAAATTTGTAATGGCGTCTAGGGTAAAATGGGGTCAAACTGAAAAAATAAAAATAAAAGAAAGTCATGCATTTATTTTAAGATTCTAAAAAAAATTTTTGAAGGAGTTATGATTGTTTAAAAGTTGAAAGCAAGTAAATAGTTATTTATAAAATAATTCACCAAAAATCAGAAGTTCAACCGATTTTCATTAAATTTCTATTTTTAGAAAGATAATAAGAAAAAAATTAACCATATTTAAGGATATTTTGATGCTCCTTTTCTACAATTTTTTTTGATTTTTTTAAAAAACATGCTTTTTTTGTGTCAATTTTTGACACATTTTTGCCTATATCTTTCTAAGGGGGTGGTCTAAAAACTTCAAATTTTCACAGCACATACATAATGTTGATTTAAATTTTTGAGCAAAATTTTGATTTTTCAAAATACCGTTAAACAGAGATATTTACATTTTACAGTTAGTTTAAAAAACACATCATACATATGTCTGGAGTTTATGAATATACCCTTAAAAGACAGTAAAATAGGTGATATTTTTTCGATTTTCGACTCGATTTGTGAGGCTTGCATAGCATGTACAGTTATGTATTATATATTTGAATAACAAAAAGATATTAAACTTTTTAACTAAAAAAAAACAAAAGTTATATATTCATAAACTCCAGACATATGATGTGTTTTTTAAACTAACTGTAAAATGTAAATATCTCTGTTTAACGGTATTTTGAAAAATCAAAATTTTGCTCAAAAATTTAAATCAACATTATGTATGTGCTGTGAAAATTTGAAGTTTTTAGACCGCCCCCTTAGAAAGATATAGGCAAAAATGTGTCAAAAATTGACACTAAAAAAGCATGTTTTTAAAAAAAATCAAGAAAAACTGTAAAAAAGGAGCATCAAAATATCCTTAAATATGGTTAATTTTTTTCTTATTATCTTTCTAAAAATAGAAATTTAATCAAAATCAGTTGAACTTCTGATTTTTGGTGAATTATTTTATAAATAACTATTTTCTTGTTTTCAACTTTTAAACAATCATAACTCCTTCAAAAAATTTTTAAGAATTTTAAAATATATACATAACTTTCTTATATTTTTAACATCTATCGACAAAAAAACAAAACAAAATTCTAGAAACTCCCGTTTAGAATTGGCCCTTTTTCAGTTTTACCCCATTTTACCCTAGACGCCATTACAAATTTTGGTGTAAAACTGTGGTTTTATATTTTTATCTATCATTGGAACAAAACTGCATCAAAACATTTTGTACTTCATTTAACTTTGATTGAATTCCTAGATTTATCGGGCTAAGTGTGCAAAAAGCTAGAGAGTGTGTGGGTTGTCTCAGAAGAAAAAAAGTTATGAAGATGAGGGGTCTTTTTTCCCCCGGTTAGGTGGGGGCATTTTTCTAAAAAATTGATTAAAAATAGAAAACAAATATTAAAAAGCAACTACAATACTTACAATATCACGATATAGCTTTTTAAAGAGTCATGAATTTATTCTCTTATATTCTTTTCCAATTAAGTTTTTTTGAAAAATAATTTTTTTCAAACAAGTTTTCAAACTTAAAAAAATTTTTCAAACTAATTTTTTGAAAAGTTTTGCCATATTATAACAACAATTTATTTTGAAATCGAAATCCTTCCTAATTTTTAATAAAGCACCAATATTTTATATATGCAAATGTTTTGTATTTTTGAGAAAATCTAAAATAACAACCGCTACTTTACTGAGCAAAGTAGATATTGGGTGTTCATTTTTGTTGTACAACCATTTTCTGGTCACTAATATAATTTTACCAACAACTAGGTAAGCCTGAAACCAATTAAAAATACATAAGTATTTTTCAAAACAAGAAAACCTCATTTTTGAAACTAACTCTTTTAAACACAAAAGACGACACGAAGTTGCACTTTGTTGCAAATTTTTTTTACGAATTCTAATAGATAAGGGTACAGGCTTCACGAAGCAATTAACTAGAACCCTTAATATTACGTCGGTATATAACTTTTCTCTTTACGAGCCACAAATTTATTTATTTTGAATATGTTTTATACCCATTCTTAATGTATTGATAATTCTTGATATTAATAAGATAAATTCAAAATAAAACATTTATCTTGTTGCTATTTACATCTATTTTAATATTCCATACGAACTTTATTTGTAATCACACCACTAAAAAAAATAACTTACTTGAACACGCGATAAGAAATAACAACGAATGGAGTAACATTATTTGGTTTAGAACCGTAAACTTTAGATCAGTACAGTACCGTCAACCCGGGTGACTTTGGCCTGGTTGGGTGACTTTGGCTTTTGAATGGATACTTTTTGAAAAAAAATTTTAAATATGAAGGAATTTTTTAATTTTTTTCCAACTTCTTTGTAAATTTTTAAAATTTAATGAATTAAAATATGATCATACTAGCTTTAGTTAATTAAAATTAGAAAATCAGATATACTGAAATTTATTTTTCTTAAAAATGTAAAAAAAAAAATCACCTGAAAATGTTGGATAGTTTTAATATGTTGCAGAAATATGATTGCAAAATGACTTTAACTCCAATATATGTATTGTTTTGCAAATCTAATTCTCTTCATTCTACATCTGTAACTATTAAATAAACAATTAATTTTTATTTTTTTATAAAAAATGCCAAATGGTGGGGTGACTTGGGCCGGCATTTTGGGTGACTTTGGCCGGGTGGCACCGAAGAGTTGCTGGATAAAGCTTCATATATCCAGAAAAAAAAGACGTTGCACAGGTGAACAAGAGTGATCTGGAGAAAAAACTTCCTGTTCCAACAGTAGATCGCCGAGAGAGACTGCTTTTTCCAATATCTTTCCAAGGATGTGAAAATTTAAACTGATATTTATAAGTATTTTAAAAAAAAATATTAAAAACAAACAAATCAGTGGTAGCCATTAAAAAATAATACCTAGTATATAAAAAAAAATCTCTTCTTTCATTTGGGTTGGGTAAGATTGACTTGCTGCTTGTAGTTTATATGAAAATGTATAAAACGTCCGCCCGGCCAAAGTCACCCTCAATGGCAGGGTGACTTTGGCCACCCATATTTTAGCATCTACATAAAAAACTACTCCGTAGTATTGTTCAAGATTTATCATACCTATAGAGTGAGTGAAGTAGGTAAAAATGTAGAAATCTTCATTTGAAAAAAAAATTATTGCAAAAGTTATTCACATTTTAATATGAAAAATGGCCCAAGTCACCCGGGTTGACGGTAGACCACCAGCGAAGAGCATCAAGCTAAATATCATTACACAAGGTGAAGCAATCTATCTAATTTTAGTATCCAGTTTAGCTTTTTACGATACGACAAGTTGGGATTTTCTTATTTTGTCCGCCTAAATCGATGAAATACCCCTGTGTGCAGCGGTAACAACTGTCAAATTCCACTTGGAAAAAAACCGAGGTAAAATTTGTCCTGGGAAAAATGTATATGGGCAATAAATTTTGCCTCGATCTGCGAGAAAATGTTTGCAATAACCAAATTGGAAGGTTATTGTAACATTTGACTATTTTCCGAAAATGTTAAAAGGTATTTTACTAGATTAATTACAACTTAAAATTGGTTATTTTTCTTATACATAAGCTTGGGTTACACAATTTTGGAAAGTTCACTTAATTTTTTAGTTGTTCGTGGTGGTCTAACGTTTTTGAAAATAAATACTTGTACTGAAATGATAATCTAAAAAATAATAATAAGAAAAATGGAATAACTACCTACTATTAAATTTCATCACCTATCTATTAGAAAAGTTATTCTAAAATATTGAAAAAAAAATTTAAAAAAATTATAAAAATTGTTCATCCATGGTCTTAGTGTTCAGGTTTTCGGGGAAAGTAGTACTTGCTAACAATTTTGAAAAAAAAAACATTATAACGGAGTACCTACCTAATCACTGGAAAATATTTTTTTCCGGAGAGGTTATAAGGCTGCTATAACCAGTTGCAAGGTTATCCATTATTTACAGGACACCCTGTATATTTACTTTAATTTTTGATAATTATTTAGTTTTGAGCTGTGGATCTTCATGGAGATAGCATTCATCCACTGGGTCAGTTCGCTACACAAAAAAACTAGTATCAAAAATCAATAAGTTGAATTTTATATTTTTATCTTGATAGCCTGTTTGTGTTTTAATACTTGTGTCACGTTGAAATGAACTGTCAGAGTGCTATTTTAACAGGAGGCCCGAGTAAATTAAACTCATTTTATTTGGTTGGCCTGTGTGTTTATTTTAACACTGGTGTCATGTTGAAATGAGCTGGCAGAATGCTACCTCAGTGAAGGCCATGTTAAATTCAACAACTACAAATTGTTAACATAACTTTTAAAACGTTTAGTAAACCTGAGTAATTAAATAAACATGATCTCGGTTAGTATTAACACTGTGCTTATGTCGAAATTTTGTATTAACAGGAATTTAGTAGTGAAATAACAAGGCTACTAAAATCAGGGGTGGAATCGGCTAAGGTGATTTGTGATAGTTGACAGTCACATTACAATAGGGCCTTATTGCGAGAGTCTAATCGAAAAAAGTCTATTCGACTTTTTTCTATTCTATTAAACTCTAAACTGGTATTGCCTTACACAGTAGAATATTGAAATAGAATCAAAAACAAAAAAATAATAAAGCTCTCAGCTGGAATTTCAATTGAAATGTCAAATCTGCGTTAATATCCTTCGAATTTTTGAAAATAAGTTTGGTTCAACGAATCTTTGACAATTTTGTTTGCGATAAGCAGGTTGCACTAATAGTTTGGGAGGACTAGAAGACTAAATATTATCTCATCGCAGCCACACAAAAAGAGGATGTCAATCGATATTTTTAGTCTTAACGTTTACAAGACTACTGGTCGGAAGCTTTATCTGCTGGCAATGGTTAGAAAATGCACTTTTCGGGTTGCATTTTCGCTTAAGTGTACCTATAAAAGCATTTTCTATAAATGTGGTATTATATGAAAGCTAAGACTGTTCTCTATCTACACGATACTAATGGTCGGACAGACTCTTTTTGGCTGTTGCGACAGTTCCGACCATTTTTATAGAAAAAATTGTCTCTTTTTAACATTGCTATTATTTTTATTAGGGAAAATCACATCAAATAGTTAAGAAAGAAGAATTTACCATTTTTTTGTCCATTTTTATCAAGGTATTAAGATAATCCCTAATTTTGCCAAAAATTCAATCTGAAAAGTGCATTTTCTAACCATTGCAACCAGGTAAAGCTTGTCCGACCAGTAGTTTTGTAAATGTTTGGGCTAAAGCTATCGGTTGGTATCCTCTTTTTGCGTGGCTAAATTTTCTTTGGTTTGAGCTATTGGATTGTGTCGCCAACCACCATGCTCGTCAAAAAGTTAAAGGGTAGAGTTTACTGCATTTTGAGACTTTATTCCACTATAACTTACTTATCTTTATCCATTTTTTTCTTAAACTACGTATTATCAGAAGAAAGTCGATCAGGAATTATTGATAGAAATAAAAATTCTATCAAGTAGAAAAAAATCTATTCAAATAGAGATTCGCAATACCAACAGTAGACTTTAAGTCTATTCGACTTTAATTCTATTCTGAATAGACTCTCGCAATAAGCCCCATAGTTTTGCTATTGTGTTGTGACTGTCGACTATCACAAATCACCTTAGCCGATTCCACCCCAGTAAATTTCTGGCATTGCTGTGACCTTATATGGGGTAGTTCATCTTATTAATTTAACACGGCCCGTGTTAATTATGTACTTGACATTTTTCTCTGAGTCATTCATCACTGAAATTATTACAGGATAATATAAATACCAACTTAAATCAGTGAATCGAGATTTTAACAACTATAACTATATATAAAGCATACCTATATGTTTATATGCTTCAGTTCCCAAAATCGAACTATGGCATGGGGCCTTCCTAAGACTTATTTTACCTGAGCTTATTGTTCCTATACCATAAACACGTAAATTGAAATTGAAATAAAGTCCTATTAAAGCAACCAAAATGTAAATCTTTCGATGTATATTTTGTAGGTGCCCACATATGAAACTCAATTTAGTCCAACACCCACACATGAGGGAACAGGGAAAAAAATAAAAAGAAGGATAACGTACGTACAGGGCTCCTTTAAAAGCAATTCTATGTTTATATAATCCAGGAATACTAGTTATGCCCGATTTTTCTGCGGGAAAGTGATATCCGAAACGAGAAGCAAAACAGAAATTCCATTTAACTTCGAAGATAAGTGCAACAGCATATATCTATACATCAGGGTTCTAGAAGTGTGGAAGTTTTGTTTATTTTATTTCACGTATCCTTTTAACCACAAGTTAATTCCATGAACTGAAATTAGATTGAAAATTTAAATCCTTTTATTAAAAATATGAATGTGATTTAGTTTGCCTTTCTGAATGTCTTTTCTTATTTTGCGGAGCTTTAGTACCTAGCTGAGAGAGTGAACTGAGATTAATAGCCACTTATGCTCGGTATTTGAATTCGCGTTTATATTTGCAATCTAAAATTCCTCCGTAGTTCTTATGTTCAAAATTCTTATCCTCACCTATTCAAGATGAATGTCAATTTTTAGGATGCGATTTAAAATATTTTATCAAACTTTTACAATTTGATACAGCATGCCAAGCAATTTTTAAAACACCATGAGTTTAAAAATAGCCAGCGAATTATTTTCGCCAATAAATATTTACCACACAATGACCTGGTTTAATAATTACAACCAATATTTATTTTTTGCTTTTTTAGGTTATTTAATTGCAAACAAAACTACCAACAATTTGATGCAGAGGAATCTCGGCTAGCGATGCATAATATTTTCAGTTTACAAATTAAAGTTTCAGATAACTTCAACAATTATTCAATGGAACAAAATATTTTCACTTCGACTTGAAGTTGCTTTTTGTATATTGTGGTACATAGCTGCTCCACAAAAGAGGGTTAATTGAAAACTTTTCTTCAAACACTCCTCGATGAAGTCTTTCGGTAAATATTTTAAGTACTGAAAGAACTTTTCTTGAACCTAGGTACATAAGTATAAGACTGTAACGTCTGCATTGACCTCCAGAACTCATTTCTACAATTTTGGTTTAATTTTTGTGTAATGCAGCTGTTTCCTTCGGTTCTGGTTTGAGTTTTACCCATACACATGCACATTCACAAAAATTATTTGCAGCTCAGGAAAAGAACAAAACCTTAAGTTCGTTGGAGCATTACTGAAGACGACCGATGCCGATGTCGACGACGACGACGTGACTATGTGTGTATTTGTAGATGCAGTACCTAGAATCGTCTTCAAATAATTTGTTATTCCACTTTCCAAGGAAACATCTAATCCTGACTCACGTTCTTGAAGCTTTTCGAAGTGTATAACCATAAATCTGAAGAGACTTGCGGATTAGAAAACTTTGTAAAATTATTCTAAAGACGAGGTTTTCCAAAGACTTTTCTTATCCACATGGAATGGAATGGCAGCAGCATCAGCACACAGTTCTCCTTGGAAACCATTCAAGTATATCTCTCACCGCACATATGTACATATATCCATTCAGCCATCCCGCACACCAGTTGCGACACCTCTTTTGACTTCTGCTCCTCCTCCACATGTAAATAGGATTTGCGCTATTGGAAACCTCAATTTTCAAACAAAACTGATTTTAAAACCAGCTATAATGTGAATTTCTGTGGTCGCCTGTACCACATTTATAGCTGGGTTTGGCATGTCAAATTTTCCTTTGATTAAAATCCAAGAGTAAGGTGTTGAAATATTTCTTCAAAGCAGTGTTTTAATTGCTCAAGCTGTCAAAGCCAATACCAGATATGTATGTATATTATTTGAGAGAAAAAAAAAAAATCGATTGAACGAATCATTGTTACCTGTTGTGCTGTGGTTTAATTGTTTTCTTTGAAGTTGTTTCAGCAAGAAGTTACAAAAATGAAATGTGGTCGTTTTTATTGCTTTATACTGAAAATTATAAAATGACATTTACAGACGGTTTTGGTTTACCTTATTTATTAGATTTTGTTAGACGGCTGACTAGTTAGACAGTTTATGAAAAGTTATTAATATGTAGTTGGAAATATGGTGTCTGTTCGTGAACTTCCCAAGAATTTCTACGAATTTTCGTATCATTTTTTTACGAACTTTAATAGAACTTTTACTAGATTCGTAGACATTAGTAGTTTTGAGAAGTACGCGAATAGAAATATGCTTTATGACCTAACTAAACTAAAACGTCAATTGAGTCAAGAGTTAAACCACCGACTCCGTTGTACAAGTTAGACAACTTAAAAACAAAGGTGAGCAAAGTTTATTCATATCTTTTTGGAGTTGGACAACTGTTTTAGTAAGACAAAGTTTCTAAATACGATAATTTCCTTCGATTTAATTCAAAGAAAATGGTTTTTGATGCAGGCATGTGCGTTACAGTTGTAATTTATTGTGTACCTAAACATGACTGTGAAGTTTCATCATCATCTAGTCCTGTAACTCCAGTAGGAGCATAGGGCAAAAACAAAACGTTTCTATCCTCTCCAGGCCATGTCTGCAGGTAAGATATTTTAACAATAGCCACGTCTTTCTTTGGGACTCTGCTTCTGCTAGGACTGTTGATTTCCATCACGGTTAAAAATTCTGGGGTATTTTTTAATACAGCTTTTGTATTACAGCCGTTTTCAATACAGAAAATACTACTTTTTAATATTCTGTAAATATTAAAGAAATTTTCTGATAGCTTTGTATTAAATTCTCATAGATAAGTATTAAAATTGTTATTTGTAATACCAAAAAGATTACAGATTTCGTATCCCTTTAATATTAAGCTTTAATATATTTTTAATTAACTTCAAAATTTTAATATTTGCGAAGTATAAGATTTCAATATAATTTTGGTGTTGTCATATATGTAACCCAGAAAATATAAAAAACTACCCCAAAATTTTTAACCGCGATGTTGTTCCATGATTACCCGCCACGACCCGGCTGAACAGTGGTCCGTTTTGTTGAATTTTAGCGACAAAAATCATTTACCAGGCCAATTTTTGATACAAATTAATGAAATTTGCTACACTTAATGATTTGAGAATTCTGTATTCAGTAGTATAGCCTATTTTTACTTGCGATATATGTACAATTAGGCAAGTTTTGGATTCGAGGAACAAAACTTTTTTGAGATAACAATCAAACATGATATAACGATGATAGAGAACACCAAAAAAGTGGGTGGCACAATTCTGTCTGTCTGTTTTTTCTGATCGATTTTGTACAAACTTGGTACATAGTGTTCTTTGGTGATTATGCCCACACATTACCCACACGGTACCTGCCATACAATTTTCTTAGCAATCTTACATATTCGTATTTTTCTCAAAAAGGGCTTCACAACTTTTCTTAAAAAAAATTCAATAAATAAATTTTTGTAAGGGCTACCTTTTGGTGGAAAACAATTTTTCAAAAAATGGTTATTAATGGTACCTCCCAAAGAAACATTTTTTTATTTTCGATTTTTTTCAAAACGGTATTACTGTACTTTTGCCCTCTAAAAGTACTTGAGAGTTGGACGCCATATGGCCCTAGGCTCAATGATAGGAAAATCCCTATGCACACCTCCGCGTGGTAGAGGGCGGGTAACGCTAACGTGCAGGGGGACCGAATGGATGCCGGGATAAGCAGACAACCCAGCGTTGCTGGTCAGGGCACAAACTTGTCCTTGGGATGGTTAAAAGCCCCCTTAAGACGGATGAACTGCAGGTAGCGGTCAACGGCATGATAGTCTGGTGGCGGAGGAGCTTTTTTTTGGTAAAAGGCCAACGGCAGCAGCAGGTAGCGTCTGTAACCCATATTGGGCGGCTACAAAAGGCGTCTGTTTTCCCATAGTGGGCGGCCTCGAGCAGTTATGTGTTTGACCATACAAAAGGCGGGTGTGCCTGTCAAATCTGAGCTTATGCATGTTATTAATCATATCTTGGAAAACACCATGGTGGAAGGATATATGCAAATACATGAATTATGACAACAAATGGAAATGAGTCCCCAAGAGGTAATCTTTTTATAGAAAATCCTTCTGTAGCTTCGGTTGCAGTAAACCGCACATCGGATTTGGGGGTGCGGCATCTTTCATGTACGAGCGTCAATCAAGACGCCATAGTAATAAATGAATCGTTGACAAATAGAAGAAGTCTTTCAAGGAGCGCAAATGTTACTTTTGGCTACCGCATACGTACGAAAATCGGAGCATGGAACGTTCGATCCTTGTACAGCGATGGTAGATACGAGCAGGTTGAGCGTGAAATGCTTCGCCTAAAGATCAGTATCCTGGGCATAAGCGAAACTAAGTGGAGAGGAAGAGCTGAATACAGGTCAGACACTGGACAGACGAGAATGCTGTATTCCGGGGAAGATGAAAGAGAGGGTGGCCAAAGACTGCATGGTGTCGGAATTATGTTGAACGAAGAAGCGAGGCGTAGTTTGATCTCCTGGGCGCCCATTTCTGCGAGATTAATGACAGCAAGGTTTCGTTCAAAAATTCGTAACGTCACAATTATTCAGTGCTACGCCCCCACAAATGAAGCGACCGAGGAAGACAAAACCGCGTTCTACACTCATCTTAACTCGGTTTACAGTAGTGTTCCGAGAGCCGACATCATAGTCGTTATGGGAGACCTCAATGCCCAAGTCGGTTCAGACAATTATGGACTGGAACGCGTGATGGGAAGAAATGGCTTGGGGTCACGGAATGAAAATGGTGACTTGCTTGTCGACTTTTGTAACGCGAATCGTCTTGTGATAGGTGGGACTGTATTTAAGCATAAGACGTGCAACAAAATTACCTGGGTGCATCCGGATGGTCAAACCGAAAACCAAATTGATCATATCATGATTCAGCAGCGATGGAGGAAGTCTATGTGTGATGTCCGCAGTATAAGAAATGCCGATGTGGGAAGCGACCACCATTTGGTTCTGATGAGTCTCAAACTACGAACCGCTGCCGTACAAAAACCAGCGCAGGATGCAGCAAGGAGCTCAAAATTCATTACGAATGCTTTAAATGACCCCAACATATGTCGAAACTATGTCACCACCCCTAACGACAGAGCCTCGTCATTAAACGGAATCCAGAATTCAACAATTGATGAGATGTGGGGTGAAATTAAAAGTGTTTTTATGGAGGCTGGATCCGAAACTGTACCCAAACGAACGAGACGTAGAGACTCTTGGATATCCCAAGACACCTGGGATAAGATCGAACTTCGCAAATCGTTGAAAATCCAAATAAATGCCGAAGCAGATGTTCAACGAAAGGCTGACTTGCGAAGAGAGTACCGCATTGCACATAAGATGGTCTATCGCTGTGTGAGACGTGACAAGAGGGTGAAGGTAGATGGACTCGCAGATAATGCGGAAATCGCTGCCAGAAGAGGAGATATCCGGGAATTGTACCAAATAGCCAAAGATGTTATCGGGAAAAAAAACAACACCAATCATCCTGTAATGGATGTGGATGGCACACTTTTGGTATCAATTGAGGATCAGCTTCGTAGATGGAAGGACCATTTTTGTGCCCTGCTAAATGAGGATTCAGTTGAGCAGAGTGCTGAAGTGCCCCAACTAAACGAGATGCGCAGGTCCTATAGGGGTATTGACATCGAACCCCCGTCAGAATCGGAAATCCAGACATCAATAAATCTCCTCAAAAACAACAAGGCGGCTGGACTGGACGGAATACCAGCTGAGTTCCTGAAAGCCGATCCCGTAACAGCGGCTAGTATTTTACATCCGTTGATACAAAGCATTTGGGAAAACGAAAGCTATCCCAGGGATTGGAAGGATGGTGTGATTGTTAAGTTGCCAAAGAAAGGTGACCTAAAGAATTGCAACAATTGGCGTGGTATCACCGTTTTGTCCGTTTTCCCAAAACTAATGGCAACCATCATTCTCGAGTGAATAAAGGATAGAATCGAGTCTACACTCAAGATGCATCAAGCTGGCTTCCGCAGTGGTCGATCGTGCGTCGACCATATCAACACCCTGCGTATCGTCCTCGAGCAGTCGATGGAGTTTCAATCACCGCTTTACCTCATGTTCGTGGATTTTGAGAAAGCCTTAGATCGAGTTAACCGAGAATGTATATGGAGATCGTTGCTTGGTAGAGGAATTCCACCAAAAATTGTTACCATTATAAAAGAGTCCTACAACAACGCAAGGTGTTTTGTTTTGCACAATGGGCAGCTATCCGACTCCTTCGTAGTGCAACAGGGTGTGAGACAAGGGGATGTTCTATCGCCAATTCTCTTCCTGCTGGCGATGGACGACGTATTGACGGCCAGTGTAGGTACAGCTGAGCGACAGGGCATTCAATGGAGACCGTTCGAAAGGCTCAGTCATTTAGACTATGCCGATGGCATATGTCTACTGGCAAATAACATCAGTGGGCTGAACGGGATGTGCCAAACACTGCAAGTGAAGGGAGAGTCGAGTGGTCTAAGAATAAACAGCAAAAAGACAAAAATAATGCTCACAGGCCGCTCCACACAGCAGCGTATTATTCTACAGGAGACGCCAGTTGAAGTAGTCGAACAGTTCAACTACCTTGGCAGTATTGTCTCTGCAAACGGTGGTACGGATCTGGACGTTAAAAGTAGAATAAATAAAGCTCGTGCTGCCTTCGGTACTCTGTCCCCAATCTGGAAATCAAGTCAAATCTCCTTACGCACTAAGTTGAGATTCTTCGAATCTAATGTCAAATCCGTGCTGTTATATGCTTGTGAAACCTGGAAAGTCACGTCTATCATTTCGAAGAAATTACAGGCTTTTGTGAATCGCTATCTTCGCCACATCCTAAAGATTCGATGGCCACAAATAATATCAAATGAGGAATTGTGGCGCAGGACAAGTCAAGAGCGGCTGGACGTCGACATAAGAAAGCGTAAATGGCGTTGGATTGGTCACACACTGAGGAAACCAAACGATGAAATTGCAAAGCAGTCCTTTGAATGGAATCCTCAGGGTGCACGGCGGGTTGGAAGACCAAGAACAACATGGAAATCAACTGTCTTAGCAGAAGCAGAATCCCAGAGAAAGACGTGGCCACAGCTAAAGTACCTTGCAGCAGACCGTGAAGGATGGAGACGTTTTGTTGACGCCCTATGCCCCAGCCGGGGTTACAGGACACGACGATGATGATGATGATTACTGATTTCAATAATTTTTTTATACAGAAGCTCAAAAATTATTAATAATTTTGGGTACCAAAATGTAAAAAAAATATTTTTTGGATCTTTAAAAAATATTAATTTTTTTTTTTTAAAACGAGTTATCGATTTTTTTGAAACTCGATACTTAAGAGTTTTTTTAGTACTCTCTAAAAAATTTTTGCAAAAAGTTTTACATTTATGATCAAATATCGGTACCTTCCTTACAAAAGTTAAAAAACTGCAAACTAAAATTAGTACGATCTGGTACCAAAAATTATAAAATTTTACACTTAGCAACTATTAATAGTAGCTACCTGTAATAGAACGTTTTTTTATTTTGAATTTTCTCACTATCGACTAAACGGATTTAAATAATTTTTATATACAAATTTCATACATGATTAAATAGATAATATTGCATATCAAAATTTTCAAAAAAAAAGCTTTTGAATTTTTAAAAAAAGTTCAAATTTTTTTTTGAAAATTCAATAGCTCAAAAACGGTTTTTTTTTACTTTTTTGTCCTTAAAAATGTTCTAAGAATTTAATATATATAAAAAAATATTTTTTTTTAAAAAACCATTCCAACGATTTTAATTTTTGAATAATTTCGAATGAACAACAACAACTTGCGTGTGTCACCACCAAGTTAAAAGGCTGATTGGTATAAGGTGCACCAAAAGGCAAGAGCGAGTTGGTTGGGCTAAGACAAGAAAAAAATCGTATAGGAGGGGGGTTCTATTTCCCCCCGTTTAGGCAGGAGGGACAGTTTTCTAAAAAATTGACTTAAAACAGAAAAAAAAAATATTTTAAAACAACGGTAAATGGTGTTGTACCATGCTTTTTTGGAAAGCCAGAAATATCTTCTTTGATTTTCATTTTAAATTAAGTTGTGTTAGTGAACAGTTTTTGAAAAATTAATTTTCAAACTCGAAATTTTGAAAAAAAAAAAACAAATTAATTTTTTTCAAAATTTTATGTAATTAAGTATAATTTTTATTTTCAATGCTCTTATTAATTTTCAATAAAAAACAAAAAACCGGATGTTAAAATGTATCTTAGTTTTTGAGAAATAAAAAAGAAATTAAAAGTACTTTTTTCCAAGGACAGCACTTTTTTTTGGTTTTCCCAAGTTTGATCTGCTCAGGTCAATTATTAAATTAGCGGATTACCCCATTCTTATTTTTTATTGCATACCAACTAGTTTTGAGCAAATAATAGCAAAAATAAACGGTATTAATTAGATTTCACCTTTTTTTTATTGAGGCATGTGTTCAATTTAACAAAATTGACCTGCACGTCTATCTGTTACCCAAATAAAAAGGATTACCTATACCAAATAAAAAAAAAAACAATATGTTTTACATATAACCACAAATAAATATGGAAGGACATTCTGTTTGAAACTTATTTCTAAATTGCGTATCAAATCTTCAATACAAAAGGATGGCAAGTTACTCTCGGGAAGAATTGACAGATATGCAATATTGCTACGGTTTAGCGGATGGTTCTAGTCGGGAAGCACAGAGATTGTACGCTGAAAGGTTCCCCAATAGGAGATGTCCCAATTTTCACTTTTTGCAAGACTTCACAACCGTCTTCGGGAACATGGAGTGCTGGAGACTCGAACGAGAGAAAGGTCATCTGTTGGATCAACAAACATAGAGGAACGGATTTTGGATTTGGTACCACGTAATCCCACCCTTAGCACCAAAAGAATAGCAACTTTGCTTGGATTGCCCCAAAGCAGGGTTTGTGCAGTGATTCATACCGATGACCTTCACCCATATAAATCTACCCTAGTGTAAGAGTTGACATCAAATGATAAAATTTTGAGGACTGAATTCTGTAGAACGCTATTACTGAGGGAAGAAACAGAACACAACTACTTGAAAAGGATAGTTTGGACAAATGAAGCGCAGTTTACCAGAGATGGAGTTACCAATTTCCACAACTTGCATTACTGGAGTCACAACAATCCACATGTTAAAAAACAAAATAAATCGCAGCACCACCTTAGCTGCAATGTGTGGCTTGGCATTGTGGGACGAACGGTAATTGGACCACGTTTTTCGAATACGGTTTTAAATGGAGAATCCTATCTGCAATTCCTAAGAATACTTTTGCCGGATTTACTTGAAGATGTCCCTTTGGCTATAGTAGAATATTTAGTATACCAACAGGATGGAGCTCCAGCACACTTTAGCCTGGCTGTGAGAAACTGGCTGAATAGGTAATCATTTCAGCGAACGATGGATAGGAAGGGGAGGTCCCACTGAATGGCCACCAAGATCACCAGATTTAACTCGTTTGGATTTTTACGCTTGAAGAACTATATGTATATGAAGTTGAAATTTCTTCTTTGGAGCAACTTAAACAACGCATTGAAGTTGCTGGAGTCAAGTTGCAGGAGAATTTGGCGCACTTAAATTTATCTGCAGCCATAAGAAGAAGATACAACCTTTGCTTTCTAACTAGTGGGGATCATATCGAAAATTTCTTATAACATAATTTATTTTAATAAGAATAGGCTAAAATGTAACATATTAAAAATATTACTAGTTAATAAAGTTAGTTTTTGTATTACTTGCTAATAAAACTAATGGTATTTATGCAAAGATAGAACAAAAAAAAGTGTTTTTCATGGAAAAAAGTAGGTACCTACTTACTTTTATTTTTTTTTTTAATTTCTCAACTCAAAAACTAAGATACATTTTAACATCCGGTTTTCTGTTTTTTATTGAAAATTAATAAGAGCATTGAATTTTGAAAATAAAAATTATACTTCATTGCATAACATTTTGAAAAAAATTAATTTGAAAGTTTTTTAAAATTTTTTTTTTCAAAATTTCGAGTTTGAAAATTAATTTTTCAAAAAGTGATCACTAACACAACTTAATTTAAAATGAAAATCAAAGAAGAGATTTCTGGCTTTCCAAAAAGGTATAGCATGGTATTGTAACTTTACCGTTGTTTTAAAATATTTTTTTTTCTGTTTTAAGTCAATTTGTTTATAAAATTGCTCCTCCTGCCTAAACGGGGGGAAGTAGATCCCCCCTCCCATACGATTTTTTCTTGTCTTAACCAAACCTACTCGCTCCAGCTTTTTGGTGCACCTTATACCAATCACCCTGTATAGGCTGGAGTTATAGCTATTTCACGAGAGCCACCTGGATCATCGGACTCATTTAGTGCTGCTTAGTCTGGTTATACTCGTTTTAATTGAAAAACTCTTTGTCATCTGGGAGCGAACCAGCCTATATACTTGGTGGTAGCACATGCAAGTTGTTGTTGTTCATTCAAAATTATTCAATATAAATTGATGTATAACTTGCAGCATGCAATGCACTTGTGTGGATTTCCATTTGCACACAAACCCAACTTGATTGTAATTTTTGTTTTCATGCATCAAGTATTGATATGGAATTCTTTTTTTTTCAAAATCAAAATTTTCAAATAGATTTTCCACCTATTCTGTGCACCAAGTTGAATAATATTCAAGGCGACGTTTGCCTTGGCGTAGGCCACCCATTGAGTCAATAATTTACTCTTAATTAATAAACTTTAGGCCGCATGAAAAACAATTGCCGGTCCATTGTTTTGCATGACATTCCATGACAGTTATGGCTATTTTTTGCATGAAACTGTAAACCAATCGTGCAAACAATTAATTTTGCACTTCACCTCAATTATTTTTGACATGCGAGATTATTTGCATAGATTTTTTTTTGCACACGGGAACTGTCAACACGCTTAAAATGGGAAATTTTGGTGGAGTGAAAAGACAAATTTTTATATTCAATAAAGAGTACACCCAAACTTACGTAAAGAAAGTATTAAGTAAGTACGTATACTTCGAGTTTTGGCTTAAAAATTATTTGAAATCCTTAAACTTAATTCTACTAAAATTAATTTTTCAAAATGAGAGTTATTTTTATCTTCATTATTATCAACCACAAATCTGTCTTGACTTAAGATGCATTAAACTTAAAGACCACCGGTTCTTGGTTTAGAATTTTGCACTCTCCTGATGGAAACAAAAGCTATTTATTATTCAAAAGTTAATTTTGTTTTGGTGCAAAGGTAAATAATTAAATACCACAATATTGTCGACAGGAGGCGCTTTCACTGCGTATTCGAGATGCTTTTCAGCTGCTTTTGAAAATTTAATGTACACAAGATATCCAGAGACGATTCCATTGCAGTCTCTCACTAAATGTATTTTTGGTCTTGGTTTTCCAAGGGAATACCAAAAATGAAATTTTAGATCATAAATATAAATAAGTAACATTATTGAAGTGGTCCAAACTATCAATGGTCGTTTATGTGTAATTGCTTTGGAAGTAAGCGTTTGTGGCATTAGGAATTGACAATGGTATGATTAAGTTTTGATAGCAAAATAAAAGTTTCATCATCAAAGTAAAATATAATAATACTCTCTTTTTTTCATGAGTAAGGAAAAGGACTTTTATTATTTTTTTTTTTAATACTAGGTTGCTTTGTTATATGAAATTCAAGTGGCCATTACAGATTTTTTTTAAATTCCACTTCACCGTACACTCATGCAGCATAACTAAATTCCACTTGACTACAAACAAAAGAGAAAGAAAAACTACAGTTCGTAGTATTTCACCTAAAGAACGTATTTACATACGAAATATTCGCAGGAACATGTTACTACCTACCTATTCAAAATTATTTAAATTTTATTTTAAACATTTAAATTTTATTTTAAACATGATTTGAAAGGGTTCTTGAGTAGGTACTTCTCTAAACAGAATTCTTATTCTTTTCGTAAATTTTACTGGAAATGATATTCAGTTCAACTATCATACGTATGTATATTAGGGTGGTCCTTATTTTGGGTTTTTTTGAAAATCCAACTTGGATAGGCATCAAATGACTCTAAGTGGAGAAAAAAAATTTTCATAATTTTTTCAGATTTTTATTCCACCCCCCTGGTCTCCCTTTGTTCACTTCAAGGTACAAATAATGGAGTTAGGCTGATTCTTATAACACGCAAAAAAAACGTCGGAACTTATAGATTAGATTCAGACGAAGAAAAAATAGTATCGGAGGGGGGTCTATTTCCCCCCGTTCAGGCGGGAGGGGTAATTTTCTAAAAGTTTGACCCAAAATAGAAAAAAAAAATATTAAAAAACAACGGGACCACTTACAATGGCATGCTATAGCTTTTTTTAAAGCCATGAATCCAGTCTCTAATATATTTTTTAAATCAAGTTTTTATTGTAAATAGTTTCTGAAAAAAATAATTTTCAAACGTAAAAAACTATTATTTTTGTTTTTATTTTTAAGGTTTGAAAATTATTTTTTCAAAAACTATTCACAATAAAAACTTGATTTAAAAAATATATTAGAGACTGGATTCATGGCTTTTAAAAGAAGCTATAGCATGCCATTGTAAGTGGTCCCGTTGTTTTTTAATAAATTTTTCTATTTTTGGTCAAATTTTTAGAATATTGCCCCTCCTGCCTGAACGGGGGAGAATAGACCCCCCCTCCGATACGATTTTGTTTTCGTCTGAATCTAATCTATAAGTTCCGACTTTTTTTTTGCGTGTTATAAGAATCACCCTAACTCCATTATTTGTACCTTGAAGTGAAAAAAGGGAGACCAGGGGGGTGAAATAAAAATCTGAAAAAATTAGGGAAATTGTTTTTTAATGTTTTGAATCGAATGAGGGCTATCCAAGACAATGTCCAATTTAAGGACCACCCTAATGTATATGAAGAGATTTATTCTGTGACAATTTAAGTTTTAATATGTAAAGTGAAAGATGACTCAATGAAATGCTACTCAATTTATTAAGTAAGTCAGAACCTCCGAGAAATTATATATTTAAAACTTTTTTAAGACAGATTTATGCACTGAATTTAACGTTACTGAAATCATGTGTATTTCTGAAATTTCTGCAACCTTATATGGAATTATGCTTCTTGTAAAATTAACTAGGCCCAGTTTAAATATTTACCACATGTTTTTCTCTGAGTGTATATGTTACCTTTAAAGTGCGAAAACCAGTTAATGTGCACATTAACTAGTTAAAGTGCAAAATTTTACTTCAATGAGCAAGTTTTCGGACTATAACTAGTAAATCTGCGACTTAATGTATAAAGCTCCGTTTAAGTGCGGAATTAAGATATCGTAGCACTTTCGCCTATGTTTCTTGGCTTATTTTCTGTTTCTGTTGTAAGCCCGTTAAAAGAACATATTGTTTCATGTGTGAGCTTACACTTAGCAAGACAACGAGGCACTTTCGTCTGCTCCAAATAGACCATCCGCGCGAATTTTTAAATTTCACAGTCCTTTTTCGTTCGGTAATAGTTTTTTGTTATACTTTTCACCAAGGGGATGATTTATTTGGAAAAGACTTAAGTGCCTCGTTGTTAGCCAAGAATAAGGTCAGACAGGAAACACTATGTTCTTTCGACAGTTTTACAATGGAAAAAGAAAATATCCCAAGAAATATAGGCGAAAGTGCCACGATATCTAAATTCCGCACTTTAACGGAGCCGTATACGTAAATTCGTAGATTAACTTCTTAAAGTGCGAAAACTTGCTTATTGAAGTAAAATTTCGCACTTTAACGGGTCGAACCAGTTGATTCACGAATTAACTATAGGTAGTTAATGTGCACATTAACGTGTATCGCACTTTAACGGTAATACAGTAGACGCTCGATATAGTGAAGTAATAAAAACCAGGCCCTTTCACTGTTTCGACATTGTTCACTCCTTCGAGCGGGAGTTTTCTAAGGCTTTCTAAGGTGAATTTGATCCAAAATGCACATTTCGTTCGATGTGAATGTTTTTAATTTTAATTAAGCATCAAACAAGGCTTTCAATCAGGCTTAAACAAAAAACAGAAAGAATACCACAGAGCTTTCAAGTTATGTAAAATGCTTGCGCAACATTTTTATACAAAATACGTTTTTAGTTAAAATTGTATGTGTTCACTATTGTGGATAGTTTACTATTTCGAGATTCACTAAATCGAGCGTCTACTGTATATACATATTCATATAATTTCTAATTTAAAATGAATAATTCTGTCGAAAATTGATTTTGCATCTTTATCATAAATAACAGTTACAATGCGAAAAAATCCAAATTTTCAAAACAATTTTTCCCTATTCTGTGCACCGTATTGTATAATATTCAAGGAAAAAATAACGGGTGATTTTTTAGCTGGTTTGGTTTTGGCAACACTGGTTTTGACAGCTGACGTGTGTTTAGTACCTTGTGTCACTGTCAAACAGCTTCAGTTTGGTTTGCAATTTAACCATGGATCATCTTACAAATGAACAACGCTTGCAAATTATTGAATTTTACTATCAAAATTCGTGCTCGGATCGAAATGTTCATTTCTGGTTGAATTTCAGTTCATTTTTGGTTGAATGGGTACGTAAATAAGCATAATTGCCGCATTTGGAGTGAAGATCAGCCAGAAGCATTGCAACAGCTACCAATGCATCCCGAAAAAGCCACTGTTTGGTGCGGTTTATGGGCCGGCGGCATTATTGGGCCATATTTCTTCAAAGATGATGCGAATCGCAGCGTTACTGTCAATGGTGAACGCTACCGAGCGATGATAACAAACTTTTTTTTGCCCGAAATTGAAGTTCTTGACTTGCATGATATGTGGTTTCAACAAGACGGTGCCACATGCCACACAGCACGCGAAACAATGGCGCAATTGCGAGGCGAGTTTGGTGAACAGTTAATTTCACGTTTCGGGCCGGTCAATTGGCCGCCTAGATCATGCGATTTGACACCATTAGATTATTTTTTGTGGGGGTATGTCAAGGCTAATGTCTATAGGGACAAGCCCGCTTCGATTGACGCACTGGAAGCCAACATCCATGCATTCATTCGTGAGATACCGGCCGATATGTGTGAAAGAGTATGCCAAAATTGGACTCAGCGGATGGGCTACCTGAGACGCAGCCGCGGTCAACATTTGCATGAAATTATCTTTAAACATTAAATTGCAAGGTTCAAACTATCGATTCAAATAAATATTTCATTCATTTTTTCGAATTTTTTGTGTTTTAAAAAAAAAAAAAGTTCTAAACCTCTTAAAAAATCACCCGTTATTAGCCTTGGTCTAATCCACCCCGTATTTATAGTATATAGCCCTTAAACTGGGGAACAATTGTTCCTGCATGCAAAATCCATTTGCCTACAGTTTTTTGCCTAGTCCGAACGGCTAGATGAGAAGCACTTATTCATGACAAGTATACTCTTGGAGGATTTGTCAGTTCCGCGCAAGAGGCAGTACCTCGGATAAAACATTTTTGTTTTACGTTAGTTTTACAAAAGTTACGAGTACTGACAAGAAGATTTACATATAGATAGGTAATGTCTCTGTATATAGGCGTTCATGCAATTTCGTAAAACACTTGTTTACGATTTGGTTAATTCGAATTGTCAAATTTTGTATGGGAAATGGCTTACACAATTTCGTTAAGAGTATCCAAGGACTCTGCTGCAGAAAATTAACCAAATTTATTTTTTTTCCCAAAAAAAAAGATGCCTAGCGTTTACCTCAGCCGAATTAAGCTTTGCGTTGCTTTTTGTGTTGAAGATAACCGATTTGACTAAAGGCCATAAATAGCTTTTTTGAATCAATAATTCAACAAATCCAAACCTTAATGCTAAATCTTTTAAAGGGTGTTTTTTTAGAGTTATAGAACTTTGAAATGGAATAAAAAAGATGAGATTTTTAAATTGACATGAAATTTACTTTACTCGAAAGATAATTTTCTGGCATTATAATTTAAATATTATTTCTGGCTGGCTCGGACGTAGTCTAATCTGGAAGTCCAATTTTCGATGACTTTTTCCAAAATTTGTGGCCGTTTATCGGCAATAACGCGGTGAATGTTGTCCTCCAAGTGGTCAATCGTTTCGGGCTTATCGGCGTAGACTAGCGACTTCACATATCCCCACAGAAAATAGTCAAGCGGCGTTAAATCGCACGATCTTGGAGGCCAATTTACGGGTCCGTAACGTGAAACTATGCGGTTACCAAACGTTTCCTTCAATAAATCAATTTAGACACGAGGTGTGCAACATGTTGCGCCACCGTCTTGTCGAAACCACTGCTCCTGCACATCATGGTTGTTCAATTGATGAACGAAAAAGTCAGTAATCATAGCTCTATAGTGGCACCATTGACTGTTGCGTTCTAGCCAGCATCGTTTTTAAAGAAGTACGGACCAATTATTCCACTATCCCATAAAGCACACCAAACAGTCAGTTTTTGTGGATGTAACGGTGTCTCAACATACACTTGAGGATTATCATCACTCCAAATACGACAGTTTTGTTTATTGACGTATCCGTTCAACCAAAAGTGTGCTTCAAAAAATGGACGTAGTTCGCGATACGATTTCAAACAGAACCATGATTTTCAAAATAAATTTGCACAACTTGGAAGTGTTGCTCAGGCGTCAGTCTATTCGTGTTGAAATGCCAAACCAAACTAAAAATAAATCACTTGACAGCTGACAAAATGGCCGCCAGTTAAAATAGTGTTTCCAACTTAAAGTTCTATACCTCTTAAAAAAACACCCGTTACTGGGCTGATTTATCTCAGTCATCATCATCGTGTCCTGTAACCCCGGCTGGGGCATAGGGCGTCAACAAAACGTCTCCATCCTTCACGGTCTGCTGCAAGGTACTTAAGCTGTGGCCACGTCTTTCTCTGGGATTCTGCTTCCGCTAAGACAGTTGATTTCCATGTTGTTCTTGGTCTTCCAACCCGCCGTGCACCCTGAGGATTCCATTCAAAGGACTGCTTTGCAATTTCATCGTTTGGTTTCCTCAGTGTGTGACCAATCCAACGCCATTTACGCTTTCTTATGTCGACGTCCAGCCGCTCTTGACTTGTCCTGCGCCACAATTCCTCATTTGATATTATTTGTGGCCAGCGAATCTTTAGGATGTGGCGAAGACAGCGATTCACAAAAGCCTGCAATTTCTTCGAAATGGTAGACGTGACTTTCCAGGTTTCACAAGCATATAACAGCACGGATTTGACATTGGATTCGAAGAATCTCAACTTAGTGCGTAAGGAGATTTGACTGGCTTTCCAAATTGGGGACAGAGTACCGAAGGCAGCACGAGCTTTATTTATTCTACTTTTAACGTCCAGATCCGTACCACCGTTAGCAGAAACAATACTGCCAAGGTAGTTAAATTTTTCCACTACTTCAACTGGCGTCTCCTGTAAAATAATACGCTGCTGTGTGGAGCGGCCTGTGAGCATTATTTTTGTCTTTTTGCTGTTAATTCTTAGACCACTCGACTCTCCCTTCACTTGCAGTGTTTGGCACATCCCGTTCAGCCCACTGATGTTATTTGCCAGTAGACATATGTCATCGGCATAGTCTAAATGACTGAGCCTTTCGAACGGTCTCCACTGAATGCCCTGTCGCTCAGCTGTACCAACACTGGCCGTCAATACGTCGTCCATCGCCAGCAGGAAGAGAATTGGCGATAGAACATCCCCTTGTCTCACACCCTGTTGCACTACGAAGGAGTCGGATAGCTGCCCATTGTGCAAAACAAAACACCTCGCGTTGTTGTAGGAATCTTTAATAATGGCAACAATTTTTGGTGGAATTCCTCTACCAAGCAACGATCTCCATATACATTCTCGGTTAACTCGATCAAAGGCCTTTTCAAAATCCACGAACATAAGGTAAAGCGGTGATTGATATTCCATCGACTGCTCGAGGACGATACGCAGGGTGTTGATATGGTCGACACACGATCGACCACTGCGGAAGCCGGCTTGATGCCTCTTGAGTGTAGACTCGATTCTATCCTTTATTCGCTCGAGAATGATGGTTGCCATTAGTTTTGGGAAAACGGACAAAACGGTGATACCACGCCAATTGTTGCAATTCTTTAAGTCACCTTTCTTTGGCAACTTAACAATCACACCATCCTTCCAGTCCCTGGGATAGCTTTCGTTTTCCCAAATGTTTTGTATCAGCGGATGTAAAATACTAGCAGCTGCTACGGGATCGGCTTTCAGGAATTCAGCTGGTATTCCGTCCAGTCCAGCTGCCTTGTTGTTTTTGAGGAGATTTATTGATGTACGAATTTCCGATTCTGACGGGGGTTCGATGTCAATACCCCTATAGGACCTGCGCATCTCGTTTAGTTGGGGCACTTCAGCACTCTGCTCAACTGAATCCTCATTTAGCAGGGCACAAAAATGGTTCCTCCATCTACGAAGCTGATCCTCAATTGATACCAAAAGTGTGCCATCCACATCCATTACAGGATGATTGGTGTTGCTTTTTTTCCCGATAACATCTTTGGCTATTTGGTACAATTCCCGGATATCTCCTCTTCTGGCAGCGCTTTCCGCATTATCTGCGAGTCCATCCAACTTCACCCTCTTGTCACGTCTAACACAGCGGTAGACCATCTTATGTGCAATGCGGTACTCTCTTCGCAAGTCAGCCTTTCGTTGAACATCAGTTTCGGCATTTATTTGGATTTTCAACGATTTGCGAAGTTCGATCTTATCCCAGGTGTCTTGGGATATCCAAGAGTCTCTACGTCTCGTTCGCTTGGGTACAGTTTCGGATCCAGCCTCCATAAAAACACTTTTAATTTCACCCCACATCTCATCAATTGTTGAATTCTGGATTCCATTTAATGACGAGGCTCTGTCGTTAAGGGTGGTGACATAGTTTCGACATATGTTGGGGTCATTTAAAGCATTAGTAATGAATTTTGTGCTCCTTGCTGCATCCTGCGCTGGTTTTTGTACGGCAGCGGTTCGTAGTTTGAGACTCATCAGAACCAAATGGTGGTCGCTTCCCACATCGGCATTTCTTAAACTCCGGACATCACACATAGACTTCCTCCATCGCTGCTGAATCATGATATGATCAATTTGGTTTTCGGTTTGACCATCCGGATGCACCCAGGTAATTTTGTTGCACGTCTTATGCTTAAATACAGTCCCACCTATGACAAGACGATTCGCGTTACAAAAGTCGACAAGCAAGTCACCATTTTCATTCCGTGACCCCACGCCATTTCTTCCCATCACGCGTTCCAGTCCGTAATTGTCTGAACCGACTTGGGCATTAAGGTCTCCCATAACGACTATGATGTCGGCTCTCGGAACACTACTGTAAACCGAGTTAAGATGAGTGTATCTCAGTAGTATATAGAATTTGTATTATAAAGAACCTTCTTATACATACTATGCCAGGCCAAAAAAACTTCCAGCTTATTGATTAGGAGTTCTAATCTTGTTGGATATGGTTAACATTGGTTTTTAGTTAAAAAATCCATGTAAGTTGAACTGAACTTAACACTGGAGTACACGCGCCCTATCTTTTTACACCGATGCACGCGTGGCCTACTATGGTAGGCCATTTAAAAATATTAATGATTTTTTATTTTATAAACAAATAAATGAAACAAATATTTAAATAATATATTTATTTATTGTTTTATACATTAAAAAAAAATAACTTTATTTTATAAATATAAGGTAGGAACTTCAAATTTAATAAAAATAACTTTTTCAAAACAAAAAAATAACAAAAATGGCACTTCAGAGATCAATGGTTCATATTTTTTTTTTTTACTTATATAAACTAAAAAAACACACTACAGCCTGGTGATCCGGACAAATCCATTTGTTGCAAGTCCTGCACCATTTTTTTGTTGATCTATTTCGGGCTCTGGTACAATAAGCGCATCTACCAACTCGCCCCATCTTCGGCGTCAGATCGTGCTGTGCCTCTTCAGATGCACCTAAAAGCATCCTAATTCTTGTTTTTAGTTGCCTAGGAATGGTTTCAATTGATAGCCGGCGATTTAGTGACGGTTTTATCAAATTGAAGGACAAGTCCTGCAAAAAGTTACGCCTAACAATTTTTTCCAAGCTGACGTTTGTTTGGTTGATAACAAGAGCGTTGATTGCAGCAATGTTCATCAGATCAAAAAATATTGTAAGTGGCCATCGACGACAGTTCCTTAGAACACTGTATTGCTTGCACATTTTATCAAGGACGTCAACACCACACTTCGTGCGATTATAAAATGTAATTATTTCTGGCTTGTTATCTTCATATGAATCGGGATCAATGGTTGCATCGCTATGCATTGTTGAGAGTAATATGACAGACTTGTTTTTTTTGGGACATAGGACACAAGTGTCGCGTCCTTCTGAAAGCCGAAAATTGAGCTTTTTATTATTCTAGCTTTTGAAGCTTTAAATTCTTTAGGTATATCAGGTCTATTGGCTTTCATTGTACCCACAACTGTGATTTTCTTCTGCAACAGCTCTTTAGCAAGGGGTAGGTTTGTAAAATAATTATCCATTGTCACATTACAACCTAAACCGTAAAGTGGATCCAGAACTCTATGGACAACATCATTCACCCTGTTAGATTTTTGAAACTGACCTTCAGGTTGTGTACCAACGTAGATTTCAAAATTGTATAAATACGGAAACTTTGTATCCACTACCATGAAAATTTTTATTCCGAATTTGTCTGGTTTGTTCGGTATATACATAAAACATAATAAATCCGCAACGACCTCGAAAACCAACAAGTTGTTCATCCAACGTCAAATAATCACTGGGATAGAAATTATTGCGGCAATTGACAGTAAATAAATCCACAATTTCCCTCATAGGGGCCAATTTATCAAACTCTCGGCGTTGAGCTCTGTCAGTGACGTCATCAAATCTAATAGTTCTTACAAGAAAACGAAATCTATTTATTGACATCGTCGTGTACACGATTTCCAATCCAGTGCCTTGAGAGTTATCCCAAAAATCTTTTAGGTTTCGACGTCCATTTCGGGATACTCCCATAACATACAACAACCCCAGAAAAGCTCTCATTTCAATAGCGTCGATGGGTTTAGCGTCGCGGTCTCTTTGAAAGTTGTCTTTTATTTTATCAATGTATATATTGGTGCAACTAACCAGAATGTCCATAATGTCTTGTGTGAAAAATAATTCAAAACTGGACACCGGATCCTTTGCATTCCTAGCTGCTTCTCCTTTTGGGCCCGGTAGTCTCACCCGGATGTTATGGGCACGGGTTCGAGTTGCTGGTGGTACGTTTTTTGAACAAATTGTACCATTTGGACATTTGTAAGTTCTTGCGTTCCTACCAGTCAATTCCGTGAGAGGAACATTATCCGATTCCGAAAATTCGTCACAGTCATACAATCCTGTTTCGAGTATTTCGACGTCCTGAGTTTCCGCCTCACGAGCGAGTGCTTCAAAATCCGGCAACTGTGCAAGTTCCTCTTCTTCACTCTCAATTGGATCATCGAAGACATTATCAGTCTCCATCTCCAAAAGCCATCTCTCCAGGTCTGAATAACTCATGATAAAAAATGTTTACTTATAATTAATTTGGTACACTTATACTCGCGCGGACTACTATGGTAGACAGGTGAATTTGGCGCTTAATTATAGAAGTATGCGTTCACGAACAAATCAAGAGACGCACTAACCTGTTGAGACATTTAGTTGAGAGGGCTTATCTGAAATGACAACGCTCTTACATAAAAAACAAAATTGTTAGTGTGGTCTACTATTGTAGGCCACGCGTGTACTCCAGTGTTTGCAAATTGTGTATGACAAGGCCCTCACTGTCACTGATGAGTTCAAGTGAGTAAGCCGGACAAAACGCCAATTTGTAGGACTAAATGCCATAAAAAGCTATTTTGAATCGATAATCGATTTGTTCAAACAAAATGCATTTAAGTCCAGTCGGATGTATCTGTCAAATATCAGTCTACTTACAAATATAGTTATTCGTTTGATAAAATTCTCCATCACGTCTTCACATAATAGCGAATTTTCTAATAGAATGTGCCTACATGATAAGAAAAGATTAAATAATATCTATGTTTCAATAATAATAATTCACAAGAGTTTATCTGGTTGTCTATAATTTAAAACCTCCTCATCCTTTTGTTTAAAAGACTTCCTGTGGTATTTATTGAATAGGGTTGAATGGAGATTAATATTAGAGAGATTAAATATTGCATAGCAACGAGTAATTAAGTGAACTGTAAAACTCAATTCTCGTTAATAAAACTATTCTAAGATTTTGATTTTAAATTTAATCTTGTATGTTTTAACTATTGCAACACATATTCATACATACCTACTCGTAACATAGGTATAAACGTTTCCTTATTTCCTTCCGGATCTGAAAGGAAGCTCCCGGAAAGAAAACCGCACATAGTATGTATGTTTAGGTAAACGAACTAAATCTTTTGTTCTGCTACTATTTTCTCTCTTAATTGAATAGTTTATCGTAATCTAAGTTGAAAATCTAAATTAAAAACCACATTTAACCCAAGATCTAAAATGATAGGTTGTACTTTACTTTACCGTTCTGTGTTTATCATTTAATTATATACTTTCTATGGTTTGTTTAAATTGGACTCATATTTGAACAAAAGTATCATCAAACAAAAGACTTGTATACCTTTTATGAGTACTTTTCTATTATAAATGAAGTACGAGTATTCTAGGTCAAGGGTATTATACTATACCAAGTTAGTTTATTACGGACATTGGGCGTGCTTGCTGGATAAACACTGAGTGTCGTTTGATTAAGGACATTTTTTTTTGTATTTCGTAACAAAGCGTGGGTGCTAAAGAGTTTTGGAGAGAAGTAAATAGGGAATACCGATGCACCTGTAGCATCTGTATGAGAGGCAGAAATTGAACTCGGTAACATTTTAAATAAGTGTAGTGCGAAGTAAGGCTAAAGAGAACTGGATGGAAACTCTTAGTGATGATAGTATTATATTTAAACTTATTATATTAGAGTAGTTCCTCGTGGCATAATAGTTAGTGCGTTGGACTGTCATGCCGAAGGTCTGGGTTCGATTCCCAGCGCTTCCACATAAAAACATAAATGCTTTTTCCGAAGTATTACCTGTTCCTTGCGCAGAAGGAAAAGAGCATCTGCAGCCTCTCAGCTCAAGTATCTCGAACAGTCTTGCACCGCCAAAAACATCCGCAGGTCTGGCGTCAATGGCGTCTGGTTGTAGGACTGACACGCAAGCTCTTCGAAACAATTTAGAGAACCTAGTCACCAAAGCACAAGGAATTGTAGACGTGTTTAAGCAGCATTTCCAGCAGCTGCTTAATGGCCATTATGTAGAGGAGGCAACAGGGGAACATAGACGCATGAGACCAATCAATGAAGATCCAGTTCCAGCACCCAGTACTAAAGAGGTTAAGAAAGCCATCCACAAGCTTAAGAACAACAAATACGCTGGCGTGGATGGCCTACCTGCGGAACTCTTCAAGTATGGAGGAGATGTCCTGGTAAGGTACATGCACCGGCTCATCAACCAAGTGTGTGAGGAAGAAAGTATGCCCTACGAACGGGTTAAATAGCTCCATATGCCCAATCTACAAAAAAGGCTATCCTCTCCTGCAAGATGCCTACAAGATCATATACAACTTACTATGTGACCGTTTAAAACCTTCCTGCACCACTATGATCGGCACGTTCCAGTGTAGCTGCAGGTCAGGCAGATCAACGATAGACCAAATCTTCACATTGAGGCAAATCATGGAAAAGACCAACGAAATCCAAGTCGACACCCATCACCTATTCTTCTATTGGTAATGTCGGAACTCGGGATCCCGAAAAAAGTAATCCAGCTATGCGCATGACGTTACAAAATACGCGGTGCAACGTGCATCGTGGTACAATGGTACCATCTCATCCGAGCTATTCCAGACGTGTTCAGACAAGGAGATGCGCTATCATATGATTTCTTCAAATTAGTCCTGGATACTGAGCACGTCACGGTTAGTAGCAGTAATTTCGAGGTAGTCAAGGAGTTCACCTACCTTGGAACAAACATCAATACCACTAACGAGACCTTAGTGGAAATCCGACGAAGAATTACCCAAACGAACCACTACTTCTTCGGTTTGGCCAAACAAATCGGTTCAAAATTCCTATCTCGAAAGAGAAAGTGCACGCTAATTTTACCGGGTCTACTATACGGCGCCGAGTGCTGGACGATAAGGAAAAAGGGGAATTGATTCTTGGCACTTTCGAGAGAAAAATTAATTCGGCGGATATTGGAGGAGAAGATTCAATATTGAATTGTACGAGCTGTACCAAGATGTGGATGTAGTCCCAAGAGCCAAAACACGTTTACTACTCTGGCTTGGCCACATCGAGCGAATGGACAACAACGCTCCAGCCAAGAAAATCTTCGAATCCCAGCCCCAGATTCGCGACGACCAGGAGACCGAACCTCTGTTACAAAGACCAGGCGGTCAAAGACGTAAGAGCGCTTGGTCTCGACGACTGAAGGGAGCGTGGGAAAGACCGCAACTGATGGCAGGCCGCAATATCTCAGACAGGGACCCTCCATAGACCGGGAGCAAGATAAGTAAGTACGTAAATACTGCCTCTTGCGAGGAACTGACAAATCCTCCAAGAGTATACTTGTCATTAATAAGTGCTTCTCATCTAGCCGTTCGGAATCAGTAAAAAAAATTGTAGGTCCCCTCAATTCCTGCCCACAACACGCACACAGGAATGGTGGAGAGTTGAAAGTGACTAAGCCCTGGTTCACCACGAGCTGTTGCGTAACCAAATTTAATTTAAGAACATTAGACCTAAGTAGCGAAGCGAGATAAATTGGTCCGAAGTGTCCACATTTTCTGTTCACTTTCTAGAGGACTCTAGTGTATTTTTGTGAAATTTAATTTTAAGTAAAAGATTTAAAACTAATCGGTCTCTAAAGTTTATATATCTTAAACTTATTTCTCTTTTTTTTCTTTCCAGGGGACCATTCTCCATTGTGAGAAGATGCATTCATCGAGAATCCGGACAACAGTTTGCGGTGAAAATAGTAGACGTTGCAAAGTTTACTGCCAGCCCCGGGTTGAGTACAGCGGGTACGTACAAAAGCAATTCTTCCATTACTTTAATTACCTGTAAACATTATCAACAGGAAATTGAATCCCCTAACAGGGGTGTTTGATTACAAACCTCTTTTATCAATGTAAACTACCATTTTTTCGCACTGCGCCAGTACCACACTTCGTTGGCTATGAAAAAGAAGAAGCCAACTACACTGCACCTCTACCTAAGTTACAAAAAAAAACCCGAAGAAAGTTTTGTCTTCGGAGTGTTTTTTTTTTTCTCTTGCCTTGAATGGAAGTCCAAGTTTTTGCCAAAGAAACTGCATCCATTGAGGCAGAAGCAAAGAAAAGTGAGAAAAGTTAGCGCTGCCTTGCCAGTCGATCAATATAAAACAACTTTTTTTAAGCTAAGAACGTTTTCAAGGGAAGTTCCTGTTTCGTTAAAATATTCTTTGAAAAATGTTCGAGCATTAATACACAATTTTGAAGGGTTATTTCTCTTAATTATATTTAATAATTTTTTGTTTTATTTTCCGGTCCATGGCACTAGTGTCTATTTTGCAAAGGCCATTGAGAATGTGTCTGGACCCTTTTCCGAAAAGAAATAACTTCGCTAAGTTTATGATAAATGTCCTGGCATTAGATGGTTTAGCTCTCTACAATGTAAGCCGAATTATTATCGTTGGTTATTATAGCATTGATGGGCTAGTGGCCCCTTTTCTGCGAGCTATCCCTGTCTAATTAGTAAGCTTTCCATCAATTTCTGTAATCCATTTAGAAATAATTTGTTGCTTATGTTTGGAATTCGTAGACTAGCGCGAAAAGTAAATTGTTTTTTAAGGCTCAAAGAGAGAAACAAATTTGGGAAAGGGATACAAAAATATAAAAATAAATAACTGTCTAATCTGAGGAGGAATTTGCACGAAAATTTACTGACCGGAATGCTTATAATAATAATTTAAGAAATGGATTTGGCGTTAAGCTATGTACATTTTGTTTTGTTGAATAGGGTTTTTATGTTCATAAGGGGATTGTAAAGTAAAGCAACATTACGATTGGGTTGTGTGCTTTCATTTAAAACAAAGAGTGTCAGCTTAGTAAAATAGAATTATAGTTATGATTGTTTATGAAGGTCTTTTAAAAATATAATTCAGTTTCAAACACATCAAAATACATTTATTTATGATTAAAAAGTCGCAGTTGGTTGCACTCAAAAGGAATGACAAAATTAATGAAGTTTACAAAAAATGCATTTCATTTGAAATGAGTTTATATCTTTTGTTACTTTAAAAAATATGTCAAAGGTGAAGAATAGAGATTGATGTTTATAGCCAAATTAGAAATAAAAATTGGAATTTACCTGAGCGAAATAAATTAGTCTGTCATCATTCCTTCTAAAATCTTTAAGTATCCATTTACCCAAAAATATTAACAGAGGAATGTGATACTTTTCTCTATGCTTAAAAATTCATTATTGATAAAGCCTGATGGATCTTGGACAGTTTCTTCAACGGAGTCCTTGGAACTGCTGATGACGATATACTTTCCGAGCTTCGAGAGTAGCAAGCCCGAAACGCATAGAACTTATATAACGTAACCTTAGCTCTTGTAGAGCATACTAATACCGTTATACCAGAAGAAAAATTGCTTGGGCTATTAATCCTTTCTCCCCATACAAGTCTCCAGGCCGAGATGAATTCTGCTTTCTTTCTCCAAAACTTGCTCCCCCGGCTAGATTTTTAAAGAATGCCTCTCGTTCAACGATGTGCCAGAGTCTTACAGACATGTAAAAGTGTTTTTTTTTTTATCGCGAAAGTAGGAAGTGAAGGCAAGAATCCGAGAAAATTCATTGACAGTTAAAAATTGCAAATTTCTTAAAAATATTTAAGGCACAAGGCAGCACAAGTTGAGCGCAATACAGCACAACTTTTTTTTTTTGAAAATCGAAAATGGCGGTGCTAACTTCACGCTACAGCCCTTCGCAAAGTTTAGTTTTGGCCATAATAGATGCAATTATGCGAATTTTTGTTTTTTCTTTTTGGTTCTTAGTAGCATTTTTTGAGCACAATGCAGCACAACATTTTTTTTACGAAATTTCAAAATTTCGCAAAAATTTCATTCGTAAAATTTGCAAATTTGCGAATTTTTTAAAAATATTTACGGCACAAGCCAGCACAAGTTGAGCACAGTACAGCACAACTTTTTTTTTGAAAATCAAAAATGGCGGTGCTAACTTCAAGCCTAGTACGCAGATCGAGATAAAATTTATCTCCCATATAAAATTTTTCCCAGGACAAATTTTATCTCGGATTTTTTTCCAACCGGTACGCAGCTCCAACGCAAAATTTGACAGTTGTAACCGCTGTACGTGAAAAGGCAAAAGGAAGTCTCCACTTAATTTTGCGCGGAAAAAGAATGTTCGAAGCATTATTTTTCCGGACAAATTGTGACGTTTTATGTATATTTCGCTTTTTATAAACTAAAATCATCTCCCTGTTTCATTCTTTCCATTGTTAAGACGTTGTGAGGACGCACGATGGAGATGAAATATAAAATGCGTACAGAAAATGATGATATGGAATAAGAACAGCTGTTTTTAATCAGTCAGCGGCGGAGCTAAAGGGAAAGGGTACAAAAGGGCAACATTCAGATGCGGAAAATATTTTTTTCAATTAAAAAAATTAAATAGCTTCCCAAACTGAGTTAAATCGAGTTGGTTTGAATCAGCAAACAGAGTTGGCTAATTTAAATGCATTTTGGGAGCAGTACAAAAATTGTGAACATATCTGATTTTGGCAGGGTTTTCTTAAGCCATCGACAGCACATCCATCCCTCAATGGAATTTGACAGTTGATGGCTTGAAAGATGAAGAACATACTATATTTTGAAGAAAACAATTAATTTGATCCAAATGTCAAACAAGTGCCCTAAATCACTTTGTCCCGGAGAAGTAAAAAACCTTCAAAAATTTCGGAATTTTTAGTGGTTTTTCAATCCACTTACATCGTAGCGATCCTTCAATATAATTTGACAGTTGACGTCTTGACAGACAAACTATATTTTGACGGAAATGTGTATTTTGATCCAAATAATACCAAATTGACCTAGAATCGCCTTTTTCCAGAGAAGTAAAAAAACTGAAAGTTTAGACCTTTTAGTGGTATTTTCTTCCATCCAAATTATACTGTTCCCCATCAAGCGCAAGTGATCGATTTTTCTTGCTCTGCAAGTGCTTTGAAGGAATCTGATTTCTGGTAAAAGTTTCAAATTTATGTGAAGTGAAATATCCTTCATATTTTTTTTTAAATTTCTAACTACGCTACTGTTATTTGACTTTTGTTTTATCTCTACACCTTCAGAATTTGTCTCGAGAAAAAATTGTAGAGATAAAATTTGTCTTTGCTCGATCTGCATACTAGGCTTCACGCTAAAAATGGGTAAAAATGGGTACCCTCTAAAAACCAAACCCTAAGTACGATTTTTTTTAAAAATACGGTACATAGCAGCACAAGTTGGGCACATTACAGCACAACCCTTTTTTTGAAAATCCAAAATGGCGGTGCTAACTTCACGCATATAAAAAAGAACACAGACATTCACGCTGAATGAAAGCAACAACAAAAATACATACGAAAAACACAAATGTCATTTTTCCGCACACAATAAATGGATTGGATAATTAATTGTGTGCGAAAAAAGAGTGTAGAGTTCTCCAAAAAATATGCAACAATTTTCAATTTCGTTCATCGAACAGCGTACTGCAGAACGAAAAGTAAAACTAAATTTTTCGTTTATGATTTTGTTGTGTAATTTTTGTATGGGATTTTTCGTTTCGCATCAGCAGCTCTAGGCTTTAAGGAAACACCGTTTCTCATATGATTCCGAACCCTGGCTTTGATCCTCTTGCCTGTTCAAAAGTGTACCTCCGAAAATTTTTTCTTTATTTTCAATCAAATTAAATCGTCAACTTATTTTAAATTGTTAAGAACAATACCTCGAAGTTGCTGTATTATATAGTTTTCGCGAGTGTTATATTTGTTTGGATTTCCTAAACATAATAATTAATTAAAAAAAAATAAAAAAAAAAATAAAAAAAGCAAAAATACATTTAACTATTTCAATTTGAGTGGTCTCAGAACTTTCAATATTATTAACCATCTCCCTCCCCCAAGTTCTCGAAAGCTGCTTTGTCTCATCTCCCCCGGTGAGTACTTATCTTTGTTTTGGTATATGTTCTGCCAAGTCGAAGCGACCATTGAAACTACACACAAAACATAATTTCTTTTTATGCACATCTGTAATACCTCAATTGAAAGAAATCCAACCTACGGACTTATCTTGGAATAATATATTCTGGCCCCCAGCGCTCTTTCACATTTTCCATTCGATCGACCTCATCACTTTAATAAAGTTTTGCATCCAAATGCATTTGTCTCATCTGTCCTGGTGAGTGCAATTTTTAGTAGATGTTCTGCCGTAAGCTTTATCGATATTACACACCTATATTTGTTTCTTTTTTATTGCCAATCGAACAACAACAACATTTGCATGTTATTGCAATCGAGGATCATTCACAATATTAAATCGAATTTGAAGCTCTACCTAGTTAATTTCTAAACCAATAATAAGCTTTATCATATTTCACAACCAAACTGTTCCGATTCAAAGCTTAATCTTAATTGCTACACTGCGAAAAATAAAATTATTAATTTTGAAAATTAAGAAAAAAAAAGCAATCTAAAAAAAAAGAAATTTTAAAACCAAAAAACTCAACCCCACAATAATTGAGCCCAATTAAAATGGATTATTCATGCGCAAATAACAACTGTACTATTAGCAAAAAAACTAATGAATGGGTGATTTGTAAGGGTATTTGTGGCAAAGTATTCCATCCTATATGTGCTGGCCTAAGTAGAAGCGCTAAGGCTCATCTAGCAGAATTTTCCGTGCATTTCAACTTTTATTGCGAAGAATGTAGGAATATCACACTTTCTCATTTAATGCTTGCACTAAAATGTAACAATGAACGAGTCAGCAAATTGGCAGATGATATAGCTGAGCTCAAGAAGAGTTTGCGGCAGAGTTTTAGTAGATCTGATGAACTAATGGCCGAAAATAACGACTCCACCTCCAGAACCCTCGAAAATCACCAAATGGGTCTTAAATCACAACTTTCCAATATTGAATTACTTCTAAAGAAGAACTTCCGAACATTTTCCGAAAGTCTTGATAACTTTTGTTCAATTTCCAACAATTTTAATACCCAGCTGACGAAGATTACCAACTCTATTACGGCTCTCAAATCTTCACATGCACCAACTATTGGTTTAATCAACAACATTGAAGATAGCTGTTCAAGGATTGCTGAATCTTTAAACGATCAATCAATTGTACTCTCAACTATTGATGCGGATTATACAGCGACTAAAAATAGAATTACCAACGACTCCATAATACTTGCCGACGTCTTAATCAAAGAATCCGCTGCCATTCGTTCCGCTTTATCTGAGATGTCTGATGAGATGAGACTAATCTCTAGCAATAATAAGTTAGCATCACACGACCCCGACACTCGCAACAATAAAACGCTACAGTTTGAACTAGAAGATCTTGGGAACTGTAGCGAGCTAACCAACATAAACTCAACTGCTCCACAAGATTGTACGCCTTCATCATCTGCTCCATCAACATCCACTTCTACCAATAATAATTCATTATTTGCCGAACTTCATAATTTGGATATCCCTGCTGAGCATTCAAATATCAGCTTGTCTACAGTTACGATCACAAAATTTGGAACTTTATGGACAAAACTTGAATGGGACAACCGCCTTGCACGTCTTCATAAATCTAACATCAAGTCTTCCTCTTCTTTTTTTCTGAGTTGCGCTCCAAGAATTGCTAATATATCCTGGCTTCAACGACTATTCAGTAAGAAATATAGTATAACCGACGTAGTTGTCCAACCAGTATCGAAAAGATTCCCATCGTTCAAAATTGAGATTCCAATTAAATATGAATGGCTCTTTCTCAATCCATCCAACAGTATTCTCAAACTTGATGGTATATCTATACAACCATGGATTCATCGATCATCTCATCATTTTTATTGTAAGCCTACATCTAAGTTTCTTCCTCGTTCTTCTCCTCCCCTATATTCAGATGCTCCTAGTACATCCATCAATAGAAAAGTATCATTTGATCTACCGCAACACTCTAATCCCTCTACTTCTAAATACCCCAATTTCATCCACTCTCACACTCTTAATCCATCACAAAAATTGAGTTCCCTTAATCCTACAAATAGCCCAAGTACTTCTTTTAATCAAAATTTCAATTCTCCCTCGACCTCACATCACATTCTTGCTAGCAATAAATTATCCAAAACATCGCCCACATTCCTTGATCCCCTTAATCCCCCAATTGTTAAAATAACGAGAAAATTCGCCGATCTAAACGACGACGGCCGATACGTTCTCTCTCGCCTCCGAGACCATCGCATTTACGAAAACGTGCGCTTGTATCTGGCATATCTTCATGATAAGCATGATTCTATATGTATTGATGGCGTGACTAGAACCAACTTAATGGTATCCATTCATCGAGAAGGTCTTCCAACCGATACTAGTGAGCTCCTGAGAATATTTACTCTATTCCACAAAAATTTAAATCTGACTCCCTCTGATGTTGAAAAAGATCTATCCACTTTTGCTTCATTCGTTGATTCTAAGCAGCTTTCGAAACCTCATAAAAATCGGAATCAAAATCCCTTTCGTTCCTAACCATCTTAATTCAAACCTTAATAAAACCCATTTCCTATCCATCTACTATTAAAATGTTAGGGGTTTACGAACTAAAAGCTCTGACGTGTACTTAAATTCCCAAAAACTTCCTCACGATATATTTGCTCTCACTGAAACTAATCTTACCCCTGATTTTCATAGCACTGAATTTTTCACCTCTGATTTTAATGTATATCGAAAAGATATTTCAGTTTCCGAAGCGAGTCTTTATGTAGAATCCTCCACCTCTGGTCGTGGCGTTCTCTTAGCACTTCATTCCAACCTTGATTCTTCTCTTTAAACATCCCTAATACATCTAACTTGGAGCTTATCTGCGTAAAAGTGTCTCTATCCAACCGTTTCCTTTACATATTGTGCTGTTACATACCACCCGCCCAGCCAACAAATGTATATCAACTCTTTGTTGATGCAACTGATTACATCGTTGAGCTAACTAACCCCGAAGATGATGTCCTGATTGTTGGTGATTTCAATCTACCAAGACTTATCTGGGAAGTATCAGATGATGAGCTCTATTTCGTTTCATCCAATGCTACCTCTGAAAAGGAAATCCTTTTTACTGATCGTCTTCTTTCTTCAAACCTCTATCAGATGAGTAGTGTAAAAAATTGTTTATTAAGGAAATTAGATTTGATTTTCTCATCCGATCCGCATAACACCGATGTCATACAAAGTTCTCATCTTCTATCCAGGCTCGACAATTATCACCCCCCCCTTTCTCTTACTTTTGCTTTTGAATGCGATAAACTCTTACCTTACCCCATCACATCGCAAATTTTTGATTTTCGTAAAGCAGATTTCAATAAACTTAATAATATTTTTGAAAATATCGATTTTGATTTTATTTCCAACGATTCTAGCATTGACGTTAAGATTGCAACCTTCTATGCTCTCATCCAAAAATGTTTATCACAATCCATTCCATTGTCGTCTAAAAAACATTTTTCTTCCTCACCTCCCTGGTATAATAAGGAACTGCGCTCTCTCAGGAACAAGAGGAACAAACCGTGGAAAAAATATGTCAGGTGGAAATCAAATGAAGACTTCTTTAATTATGTCTCAGCTCATAACAACTTCTCCTACTTGAGTGAATCACTTTACTCCAATTACCTCATCCAAACTCAATCTGATTTAATCTCGAATCCCAAACATTTTTTTCAATTTATAAATTCAAAAAGAAAATCCGATGGCTATCCTTCATCATTTAAATACTCTGATACGTCATCAACCGATCCAAAAACTATATCAAATCTTTTTGCTGATTTCTTTGGACAAGCTTTTTCCCCCATTAACTCTGATGTTGATCCTAGCTACTTCAGCTATATGAACGGCTGCTCCCAAACCTCCCTAACATCCATAAGCATCCCTGTATCATCAGTAATTAATAAAATCCGCCTGCTTAATGACGATTTTTCTTCAGGCCCTGATGGGATTCCTGCTGCAGTTCTTAAAAAATGCGTTTCTTATTTAGCACAACCACTCACTGCTCTTTTTCAGCTTTCAATCTCTCAAGGCTTATTCCCCAAAGTATGGAAGGAATCCTTCATTATCCCTGTTCATAAAAAAGGATGTAAAAACGATATCTCAAACTATAGACCCATTGCCAAACTTTCCTGTATACCTAAACTGTTTGAGAGTATTATTTATGATACCTTGCTTCTTCATTGTAGTTCCCTTTTCTCTATTAAACAACATGGTTTTCTTAAGGGTAGATCAACAACCACCAATCTTACCGAATTCGTGTCCAATACCTTATGTGCCCTTGAAGCTGGCAATGAAGTTGATACAATAGCAACCGATTTTAGTAAAGCATTTGACAAAGTCTCTCATAGGGTAATCATTTTTAAACTTAAAGCTTATGGATTTCCATCATTATTTGTATCTTGGCTTCAGTCTTATCTCAACGACCGTCAGTATACAGTCCTATTTAGATCATGTATTTCGAAACCTATCCGCTCAACATCTGGTGTCCCACAAGGAAGTCATTTAGGTCCCTTAATTTTTTTGCTTGCTATTAATGATGTTGAACTTGTACTTGTTGGATCTGAGCTTCAGATTTATGCTGATGACATGCGCATTTCTAAGCATATAATATGCTTGGCTGATGCTCAATTACTTCAAACAGACCTAAATAATTTCTCTACCTGGTGCCAACATAACTTTCTTGAACTGAATGTGAATAAATGTCAAGCCATTACTTACTCTCGCAAGCGCCCTACCTTGTTACAGCGTAAATATTTCATTAATAACGAACCTATTCCCATCGTCACTTCCATTCGCGACTTAGGTGTTGTTTGCGATAACCAACTCAATTTTTGTGCCCATTATGAACACATTATCAATAGAGCTAATTCTACTCTTGGATTTGTCAAACGCTGGTCCAAAGAATTCTCAGATCCCTATGTCACTAAGTCTTTGTACATAACCTTTGTTAGACCTCTTCTTGAATATGCCTCTCAGGTCTGGTCACCTTACCATCATGTCCATATTCAACGGATAGAAGCTATTCAACGAAGATTTATTCGTTTTGCTTTGCGTGGCCTTTGTTGGGATGACCCACACGTTCTTCCTCATTATGAAAACCGCTTAAAATTAATCAATCTTCAAACATTATGTAAACGTCGTGATAATGCTGACATTCTTTTTGTACACCAGCTTTTGACTGGAGGCATTGACAACGTAGGTCTACTCGAGAAAATAACTCTGAACACTAACCTCCGTCCTCTGAGGTCAATACCACTATTCTCTATCCCCTTCCACCGTACCGAGTACGGTAAAAACGAACCTGTTTCAAGAATGCTTCAAAAAGTAAACAACTCCACCGTCTTTGATTTAAACCTTTCTAAAACCTCCCTTAAATTAAAACTTGCACTCTCCCCATAATCCTTCTCTCATCCTGCTCATTAAATCTTTTTATTTTTAATTTAGTCTTAAGTACTCTATTGTTTTAGATTTAAGTTATTTATATTTTTATATATGCTTGTATTAAGCTAAATTAAAATTAATTAAAATTAATTAAATGAAAATAAACGCTGTATCAAAAAAATTAAATAAGGGCATTTTAAACACAGCCACCTTCTTCACACCCTACTTGCTCTCATGCCGTCACTGGAATGACCATGAATCACTATATACTTACTTTTTCCGTTATTTCTGAGTAAAGTGATCAAAAGCCATTGATTTTGTATGACAATAACATAGTTTTTCAAATTTTTGAGTTTTCTACTGCTCGCACCTTTTTTAACCTTGCTCCTACCGAAAATATGAATAAAACTTTTTTGGTAAGAAATTTATTTTTCTTTCATTTTGTAGTGGGCACTTTTCCGCTTAAAGCCTAGTACGCTGCTGATGCGAAACGAAAAATCCCATACAAAAATGACGCAACGAAATCATAAACGAAAAATTTAGTTTTACTTTTCGTTCTGCAGTACGCTGTTCGATGAACGAAATTGAAAATCGTTGCATATTTTTGGGAGAAGTCTACACTCTTTTTTCGCACACAATTAATTACCCAGGCCATTTATTGTGTGCGGAAATATGACATTTGCTTTTTTTTTGTGTATTTTTGTTGTTGCTTTCACTACAGCGTGGCTTTCTGTGTTCTTTTTTTTCAGTTGCATTTGTTTTGATTTTTTGAATCTGTGTAAATGTCAATGAATATTTTTTCGCTGCGTTTTCGTAAGCATTTCGTTGGAGACCAACTAAAAATTTCGTTTCGCATCAGCAGCGTACTAGGCTTAAACGCTTAGTTTTCAAAATATTCCCGAAAAATTACAAAAGGGGACCTTTACCCCCCCCCCCCCCCCCCGGCCTAAAGCTTGCGGCCCTGGGCTGGGGACTTTTAGTATGTTATACCTGGAGGTCACCCCTACCACATAAAATAATAACCCAGAGAGCATGATTTATTGCATTTATTTTATGATTTTGAGTCTTCGTTGACTGGTTAGGTTAGGTTCCTCATCTCTTAGTTGAAGCTTTAAATTTGAGGTTTTTAGTGAAATGTGTTTTTTTTATTTTTACTAAGCGCCTTCTTTCACGACCCGCGAAGTGGTCATCTTTATGCATAAAAATTGAAGCTGGCAGATTACAATATGCAGCCTACTTGCACTCTGTTTTGGAGTTCTACGATGAAATTTCCAGCATTCGCTCTGATTTGTGTTCTTTAACGCAAGGTCATAAAAGAATGCAATCTTTTGTGAATGCAATCATTAACAATCTATTTATTGAATTCAATCGAAAGATTGCATTCACTGACTTCAGTTCTAAACTGCGACTTAAAATTTTGCAATCACCATTCATTTGACCTTAAAAAAGATTGCAATCATTTTTTCCTTAATTTATCTTACAGCAATCAATTGAATGCAATCATTTGAGAATGCATGCTTTCCATACATTAATTTTACAATATTTGCATTCTTTTGTATTGTTTTTATTCATTTGCATTCATTTGCATTCGTTTTCATTCTTTCGCATTCTTTGTATTCATTTGCACTCATTTGTATTAATTTGCATTATTTGCATTCACCTCTGATGGCTCATTATTTTTTGTGTGATGACAGTCCCACAGTACACACATTGAAGGTAATATCATTAGCGTTTTCATTTTTGTTCAGTTCTGCGCATCCATCAAAATCAGTGGAAAATGGCGAATCCCGTGACCCCAACTCGTTAAACATCAAAGTTCGTTGTGTGTTATGTGTTCATTTGTTACTTATTTATTAGCAAATACAATTGTTTCAAGCTTTTTAGTGTTTATTAACATTATTTTCCCATGCAAACAACATTCCTTCTTGGTTTTTAGTGTTATTTAAATTATCATTTTGACAGTTCTCATTTCGGACAACTTGCGCAAGATAATACCTTAGATATGTGTACTGTGTGACAGTCCCCGCTTTGAGACTGAAGTAGTGTTGGTGCGGTATCCTAAACCGTTGCTTATCTGCGAGTGAAATAATTAGTTTTTTGCATTTAATTTGACACACCCTTCTGAGCTTGGCTTAAAATTGACGCACTTTAAGCTATTTGTTTTGATTTAAATGCGAATTTCGCTTATATTACGGAGCTAGCTACAAATTTGATCATGTTGTAATCACTCTCACTTTCAAACTGTTCAATATTTATCCTCAATAACAACAAAAGTTTACCATCCTTTACCTAGGCCAATATCACGATAACACATCAAATGACCCTGTGAAAAAGAAACAAAGCATCTTCTATTTCATCGCTCACAGCCATTTAATATTCTTTTTATTGGCTAGGTTGTTATTATTATCAACTTAAAATCACAAACTTACAACATTTTTTTTTAAACAGTTGAATAAAAGCAAATATTAGGCTTCCAGCAACTAAGTATTGCCCAGTTTATTGAAATAGTTAAATTATGAATTTTATTTAGCTACCAAATATGAGAGCTAAAAGTTATCTTTTTTATATTCTTTGCTCACATACAATATGCCAGGGGTGAAGTAATTTCCTTAAAAGGTTTCCTGATACATGCCTATGCGCTAAGGATTTAGTAATTCCACATATAATACTCCTCCATAATCCCTTCATTATTATACTACATACAAGTGCTGGCCAATTTCACCTCATATTATATAAAAGCAGGGCTCACAGGGATTTCCACTTTAACAACCTTGTACCCTAATAAGCACGTCCGCATCCCTGAGTGAAATTTTCATAGCTATACAGACAAATTTAACTCAAGCTCATATTTGCTTTATATATTTATTCCCTCATAGGTGCATGTTTGTATGTATTTCTGTAAACATTTATAAAAAAGAAAACCATATGTATAAAGCTAGTCTTGTAATTTATATACTTTGGTAGAAAATTAACCATCAGCCTTATTTGGGGAAATATATTTTTGATTTTAATGACTTTGATTTAAATAAAAAGAAAATAATTGAAAAGAAGGCTAATGTACCAGAAAACAGCAACAAGTAGCACGTTTTATGAGGTACTCCCAATATTCATTGACCTTCAGACACGTTCAGATTCATTTCAGAGAAAAACTCACATTGTATTGATTTTTATAAACAAATCTGAATGGAGCTCACAGCAAACATTTATGCCAATGTTCACTTAGCATTCAGAAATAAAATGCACGACTGGGTCGCACGTACTTGCTCTTATGTTCAAGACACTGCGGGTTTAAGAAAATTGTATATAAAAAACATGGAAACTGAGAGAAAAATGAAGAGAAGCATGAAATACGACATTGAAATTGGCTAAAACAACTCTTTTGACAGTTTGAGGTGGAAAAAAAGAATGCCATCTTAATCTTAATCTTATCTGAAATTTGTATATAAAAAAAATCATTTTAATCCGCTTAGCCAAAAACGAGAAAATTCAAAATAAAAAAATACGTTCCATGACAGGTACTATTAATAATAATTGTTAAGTGTGAAATTATATAATTTTTGGTAGTAGATCGTACTATTTTTAGTATATTAAAAAAGTTTAATCAAAATCGTAGGAGTCGTTTTTAAGCAAAAAAATATTTTCCTTTGTGGTTTTTAACTTTTGTATGGAAGGTACCGTTATTTTTTCATAAATGTAAATTTTTTCTAAAAATATTGTAGAGAATACTGAAAAACTCTTAAATGTCGAGTTTCAAAAAAATCCATCATATTTTTTTCGAAATATTTGATTTTCAAAAAAAAAAATTGAAACATTTTTTAAAAATCCAAAAAATATTTTTTCAAAAATTTTGGTACGCAAAACTGTTTATATTTCTTGGAAGCTTCTGTATAAAAAAATAATTGAAATCGGTCGTATCGTTTTTAAGAAAATCAAAAATTAAAAAAATGGTTCTTTGGGAGGTACCATTAATAACCATTTTTGAAAAATGGTTTTCCACCCAATGGAAGCCTTTACTAAAATAAATTTACTGAATTTTTTTTAAGAAAAGTTGTCGAGCCGTTTTTGAGAAAAATACGGTTATGTAAAATTGTTAAAAAAAATTGTATGGCAGGTACCGTTATTTTTGGTTCTAAAAAAAAAATGAAAAAAAAACGTGTAGGCATAATCACCAAAAACCACTATGTACCAAGTTTGAACAAAATCGATCAAGCCGTTTAGGCTGTAGACAAACAGACAGACAGACGAACAGACAGACAGACAGACAGAATTGTGCCACCCACTTTTTTGGTGTTCTCTATCATCGTAATATCATGTTTGATTGTTATCTCAAATTTTTTTTTTGCACGAATCCAAAACTTGCCTTATAGTACCTATAATCGCAAGTAAAAAAATGAAGAATTGAATTCAATAAATATTCTTATCAATGAATGAAACTCAGTGTACGGAAATGCTGAACAAATTGAGTCCTCTTTTTTGATCTCGAGCATATTCATTAATGAGCATTATGAGCGTGCTCTACTCAAAGACGAGCATGATCAAAAATAAAAATGCTCACAGTTAATTACTCACGAGCAAGAGCCCATCATAAATGAGCAGCTCATGAGTGAGCATTTGCTCGAGAGTTCGTAAAATATCGTTTGCGAAACATAAAACACGGATATTTATCATTCTTTATCGATTTTTCCACGGTCCATAAAAAACATAGTTCGCGAACGATAAATTTTTCGATACATTAAATGTATTGTTGTCTCACGAACAAACAAAATATTTTTTTTGTATCCCTCTTTTGTGAGATATCCGAAATAAAACTCTACATAGCTCTCTCCCGATAAGGATCTGAAAAGATCCTTAAAACAAATCATTCTTCATTCAACATGGTTGTGGAGCTATCTATTTTTTGAAATAATTTTGTTGAAATGTGGAAAATAAAGACATTTGAGTTAGTTAAATATTTTTATTATGATAAAAAAGCTAGTGAATCGTCAAAATATAGTTCGTCCGAATATAGATCGTGCCAAGCCATTAATTGTCATCAGACCCATTAGTATCATGTCTTTTCTCTTAAAAACGTTTGAGAGACTAAGGGAAATATGTGCAGCAAACTGATCCTGGAAGTCTTATCTCCAGCCCAACATGCTTATACAAAAGACAAAAGGGTTCAGACAGCAGTACATAGTGTCGTCAGCACAATTGAAAAAACGCTTAAAGACAAACAATACACCCTTGCTGCTTTTCTAGACATTGAAAGAGCTTTTTACAATTTCCGAAACGAGGCGATGGAAAGAGCGCTCGTTAACCTTAATTTAAAAATCACCATCAACTGATGGGTAATGTGCATGTTAAGAAACATACGGATCAATTTGGAACTAAGAGGAGCACAGATCAAAGTATCTACTTCTAGAAGGACTCCAGAAGGTGAGGTCCTTTCTGCGTTTCTCTGGATACTCGTGATGAAATTCTAATGAGACTTATACAGTGGAGTCAAAGTAATTGTACATATGCCGATGACCTAGCATTGCTAGCGACAGGTAAATTTTCCTCCACAATCAGTGAACAAATAGAGAATGCCTTATAATAGCCTATTGAATAGACCTTTTAAAAAGGAACAATTACGTGGGGTTTTTATTATTGAATATGTTTGTTTGGCCCATAAGCATGCTTAAAACCGAAAATGCTACTAAATTCAGCCTTGCGTTTCTAAGAGAATGGTCACACTGGCCACTTTTCAGTATTTTTGGTATAACTTGAAAACTAAGCCGAATTTGACGATTTTACATATAATACTTTTTGTTCAAAATTAAATTTTCTATCGAAATAATTTTGAAAATTTCTTTAAAAAATTTAAGCAGCAAAAGTAAACAAAAACCAACATAAAAAAAATCGAAAGATCGAAGATTTTTAAATTTTTTTCTAAATTGCGCATAACTTTTTTCGGAGCTCAAGACATGCATGAACAAAGTAAACTGGAGCTTAAAGGCTTTAATATGACATGTTAAAAAAGCCATATTACTTGAAAATTGACAGAAATATATCCATTCAAACTTTACCATTTCTTATAATTTTTCACAGTTTTTGCCCGAAAGCCTAGTTTTTGGTACTTTATTACAAATTTAACGTTCCTAGCACCTAGTACCAAATCTTATGTTAATCGGACTAGCCGTTCGGTCTGTAGGTCTGAAAGCATTAAAAAACAGCCGAAAAACGAAATTGCGAACTTATATCCTTTTTATAAATTCTCTATAGTTCTAATGTCATATTATATCGAAATTTTTATTTCGAACATTTTTACGAAAGTGAAATTTGCCATATTGTACCGAAAAAGGGACTTTCGGGCCAAAACTGCGAAAAATTATAAGAAATGATAAGGTTTGAACGGGAATATCTCTGACCCTATATTTGCTTCAAAAAAAAGTTATGCACTATTTATAAAAAAATTTAGATATCCTTGATTTTTTTATTTTTTTTAGGTTGGTTTTTGTTTACTTTTCCTGCTTAAATTTTTTCGTAAAATTTTTTGAACTATCCATTCCAATAGAAAATTTAATTTTGAACAAAATGTATTAAAAGTAAAATTGTCAAATTCGGCTTAGTTTTCGAATTATACCAAAAATACCGAAAGTGGTCAGTGTGACCATACTCTGAGAAACGCATGGGTGAATTTAGTAGCATTTTCGGTTTTAAGCATGCTTATGGGCCAAACAAACATATTCAATAATAAAAACCCTTGCACGTAATTGTTCCTTTATACCTACCCCTAATTTTCGGTCAATTCAATAGGCTATAAGTAGTAAATACATGGGCTAAAAACTGCGGTCTAGCGGGTAACCCGCAAAAAAGGAAATGACGGACTTTTAAGATTCATTTTATTGAAGAGACCCAGCTCTGATCCGATCCCGCCAAATATCTTGGTGTGATCTTAGATAAATTGAACTGGAGTCTCAACATTAAAGAAAGAACGAATAAGGCCATGTTTGCTTTCTATTCCTGCAACAGGTTATTTGGCAAAACTTGGGTCCAAGCTCAAAAAATGTTCAAGTGGATGTACACGGCCATAGTTAGACCTGCACTGACATACGGTATCGTAGTCTGTTGGAAATGAAATCATGACCAAGGTAGAAAGAATGGCATGTATTGCAATCACTAGGGTAATGAGGTCCACCGCCACTGTGGGTTTAGAAGCTATACTCACACCTTTAAAAACGTTTTTTTCTCCTCAACTAGGTGATTATGTAACGACAGACAATGACTAAGAAATACCCACCGACTTCTCAGGCTACTCATCACTCATCAACAGCCTTAACAGACTTGAATTGACAAGGGACTTATCAACGGTTTTATTTCATGGGTGTCACAATCCTTAGAGTATCACATTGATCTAAGTGTGACGGTAACAAGATCAACCGTCAGCCCATTAACCTTACTAGCCTACCACCATCATCCGTGTCAATATCATTGAAATCGCTTAAGGAAGTTGACATTTTTTTTTTGAAACACCTTGCTGAACATATTTTTTTCTTTTTAATTCTGTATCAGCTATCTACGAAGTTCCGAAGATAAAGAAAAATTTTGTTTCGAAACTTTGCCTCTCGATACTTACGATACGTAGTTTTGGGAAGTATGCGAACAGAACTTTAATCCAATTTTTTTGTTAAGATTTTATATGTTGTGAAATTCTTAAATTGTAGTGTTTTGTGAATATTTTAGGATTGTACGTAGTGACTTTTTTGGAAATAAAATGTAGTAAAAACACTACAACTGTTGTAGGGGGGCAATGCTGCTTTCGATTAAAACGTTTTTACAGACACAGTTTACACAAATAATGTCCCACTGCTGAATCTTTAGCAGAAGAACGTGTGTGACACATCAATGAAGATGATTGATGATGAAAATGGTAGTCCAGTCAAAATAGGCATTTGACCTAGCCAAAATTCCGATAAGGCTGAAAATTGGTATAGATCTTCCTTTTGATGTAACAAATCAGTTGCGAAAAGTCCTTGTCAATCCCACACGAGCATAAAAAGTTATTGAAGGTCAAGTGTCGAAAAAAATGGTTTTTCACCTATAACTTTCAAACGGTAAATGCTATTGAAAAGTAGTATGAGTAAAATTTATAGATCAGGTAATTTTCTACAAAAAGTATTAAAACACATTTTTTCGTAAGACAGATGGTTTAGGAAATAGAGCTGTTTAAAAAATGGTAAATTGACGAAAATATCGGTTTTTCGGGTATATCTCCTTAACGGTAAATAATTTTGGAAAGTGTTTCAAGTAACGTTTGTAGCCCATTTGACACTTTACAAGAAAATATTAAGAAAAAAATCCAAAAATGTACCGTTAAAAAGATATAATTATTTTAAGAATTTGGTCAAACCCCAAAAATAACGGTTTTCTGATTATTACTCGTAAATGACAAAGTTGCTCAAAATTAATGTAAGCCCAATTTGTAGACGTTAAAATATTCTGCCTCAAAGATTGTTACACTTTTTCCTTATGACTAATCGGTTACAAGATATTGCGATTTCAAAATGGCCAAATGTCGAAAATATAGAATTTTCACGTATAATTCTTAAACGGTAAGAGCTATCATAAAGTACTATATGCAGAGTATGTACATAATGTGGTGTTCTACAAGCAAAAAAAAAAATTTTTTTCCTAAAATGTATTAATCAATAGATATGGTTATTTTATGAATTTGGTCAAAATTCAAAAATAACGGTTTTTTAATTTTTACTTTTATATGGCTAGGTCATTCAAAAAAATTTTAGATTGAGTTTGTAAAAATTGAAATGTACGACCTAATAAAAAGTAAAATTTTGTCTCATACGAGTGATTGGTCAGAAAATAATACGATTTAAAAAGGGCCAAATGTCGAAAATATAGGATTTTCATCTATAACTCCTAAACGGTGAATGTTATCAAAAAGTAATTCGAGCTAAGTTTGTAGATAATGTGATACTCTACAAGAAACAAAAAATTTTTTTTTCTAATACTTACAATTTAAACGATATAATTATTTTAAGTTTTTATAAAAAGTTAATAACACTGATTTTTTCCCTTTTACGCGAAAATGACGAAGTTGTCTAAAATCAATATATGCTCAGTTTGAAGACTATAAAATTGCCTACAAAATTAATTCTACCCAAGCAATAATGCACAAGGTATTGAATTTTAAAAAATTAAAAATAATCATTTTCTGCATGATATACACCATATCATTTCATTTAATTTTTTAAAATTCAATACCTTGTGCATTATTGCTTGGGTAGAATTAATTTTGTAGGCAATTTTATAGTCTTCAAACTGAGCATATATTGATTTTAGACAACTTCGTCATTTTCGCGTAAAAGGGAAAAAATCAGTGTTATTAACTTTTTATAAAAACTTAAAATAATTATATCGTTTAAATTGTAAGTATTAGAAAAAAAAATTTTTTGTTTCTTGTAGAGTATCACATTATCTACAAACTTAGCTCGAATTACTTTTTGATAACATTCACCGTTTAGGAGTTATAGATGAAAATCCTATATTTTCGACATTTGGCCCTTTTTAAATCGTATTATTTTCTGACCAATCACTCGTATGAGACAAAATTTTACTTTTTATTAGGTCGTACATTTCAATTTTTACAAACTCAATCTAAAATTTTTTTGAATGACCTAGCCATATAAAAGTAAAAATTAAAAAACCGTTATTTTTGAATTTTGACCAAATTCATAAAATAACCATATCTATTGATTAATACATTTTAGGAAAAAATTTTTTTTTTTTGCTTGTAGAACACCACATTATGTACATACTCTGCATATAGTACTTTATGATAGCTCTTACCGTTTAAGAATTATACGTGAAAATTCTATATTTTCGACATTTGGCCATTTTGAAATCGCAATATCTTGTAACCGATTAGTCATAAGGAAAAAGTGTAACAATCTTTGAGGCAGAATATTTTAACGTCTACAAATTGGGCTTACATTAATTTTGAGCAACTTTGTCATTTACGAGTAATAATCAGAAAACCGTTATTTTTGGGGTTTGACCAAATTCTTAAAATAATTATATCTTTTTAACGGTACATTTTTGGATTTTTTTCTTAATATTTTCTTGTAAAGTGTCAAATGGGCTACAAACGTTACTTGAAACACTTTCCAAAATTATTTACCGTTAAGGAGATATACCCGAAAAACCGATATTTTCGTCAATTTACCATTTTTTAAACAGCTCTATTTCCTAAACCATCTGTCTTACGAAAAAATGTGTTTTAATACTTTTTGTAGAAAATTACCTGATCTATAAAATTAACTCATACTACTTTTCAATAGCATTTACCGTTTGAAAGTTATAGGTGAAAAACCATTTTTTTCGACACTTGACCTTCAATAACTTTTTATGCTCGTGTGGGATTGACAAGGACTTTTCGCAACTGATTTGTTATATCAAAAGGAAGATCTATACCAATTTTCAGCCTTATCGGAATTTTGGCTAGGTTTGCACATTTTTATGTCTATTTTGACTGGACTATGGTGGCATATTTCAATTTCGCCAAGAAAAGACATTGCGTAGTTTCTTCTGAAATAGCGGCTATGTTGTTGTAAAGTGGTTGGACGATGAAACTCTGCGATGACACAGGTGTTTAAAACTGTCAAATTTATCGTTTGAGTGAATGCACAACAGCGCATGAGAGAGAATAACAGGGGGTTTTGATCGAACAGTGAAAGTTTTGTGAAAAAATGCCAAACGCTTCGGGAAAGCAATTATGTTATTAGATTTCCTTCAAATTTACCATTCTTTCCGCGATCAACATCTGAAGATGAACTTAACGTTTGCCTGAAATGATAGTTAATCTAACGTAACGTTGGCTTTTCGAAACTTTTTCCTTTCGTAAAACTATATTTTTCTTTTATATTTGAACGGTTCGTGAATAGATCTTCGATAGTTCTCGCATGATAAATTCGGGAACGAACCATATTTTACGGATCCTAAAGTAGATTTGATTCGATCGTGAAAACGAATTTTATTTTAAAGGATCGAGGAAAAAAGATTCATGACCGAATCAAAAATAAAAATTCCTTTTTGATTTATCACAAGAGAACGAATCATATTTATCGTTCTACGAAATCTGATTGATTATATTCAAAAAGTCTACAGTTTTGTTTACCCTTTAGGTCGTATGGTTGACAAAAAGATATGTGCGAAGGCTTTTCAGTTAAAAAAAAATCGATATTCGAAATTAAGGTGCGTATCCGTTTGAGAGTAAAATGGAAATTTAAAATATAAGAAGCTGCATTGAAGTTTCAGAATTGTCAATAGAGGTTTTTTGTGCTACTGGAAGACTCCTGGACGCTTTTAGACTCTTCTAAACGTCCAAATGGAAATCAACATAAGTCTGCTTCCTGAAGAGCTTCCGAGCAAACTATTTTCTCTGACTTTTGAACAAAAGATGCCCATTCTTGCGTCCTTCTACGTAGGATTCTTTTTTTCGAATAACCCACATAACATCTCGGAGCCTTTTATTGAAGTGTTTCTTTTACACTTGAGTGTTCTGTATTGTGTAAATCTATACCTAGATGCAATGACACAGGTTATTGTAGGCATTAACATCTGTTTGTCGGATCTATTGGTACCTGCTTATCAATTTAATCCCAAATCGATATAATCCCAATGGTTCTACCATGCTTGCTTTTACTGTTGCAAGCTCTTCTCCAGAGTACATTTCAATCGGGATGGAGAATTAAACCCTCAGGTCCAGCCCCTAATTAAATTAGAGTGATTCCTTTTGTATTACTGAAACTGATGGTTCCATTCATTTCCAAATGACTTAAATCGTAAATGTGCTCGGTCGTAAATAAGTCTCTCAAAGTTAACATCTCGAAAACCAATTTTATGTAAGTCTTCGTTTAAAATTTTTAAATTTAATTTTTTGTTTAATTTTCAGATCTAAAACGTGAAGCTACCATCTGCCACATGCTCAAACATCCACACATAGTTGAACTTTTGGAGACCTACAGCTCGGAGGGGATGCTTTACATGGTCTTTGAGTTGTAAGTACATTTTAATATTTTGACCAGTATAAAATTAAATTGAATTTTTTTTTTGGGATTAAGTGTCTAACAAACCCTTAACGGTTTTATTCGATTTCCGAGAAAAAGTTGGGTTATTTTCTTTTTCTTTTTTTTTCTTTTTTAATTTATGCAGACGATTCACATTTTCATAAGTGCTCCTTGTGACTTCCCGCGGCATTGTATATAGAAGCAAAAAAAGTTACTTCAATTTGGTGCTGCTTGGAGTTGTTGGGCTGGTATCAGCTATGAAAAACAGTTTCTTCCGTTTTTGTGTGCTCAGAGTTCACAGAGACATCCTTCCGAAAAATAAATTGGATTAGAAGTTTCACAGAGTTATTACAACAACAACTCAAAGTGCAGTAGTTAAGTTGAAGGCAGATGTATTTTAATTTTGATGCCTTTCTAGAGTGCTTCCTCTTTTTCTGTTATCCTGAGAAATGCCTGCCGGAAGTTGTAAAAGAATGTGAATGTGAAAATGTGAATGAAAGGAAAAGGGATATCCTAACGCGATCCCATAGCATCCTGTTAATAGTATTTGATAAAAGATGTACCTTGTCGTCGCTATTAACGATAGAATTGCATCTTGATATTGAAGAACAGGCAAAGATGCATATGTTTTCATTCGCTGAAATTCTTCATGTGGAAATTTGTCGACATCTGTTAGAAGATAAGCGCTTAGAAAACTTCTTTCATCAACTTGAAAAGCAATAGAAAGAAAGTTTAAAATTAGTTTTTTTTTCACATTAAAAAGTTATTTTAGAAGTTGACATGCATATACCTACATAACATAGGTACCTATGTACATATTTTGGAAAAGGATACCTATTTGCTATTCGTATAAAGGAACCTGTTCACTGTGGGGAATTCTTTTATAATAAACGACTCTCAATTTTTGTTATGAAAAGTAACTTGTAATTTATGCCTCTCTTGATAATATTTTCAATGCCAAATTTGGTAAGAATTAGAAACTTATTTTTCTTAATGTTCTTTTACATAAATTAAAATGAATTCCTGGTGTGTTCTTGCCCTCATAACTTGTTGGATTCGTATTAAACCAGACTAAAACACAACGGAGTCGGAAATTTTAATTTCGATGGAAAAAATATGAAAAACCGTGAAAACTAGAAATTTCATATATCAGGAAACCGAAATGTTTGAAGTTTTTTGATGACATGAAGTTTGAAGAACGAAGTATCGGCTCATGTGCGGTAGTCTGTTGAGTGAATTGGGACTGTCAGGCCCCAATCTCTCTATGCGCGATGCATTTAATGGAGAACTCCAGCGTGAACAGACTTTCGATTGAGACGTTTTTACAAAAACAGTTTACACAAATAATGTCCAACTGCTGAATCTTTAGCAAAAGAACGTGTGTGACACATTAATGAAGATGATTGATGATGAAAATGGTGGCATATTTCAATTCCGTCAAGAAAAGACATTGCGTTGTTTCTTCTTAAATAACGGCTACGTTGTTGTAAGGTGGGTGGATGATGAAACTCTGCAATGGCACAGGTGTTAAGAACTGTCAAAATTATCGTCTGAGTGAATGCACAACAGCACATGAGCGAGCATTACAGAAGGTTTTGATCGAACAGTGAAAGAATGTGAAAAAATGCGAGACGCTTCGGGAAAGTAATTATGTTATTAGTCGGCGATTTCCTTTAAATTTACCATTCTTCCCGCGATCAACATCTGAAAATGAACTTAACGTTAGCCTGAAATGATAAGTAAAGAATCTACATTTCAAGACGAGAGTGTGAGTTGCGTTGCAGAACGACCCATCAGCCTATTAAAAATTCATATTCTAACGATACAAGGATACAAATCAAGAGTTGGTTTGCACTTACGTATTTTCTTAATTCGGGTCCGTAACAAAATAAAATGCACGACTGGGTCGCACGTACTTGCTCTTATGTTCAAGACATTGCGAGTTTAAGAAAATTGTATATACAAACATGGAAATTATGAGAGAAAAATGTAGAGAAGCATGAAATACGACATTTAAATTAGCTAAAACAACTCTTTTGACAGTTTGAGGTGAAAAAAGTATGCCATCTTAATTAATGATGGAATATGATTGTATGGGAAAAAAAATTTAAAATCGTTGGAGTGGTTTTTTCTTAAATTAATTTTTTATATATAAAACTCTTAAAACATTTTTAAGAACAAATTTTGGTATGCAGATTTAAACTATATATTTATGTGTATATAAAAACAAAATTTGAAAAAAAAATTGTCAACCCGTTTTTGAGATATCGAATTTTCAAAAAAAAAGTTTGAAACTTTTTTTAAAAATCCAAAAACTTTTTTTTTTTAAATTTTGATATACAATATTATTTAGTCTTATCTGAAATTTGTATATAAAAAAATTCATTTAAATCCGTTAAGCTGATAACGAGAAAACTCAAAATAAAAAAATACGTTCTATGACAGGTACTACTAATAGTTGCTATGTGTAAAATCTTATAATTTTTGATGGTAGATCGTACTAATTTTAGTATATGAAAAAAGTTTAATCAAAATCGTAGGAGTCGTTTTCAAGCAAAAAATATTTTCCTTTGCGGTTTTTTCACTTTTGTATGGAAGGTACCGTTATTTTTTCATAAATGTAAAATTTTTTCTAAAAATATTTTAGAGAGTACTAAAAAAGTCTTAAATATCGAGTTTCAAAAAAAATCTATGCTGCCGTTTTCGAAATATTTGATTTTCCAAAAAAAATTTTGAAATATTTTTTAAAAATCCAAAAAATATTTTTTCAAAAATATTGGTACACAAAAATATTAACATTTTTTGGAAGCTTCTGTATAAAAAAAATAATTGAAATCGGTCATACCATTTTGAAGAAAATCAAAAATTAAAAAAATGGTTCCTTGGGAGGTACCATTAATAACCATTTTTGAAAAATGGTTTTCCACCCAAAGAAAGCCTTTACTAAAATAAATTTACTGAATTTTTTTTAAGAAAAGTTGTCGAGCCGTTTTTGAGAAGAATACGATTATAAAAATTTGCCAAAAAAAATGTATGACAGGTACCGTTATTTTTGGTTCTAAAAAAAAATGAAAAAAACCTGTCGGCAGAATCACCAAAAACCACTATGTACCAAGTTTGAAGAAAATCGATCGAGCCGTTTAGGCTGTAGATGAAAAGACAGACAGACAGACAGACAGAATTGTGCCACTCACTTTTTTGGTGTTCTCTATCATCGTAATATCATGTTTGATTGTTATCTCAAATTTTTTTCTTGCACGAATCCAAAACTTGCCTTATAGTACCTATAATCGCAAGTAAAAATCATATTCTAAGGATACAAGGATACAAATCAAGAGTCGGTTTACACTAACGTATTTTCTTAATTCGGGTCCGTAACAAAGAAATTAATTATTCTTAAAAATTAATTATTCGTTAAACTGAACCATCACTGTATTTATTTTTGTGAATATGAAATAAAATTAAAAAAACAAAACGGTTAACTCGTTTTTGAGACATCGATTTTTTTTTAACTCAACAATAATTTTGAAGAACAATATTATTAAATATTGTTTGAAAATTTTAATTAAAAATGAATCGAAATCCATTCAGCTGATAATCAGGAAATTCAATATACAAAAAACGTTCTATGGGTAGATAATATCAATACTCAATTGCTGAGTGTAAATTTATATAATTTTTTGTAGCAGGTTGCAATAATTTAAGCATAAGTTTGACCAAAATTGTAGGAGCCGTTTTTGAGAATAAAAATATTTGCCTTTACGGTTCTTCAACATTTGTATTATTTCTTAATATATTCTAAAAGTTAGGTTAAAAAAAAAAACAATCGAATATTTCGTTTTTAAAATAGCTACGAATTTAGTTTTTTAAAAAAATTCGGAATGTTTTTTAAATATCGAAAAAAATAAAATACTAATTAATTTTTGTACAAGCTTCAGTACAATACAAATTCCAAAAATTAGTTGAACACTTTAAAGAAAATTGAAGTTATAAAAAAGGTTAAGTGTGAAGTACCATTTATGTTTAACCATTTTTGGAGAACTTGTTTCTATACTCAAAGGTAGCCTTTACCAAAAGTAATTTATTGAAATTTTTTAAGAAAAGTTGTAGAGCCGTTTTTGAGAAAAAAAAACGAAAAAAGTTTGAAGAAAATCGATCCAACCATTTAGGCTGAAATACAACAAACAAACAGACTGACAGGTAAACAGAACTGTGAGAACAATTCGTCTTCCTTTTCATCGTTTGTTCAAAACCATCGAGTCCAAATTTTTAGACAAGAATTTTAATTTTTATTTTATTGTCGATTTTTTTCTTCAAAATTTTGCATAATTAAGTGCTACTTTTTCTCAATATTCAATGCTCTTATTAATTATTAGTCAAATACTGAAAACCAGGAGCAAAAATCTTTCTTATCTTATGAGATATTGAAGAAAAACGAAAGGTCTGTATTCGAGGTTTTCTTCATTTCCCATGAAGTGCAGTAGTGCGTCAACATCTCATATACTGTGTTTGTTGAAAATAAAAACAGAATCTAGCACGTTACAGTGTTCACCAACACTTTCTCCCTTAACTCTGCTCTAAAGGCAGACAAAAGAAGTAACGCAAGCTTATCGAATCTCATTGAAATGTCTGTGATCACAGCTACCTACTTTACTCTTAGCTTTCAGAGCGAAATGTATAGCAACTCAGACCATACTACTTTGCTCTCACCAAGTATACATTCTGCTTTATATTTGATTGAGGACAATGTTGTATGTTGCAGAACGCCCGATGTCTGTGCTGATCAGTTTGGCAAAACCCGAGTTAAATGAGTTTTTACTACCCCAAATTGGATGATATACAGCCATAGAATTAGAAACAACAATTCTAAACGCACTTTGTCAACCATAATATTTTTTGTAAGCACCAGCTTGCGTGGCTTGTGTCGTTGGTCTTTGACAGGTGACATGTTTGTTCTAAATATGAGTTTCCTTGAACGCGAACAGTTTATAAAACACCGTTATTTTAGAAAATTCATTTATAGTCGACATTTTAGCTGGACACGAAATTAGAAACGACAAAAGAATTGGTAAATTAAAAAATAAAGAAAATTATTATCAATGTGAGTTGATTGTTTTCATTTTTTTTTTGATTATTGTTATAATATTAATATTAATTAATTAAAAATACAGCGACGAAAATGGGCCAAAATAAGTCTTGTAATCCAGAACTCCGGAAGCTCATAGTGCAGTGCTATCAAAACGAAAACGAGTCAATTGATTCCATAGCAAAAAGATTTAGTTGCTCGAAAAAGATGGTATTTGATGCTGTTCAAGTCAATAAAAGGTCTGGCAGCTTTGAAAACCCAAAAAGAAAACCAAAAGATCGAAGATCCACGTCAAAAGAGGACAGATTGATATGCCTAATTAGCAAAGCTGATCCTTTTTTGACTTCTGCAAAAATAAAAGAAGTTGTTTCGCCCCAATTGGGTCAAGAGCTATCAGCTAGAACCATAAGGTGCCGATTTCTAGAACATGGGCCACGTTGATGCATTGCCAGGAAAAAACCACATGTTTCCAAAAAGATTTGAAGAGGCGTTTGATGTTTGCTAAGCTTCACGCAAATAAAGCCATGGGATTCTGGAAAAACATACTTTGGAGTGATGAATCCAAATTTAACTTGTTCGGGTCAGATGGTTAAGTGCAAGTTACACGCCCTCAGAAGAAGGAATTGGATCCTTAATATACTTTAAAGACCGTTAAGCATGGAGGAGGAAACATAATGGTTTGGGTCGCGTTCTCGTGGCATGGAGTTGGCCCAATAGTAAAAATAAATGGTCGAATGGACCAACATATTTATAAAGGCATCTTGGAAAATGTCATGGAGCATTATTCATTTGCACACATGCCCATTAGTTATGTTTTCCAGCACGATAACGATCCAAAGCATACTGCACGGATTGTTAAGCAGTGGTTTTTTGATACAAAAACTAATGTTTAGGATTGGCCCGCCCAAAGTCCAGACTTGAATCCTATCGAGAACTTGTGGGCAGACGTGGAGAGAAGGCTAAAGTCCAAGAACCCAAAAAATTCTGAGGAACTTTTTGAAAATATAAAGGAGGTCTGGGAGAGTATACCCCCATCAAGATGCCGCGCCTTGGTAGAAAGTATGCAGGCAAGATTAGCTGCAGTGACAAAAAATAAGGGATTCCTTACAAAATATTAATTTTTCATCGAACATTTTTATGAAATACCAATTTTTTCTTTGCGTTTCTAATTGTATGGCCAGGTGCGATTTGGGTTAAATAAATAATATTAATTTTCTACTGTTAGTGTCACGCTTTTATTTTTTATAAAATGTTCAGAAGTGTACTATATGTCATGGTCTATTAAAAGAACCACTAACCAACCTCAATAAATTTCCTAAAAAAAAGTTATGCAATTTAACATTGTTACAAAATTCTTGTTTCTTATTCTATGGCCACCACTGTAGATGTGATCGATATAATGTTCTAAAACGACAGCACAACGTGCCAGACAGCTTATGTTTCCTCAAAAGACATTCTAACGTGAATTGGCCACCATGGTCGTGCGGTTCGATCTTATTTTAGGCTTTTCACGTGAGGTTTTCTGAGGTTGCAGGTTTATTCCAATGAGCCACAATCAACTGATGCTCTCAAAGTCAACATATTAAAGGCTATCGTTAAAATCCAGCTAGGAATATGTGTCAAATGCATTGAAAATTTGACCTCTCAGATCCATGCCACCGTGCGAAGCTGCGGCCAGGCGAATACTTTGAACAGTGTCATATTCCATACATAACGGCATATGATGGCCTTTCAAAACATACCTAATATGTAAGAATTTCGTTAATACCACACACAGCTTGTTTTATTCCATTTCAAAATCGACCTGCCCTAATACTCCAAGAGCCAGAGCAAAAAAAGTAGGTTCATAATGCAATTTATTACGGAATAGATTTTTTGATGGAATATGTTCAGGGGTGTCCTCCCAATGTAAATCCAAGTTGGCGCAAGCGTCAGCCGCCATCTTGGAAAACGCGTTTTATCAAATATCTCGTGAAACGAGAACCGTACGAATGTAATAGTTAATATTTTTTTGAGAACTGATGTTCCATTCTCTTATTTGATTTTTAAAATGAAGTAATTATTCTGAAAAGTTTTTTGAGAAATATGGTTTTAAAGTCAATATTTTTGAAAAAATTGTGAATTTTTTTTAAGTCGAATGCTTTTGAAATAACTTTAAAATTTATATTCTGTACAACTTTTCACAACAACAACTTGATTTAAACAGCAAATAAAAGAATGGAACGTTACGATAACGATCCAAAGCATACTGCACGGATTGTTAAGCAGTGGTTTTTTGATACAAAAACTAATGTTTAGGATTGGCCCGCCCAAAGTCCAGACTTGAATCCTATCGAGAACTTGTGGGCAGACGTGGAGAGAAGGCTAAAGTCCAAGAACCCAAAAAATTCTGAGGAACTTTTTGAAAATATAAAGGAGGTCTGGGAGAGTATACCCCCATCAAGATGCCGCGCCTTGGTAGAAAGTATGCAGGCAAGATTAGCTGCAGTGACAAAAAATAAGGGATTCCTTACAAAATATTAATTTTTCATCGAACATTTTTATGAAATACCAATTTTTTCTTTGCGTTTCTAATTGTATGGCCAGGTGCGATTTGGGTTAAATAAATAATATTAATTTTCTACTGTTAGTGTCACGCTTTTATTTTTTATAAAATGTTCAGAAGTGTACTATATGTCATGGTCTATTAAAAGAACCACTAACCAACCTCAATAAATTTCCTAAAAAAAAGTTATGCAATTTAACATTGTTACAAAATTCTTGTTTCTTATTCTATGGCCACCACTGTAGATGTGATCGATATAATGTTCTAAAACGACAGCACAACGTGCCAGACAGCTTATGTTTCCTCAAAAGACATTCTAACGTGAATTGGCCACCATGGTCGTGCGGTTCGATCTTATTTTAGGCTTTTCACGTGAGGTTTTCTGAGGTTGCAGGTTTATTCCAATGAGCCACAATCAACTGATGCTCTCAAAGTCAACATATTAAAGGCTATCGTTAAAATCCAGCTAGGAATATGTGTCAAATGCATTGAAAATTTGACCTCTCAGATCCATGCCACCGTGCGAAGCTGCGGCCAGGCGAATACTTTGAACAGTGTCATATTCCATACATAACGGCATATGATGGCCTTTCAAAACATACCTAATATGTAAGAATTTCGTTAATACCACACACAGCTTGTTTTATTCCATTTCAAAATCGACCTGCCCTAATACTCCAAGAGCCAGAGCAAAAAAAGTAGGTTCATAATGCAATTTATTACGGAATAGATTTTTTGATGGAATATGTTCAGGGGTGTCCTCCCAATGTAAATCCAAGTTGGCGCAAGCGTCAGCCGCCATCTTGGAAAACGCGTTTTATCAAATATCTCGTGAAACGAGAACCGTACGAATGTAATAGTTAATATTTTTTTGAGAACTGATGTTCCATTCTCTTATTTGATTTTTAAAATGAAGTAATTATTCTGAAAAGTTTTTTGAGAAATATGGTTTTAAAGTCAATATTTTTGAAAAAATTGTGAATTTTTTTTAAGTCGAATGCTTTTGAAATAACTTTAAAATTTATATTCTGTACAACTTTTCACAACAACAACTTGATTTAAACAGCAAATAAAAGAATGGAACGTTACCTCTCTGAGAAATTTCCTATTTAATTTGAATGATGCACCGTTTATGAGATATTTGATAAAACGCGTTTTCCAAGATGACATGACAACTGACGCTCGCATCCTCCCGCCCCGGCAACTTAAATTTACATTCAAGGGACACCCCTGAACATATTCCACCAAGAAAATCAGTTCAGGAATTATTTTCATAAAAAAGTAGGTACCCGGCTCTTTGCCTATAACACAGTTTACAAAATTTTGGGTCATGGTAGGGCCCTTAGAAAAAATATATTTTCTAGACTAGTTTTGGGTCACTGAACACGAAAACCAAAATTATTTTTTTTTCAAAGAATCTTTTTCGAGATATGCGCAAAAATCATTTTCTCAGCTATTTTTCCAGATAGAGCCATAATGCTCGTAAACGACTTAGTTAATTTACATAAAATGTGTATTTTCTGAATCATCTGATCTGTCATCTTCCGACGATGCTCTGTTTGTATAAGTCAGACTGAAATTTTATAAGTTACAGGCATTCAAAGTTTGAAAAACGAGTATTTTTGAAAAATTTCTAGTTTTTGGTTGCTCCATATGGATATAAAAAAAAAATTTCAAATAATTTTAAGGACTCAAGTAAAAGACAATCTTCTAAACGAAGATTTCAGCCAAAGTTTTTCAAAATCGAAGCCCCTAAAATCAAAATTCTAAGCCCTTAAATAAAGTTTTTGACAAAAAAAATGGTGACTAAGGTGATAAATCGGTGCCTCTTAGGCCATAAAAAAGGAGAATTGGACACACCAAACTTCAAGACCAATAATGACGTGATATATATAGTTGGAAAGGTATTTTTATGAACTACAATAGTTACTATAAGAGTCCATTTCAAATATCTACAGTGGTGGCCATAGAATTAGAAACAAGAATTTTGTAACAATGTTAAATTGCATAACTTTTTTTAGGAAATTTGTTGAGGTTGCTTAGTGGGTCTTCTAATAGACCATGACATATAGTACACTTTTGAATATTTTATAAAAAATAGAAGCGTGACACTAACAGTAGCAAATTAATATTATTTATTTAACGCAAATCGCACCTGGGGCCTTTAACACAATACATAAAGTGCTTGTTGAACAAGTAAAATTCAACAACTTTTTAAAATTTATGTAACACGAAACGACAAGTCTAGGAGAACTTAAACAATTGTTTTGGGTTCTTTCAACAAGTGGGAAATTTCATAAATCCATCGTTTCTGTAACTGGAAACAACAAGAATTCAACGAATAGAGAATAAACTTGTTGAATAGTTGATAAATTTCAACTGACCGTTGCGGACTTGTTCGAAGTCAAGTTAGAAATAAACACTTGCAGTAGTGTTTATCAAGTGATGGAATCGGGAAGATTGCTTAGAATTTATTTATTGGTATAATTATTTGATTACAAAATGTTTTAATTTCTATTCTGAATCGAACAATGATAATGAGAATCAAAAATAGACAAACATATTCAAAGAAAAAATTGTTTTTGAAATAGAGCCACATGTGTTTTCCGTGTGTGGTGCCTAAAATGTTGATAACATTTCATCGTCACTTCATAAGCAAACTAATGTAAGTCAAAATGTTGATGTTTTAAGTTAAGTATACATAAATTACCGTAAAAAATACTTTTACTCTGTCAAACCGGCATAACTTTATCCCTTATACTGACAGCTAGAGAAGGTAAACGTCATTTTGCAGTTTCGGTAACATGCCTGATTTTTTTCCCAGCAGAATGAAATTTCTATAGTTTTGTGTCAGTCGTTTGAAAAATTATATGATAGGTAGGAATTTCCTCGAAAAGTGACACTTTTTGCTTTGTGTCTTTATACTGCCAAAATTTGATCAAGAAAATAATTTGATTTTACTTCATATTTTAGATTCCCTATTAATCAATTTTGCATTTAGAAGCTATTGGTTACTCTAACAAGAAGTAAGTTGTATCAATGCAAAAGAATAAAGCCTAAGACTTAATTAATAGATATTTCTAGACAACAATAAATTTCAAATAGGCTCAACTTTACACATAAAATGGCTTTTCATATTTAAATGATTGAACTACCTTACCAAAGATCATTGCAATATTAGAAGTTATTTTTTGTGGAAAGTTGGGCCTATTTGAAATTTGTTTTGGCTAGAAATATTAATTAAGTCTTGAGCTTTATTTGTCCATCAAAATAATAAATGATTTTGCTTTCTAAATTTCTGAAAATCAGTCATTTCAATAATGTCTTTCAATGATAGCTATAACTGGCGCCTTAGTTAAAAGCAAAACAGCACTTTTTTAAAACAAATTTTCATTTTTGGTTTCTAAACTTGTAGCTTTTTTGATGCAAAATGGCACAAGCCTTAAACTTTTTCTTAAAAAACAGCTTTCTTAATAACATTAATATACGATTTAAAATAAACAAAACAACTAATAAATTTTCATTAAAAAACTTCATACAAATTAATTTTTAAATAAAGAAAAACTTCAAATGTCATTTTGCTTTTGAAGCGACCAAATAACGTTCACCCACTAATAAAAGCCAAGCGCCGATTAAGATAAAATGTTTTTTTTTTTCAGAAACCTAACGACGCATCTTGTAAGAATTACTTGTTGAACTGGTTCAACAAGTCGAGGGAAATTTTTTAACTTGACAACTGTTCCGGTTTTCATTGAGATACAGAAATGATTTTCACTTGTTGAACAAATATAGTTGAACAAGTAATTGTTGACTAGTTGACTTGTTGTTCTGTGTTATAGGCCCCTGGCCATACAATTAGAAACGCAAAGGAAAAACTGTTATTTCATTAAAAATGTTCGATGAAAAATTAATATTTTGTAGGGAATCCCTTATTTTTTGTCACTGCAGCTTATCTTGCCTGCATACTTTCTACCAAGGCGCGGCATCTTGATGGGGGTATACTCTCCTAGACCTCCTTTATATTTTCAAAAAGTTCCTCATAATTTTTTGGGTTCTTAGACTTTAGCCTTCTCTCCATGTCTGCCCACAAGTTCTCGATAGGATTCAAGTCTGGACTTTGGACGGGCCAATCCAAAACATTAGTTTTTGTATCAGAAAACCACTGCTTAACAATCCGTGCTGTATGCTTTGGATCGTTATCGTGCTGGAAAACATAACTAATGGGCATGTGTGCAAATGAATAAGGCTCCACGACATTTTCCAAGATGCCTTTATAAATATGTTGGTCCATTCTACCATTTATTTTTACTATTGGGCCAACTCCATGCCACGAGAACGCACCACAAACTATTATGTTTCCTCCTCCATGCTTAACGGTCTTTAAAGTATATTTAGGCGTCAGTTATAGCTATCATTGAAACTCATCATTGAAAATTTTAATGATTGATTTTGAGACGTTAAGGAGGCAAAATCAGTTATTATTTTAACAGACAAATAAAGCTTAAGACTTATTTAATATATTTAGCCAAAAAAATAATTCAAATAGGCCCAACTTTCTACATAAAAAGACTTTTCTTATTTCAATGATTGAACTACCTTACCAATGATCATTGAAAAATCAAAAGTCAATTTTTGTGGAAAGTTGGGCCTGTTTGAAATTTTTTTTTGACTAGAAATATTAATTTAGTCTTGAGCTTTAATCGTCTATCAAAATAATGAATGATTTTGCTTTCTAAACGTCTCAAAATCAATCATTAAAGTTTTCAATGATGAGTTTCAATGATAGCTATAACTGGCGCCTTAGGATCCAATTTCTTCTTCTGAGAGCGTCTAACATACATTTTACCATCTGACCCGAACAAGTTAAATTTGGATTCATCACTCCAAAGTATGTTTTTCCAGAATCCCATGGCTTTATTTGCGTGAAGCTTAGCAAGCATCAAACGCCTCTTCAAATTCTTTTTGGAAACATGTGATTTTTTCCTGGCAATGCATCCACGTAGCCCATGTTCTAGAAGTCGACGCCTTATGGTTCTAGCTGATAGCTCTTGACCCAATTGGGGCGAAACAACCTCTTTTATTTTTGCAGAAGTTAAAAAAGGATCGGCTTTGCTAATTCGGCATATCAATCTGACTTCTTTTGGCGTGGATTTTCGATCTTTTGGTTTTCTTTTTGGGTTTTCAAAGCTGCCAGTCCTTTTATAGACTTGAATTGCACCAAATACCATCTTTTTCGAGCAACTAAATCTTTTTGCTATGGAATCCATTGACTTGTTTTCGTTTTGATAGCACTGCACTATGAGCTTCCGGAGTTCTGGACTACAAGACTTATTTTTTGCCAATTTTCGTCGCTGTATTTTTAATAAATTAATATTAATATTATAAAAATTTAAAAAAAACTGAAAACAATCAACTCACATTGATAATATTTTTTTTTATTTTTAAATTTACCAATTCTTTTGTCGTTTCTAATTTTGTGTCCAGCAAAAATGAATTTTCTAAAATAACGGTGTTTTATAAACTGTTCGTGTTCAGGGAAACTCATATTCAGAACAAACATGCCACCTGTCAAAGACCAACGACACAAGCCACGCACGCTGGTGCTTACAAAAAATATTATGGTTGATAAAGTGAGTTTAGAAATGTTGTTTCTAATTCTATGGCCACCACTGTATGTGAAAAAAGTTATTCGCTAGTTAAGGATAGTTAGGATAGATACAAATTAGTCTAGAAAATATATTTTTTCTAAGGACCCTACCATGACCAAAATTTTGTAAACTAGTGTAATTGGAAGACCCTGTTATGCTTAAAGTTTGGAGGTACAGTTCCAAGAGAAATAATTGTAAAACGAATTGTAAGCGAAGATGTCACGAATTCACACATTAGTTAAGATTGTATACGTGATGCAGGCACACTGCACTTCAACTTGCATAAAATGATACAATTTCATGAGAAACCCATAAGAACAAAAGACTTCAATTAAAAAATTCTTTTTTATATAAAAGTGATAAAAGTATAAAGATTATCCTATCTTCATGAAATTTGGCACACATATTTTGAAAATGAATCACTCTAATGAATATACAAGAGGATTAATATTTTAATAACCTCTATAAAGATCTTGAGACCAATCCTGATTCGATTTTTTTGGCACAGTCTAAGGCAAGTACATATTACCATAAATTAGTTCTAATCCATGGAGAAAGCCCAACATTTCGGATTAGCTTTTGCACGTTTGGCCCATAACTCTCTGGCATTGGAATCAGTTTCAAAAGAATGTATACGTTCATGCTGTTGAACCTAAAATCAACAAAAATGTGTCATACCTCGTTGTACTTCACTTTGTTAAAACTTAAATTGCAGTTAAGGTGCAGGTGGTGGGATTTGAGTGGTATTACGCAAACACGAAGAATGTACGTTTGAAATTAATAAAAAAAAACAAAAATGAATAGGGGGGCACTAAATAAAAGTTGTTCAATATTTGATATATCTACAACTTTAGTCATAATAATTTCATTGATATCAAAACAAATATACGACTCCGATGCAATCACTTTTAATTTAATAAAGAGCTATTTGCAAAATCGCTAGAAATTGTGGAGCCCTCATTTTGAAAAAGAAAAGAAATAAGTGTTTCAAATGATTTCAACTACAAGTACATGATTTTCCTTCCGAACAATGCATGCAATGTTAAATGCCTATTTTCACTTCCCAAGAAAAATAACTGTTGAAATCGGATAAAAACTGGATGAGTTTCAGATTATTTTCGGCAAAAAGTAACAAATAATTGTTTCTTGGACGTAAAATGTTTTTGGAGTATATAGAATTTCAATCACACCATGTTTTTCTTTTTAAAGGGCCTACACTACAACTTCTACCAGGCCTCGGTAAAAGTTAGCATTCCCTGTTGCTAAGCGTATTAGATTATAATTTGCTAAAGCTAATGGACGAGAAAGGATTCTGCTCCAACCAACATCATACTGAATATATTATGATTCTTAGACGTTCTTTGAAGCTTATGTCACTGAGCTGATATGTCTTTTTTCCTTCATGAAACTCCAGTTCATATCCACATAGTCAGTAGATACTTGTAACCAGAAGGCTATCTCACAACGAACAGCTCATCAGGATGTCATATTCGGATAAATCCCTTTCAAGCAGTCTCATATTATGCCTCACATTTAAATTCGCATTAATTAATAATCCCATCCACTCTGATAACCCCCATTGTAATATGCTTTCTTTTTTGTTGCAACACTATAATATTTATATTGAATAATCGATTTACAGCCGTAATTTACTGTTCTATTGTATATCGTTAATGAAATCAAAAGAGTTTAATACCTTAAAAATATATACGGAAAGCGCCCTTTAATTAAATATTCGCGATAGAATAAATAAATATCCGATTTTCTGTATACGAGTGTATAATGCAATTTTAATTAATAGCTTAACTGTGCAATTTATGTATATTATTTGGCCATCACAGACAGGATCATTATCATTGACAAACAGTCGGTGTTAAAAGTTAACGCTTTCAATATTTAAAGCTAAATTATATATTTCTTGACGTTTGTAAGAGTAATGCAACGGTATTTTATTGGTCCTTGTTTTTTTTTGTGGTTTGTGTGGAAGACTAGAGCTTTCATCTACAAGTTGTCAAATATTGACATTGAATACTTCTCGATTGCTCGGGGCTAAAGTCGTCAATATTGTCGAGGAAAACAAAGACTAGACCTTGATATTTCTTGTTAGTACTATTGGTACTATTGGAGGAATAACATATGCCTACTTAAATCAAAAAGAGTTTGTATATATAGATATAGACACAGGACATAATATGGTCTTATTTCTCATTAAAATTAAATATTGTGACATATTTTTTATGACGTTATCGGTCATCTTTATTTATGATAGTGACAAACCGCTTAAAAATAAAGGGATATCCCTCGGAACCTACTGTAATATATATTTATAATCAAAAAAAGCAAAAACACTTTGCAAAATCACACAAGCCATATTTATCTTAAACAGTTGCTAAATATGATATTGATTACGTAATTAGCCTACGTAAATACTTTTTCCGAATTTATGTATGTATAATGTATATCTGGTATGTATAATATGTATGTACTGTACATATACATGTGTATGTCTATCGGATGTGTCCTGTATGTGCGGACTAATATTAAATATGCATGAATTGGACATTATGATATTCCAAACATTTTATTCCCGGAAGTCCAGAACTTTGGACAGTTGCTATCAAGAGGGGAGGGATACTTTATCCTTACTTGTATATAGATGTTATTACATGTGGATATAGTCTTGTCTTCGTTTACTTCAATACGAGTAAGTTTCGCCTGCCCGAAATTTGACGACATGACTGAATGTTTCCGAATAATGCAGACCTCATTTCTTGGGCCTTGTATCGACAACGTTACCACCCAGTGGGAAATATCGTCCTCAATGAAATTTATTGCTGAAATAATCAATGAATTCACTTGCCAAATCATAAGAGAAACGACATGCAATGATTTAGGAGGTGAAGAGTAATGCTAAGTTTCCTCAGTTCGTAGCTTTGATTCCACTTTCTGCTTTGTGTTTATGAAACTACCCTTTATTTCGGTGAATTTAAAAGGGAAAAGTATGTGATGAAAAATTTGTGGAAAAGTAATGTACAAGATCATCAGTTCATTGTTTGAATCCACTCATCTGCTTTGTAAAGTGTAGATGGCGAGAACAAAAAAAAAAAAAACAAATGTGAGTGAAACTCATGGTGAATTATAATCGATGATTCCAACGATGAATAGTAATACACAAAGTAGTTTATAATTTTTTGGCAACTATAAATTCTCATTTTGTTAAATACAGTTCACAGTGACTTTCTGTAAAAAAGTCCATGTAACACGAACTGAAGTCAATAGAAATTGCGTTTGTGAAAACGTCAAAAAATTTTGATTTGAAATGGAAACAACTTTTTGGTTTGTTTTCATTTTAAAATAAAGGGTGCATTACCGATGGGATTTAGTAAACAATACAAATGGGAGGATGAAATAGATGAAAAAGATACTACCACTAACCTGTTGATTTCATAACTGAATTTTCATTAGATTTTTCATCGAAATGACTGAACTGATGAATAAGCTGAATACCCGTATGTAGTGAATTCACAGATTATGCAATCACCATGTTTTTCATCACCTGGGTCGGTGAATAAACAACTTCCATTGAAGTAGTGAATTCGTTATTGAATTTTCATCGAGAAAGTGGCATGTGCTTCCGGCCAATGACACGCCCATGTTAAATTTATCAAAGGAATAAGCTGAAAAGTGGTAGGTACAGCTTCCATTCCTCAAGGAAAAAGCAAGTTTTTCCTCAATGATTTTTTAATTTTTCCCGCTGAGCATCTACTGATATTTTTACCTTGTACATTCATTCAAGCCTTCCTTTCTTTGGATAAACTTAACAGCTTCCAGGTGCTATTTTGAAGGAGACTAGATATCCTTTCATGCAAAATATTTTATATATCTCTGCTCATGGAGACTGCGCTGTTTTCTAGTAACTAAGAGCTGCGATAATTTGGACCGAAAAAGTAAAGCCCCCAAACCAAAACATTTAAATGCTTACTGACACGTGGAAAACTTGATATTTTAGTTTTCCTTGTTTAAGATTTTTACACCATGCCGCTCTTTCAAAAATCATAACTTTTGAAAAGTTATAAAATTTCCAAGGCTATAAATATAGTAAGTTTTACGGAAATTCCTTTACAAGAAGTTTCGGAATCGTTGGCTAAAACAAGATTTTCTCAGAAAAAAGAACTAATAATTATTACAGTAACATACTCAGAGAAAAAAGTTGGTATAGTTTACTAATTTCTGGTCAATTACACCTGATTTTCATGTTGTTATTTTTCAACTCGGTATATCAGGTTAACTGTTTAACCAGATAACTGATTTTAATACCGTGTTAAATAAAAGATGGCTACTGGTAATATCTGCTCGACATCTTGTTTAATTAACATTGTAATCCTGGAAATGTTACCTGCAAATATAGTTAATTCAACATAACTCAATATGCAATGTCCTGTAAATTTAACAAGAATATCTATAGTTAATTTAACAGGTTTCAATGTTAAATCAACCCTAATTCATGAATCTATACGTCTAAGAGCCGTCTCTTGAGCTGCCTATTGCTCAACTCGTTAAGCATTATTTTGAAAGTACATATAGAAATTTAATATATATTTATTTTAATTTAAAAATAATTTGTGATACTAACTTCAATTTTCAACTTGGAACCTTTCACACACGGAGATAGCACTCATCCACTGGGCCAAATCACTACACAAAAAACTGGTGCCAAATATCAATACCTAACTTGAAACTCATTGGATGACTTGGGTGTGTGTTTAAGCACTAGTGTCACGTTTAAATGAACTGGTGGAGTGCTACTTTAATAGGAGACCAGGTTTAATTCAAATCGTTTTACTTGAATGGTCTGTGTGTGTGCGTTTCAGCACTGGTGTCACGTTGAGGCCAGGTTAAAATACAACAGGTAAAAATAACCACATTAAATGTTAATTCAACCTGATATGTGGTAAAACAGAAATTCATAACATACAGTGTTAAAAAACATGAACTCGGTTAAAGTGAACACAATATTCTTGGTAAAATTTCTTATTTACAAGAATTTAGTGTTAAAATAAAAGACCATCTTTTTAAATCAACCTGAATATGGTAAGAAGGTTCACCAGGTTGATTTTACACTGAAAAAAAGGTTACTGAAATCAGGTAAATTTCTGAAATGTCTGTAACTTTATATGGGATTGTGCACCTCGTGAATTTAACAAGATCCAGGTTAATTATTTACCTGACGTTTTTCTCTGAGTGCACTGAAACACAGAGACACAGCAAGGTTGGTTTAAGACTTGGTTGGTAGAGTTACATCATTTCATTATACCTGAGCGCTGTCGTAGGAACCGCAGAGTTTTCGATCCAAATTCACCAATATTACTCTATTCACAAAATTACAACGAAATATAATTTAAAGAAAATTAAATTTTAGTCAACTTCGATGAAACTATGTACAAGCATCGTTAATTAAAATACATACAAATTTTAAAATACTTTTTTAAAACTTAAATTTAATTTCGTCCAGTTATTGATTTTGGCGCCCTATGCCCCAACCGGGGTTACAGGACTTGATGATGATGATGATGATTGATTTAAAGTAAAATGGTAAATGACATAAACAAATGACAAAATGAACAAGAGAAAAGTAATAATAGTCCAGTCAATAAAGGTTTTCACCTTAAAAAAAATTCAACAGTTTTGAAACTAAGCACACTTATTCAGAATGGTCTAGTCATGAAGTGTAAAAAAGTCCCCATGAATCTGAGGCGAGCTCTAGCGGCAGGAACTTGCAACATTTTTACTTTTTTGTTTTTCGTTTTTGTCTTAGAAATTATTTGTCCTATCAAAAAAAAAATTTGAAATAGAAAGATAGCTTATGAAATTCTCTTCAATATTGATCATGACCAAAATTTCAATATCTCTTATAGTTAAAAAGTTATTTGGCGCCAAAAACTGATACTTTTTTAAATTGGCTCAGAAGTGCTACATTTTGTATTCTTATGTATGAAACGCGGTACTAGGACAAACGGTTTGAGGGTTTATAATATAATCGGCACTCAGGCATTAACCATAACAAGAATGACGTATGCATTTACAAAATAGTGCTCCACTTCTATACCGTCGCAGATCCAGAGAAGAATTTGAAGGGGGGGCACACATAATTTTTTCTTATACAGAAACTTTAATTTATACAAGGTGTCCGGTAATCATTGCATAATCCTCAAACGGCGTATTGCCCACTTTATGACTGCTCTGGAACCGGAAATAAAAATGGGCTATCCAAAGCGTACTCAAAATATGAGAATTTTTTCGTTCAGTGCATTTATTTTTTACTTACTTGATGTTTTTGAGTACCACGAATACAAGTGGATGAATTCCATCGATTTTCTTTTGCAGCAATTTTCAACACTATTGGTGCCAAAACATTATTGGTAAAAAATTTTATAAGCTCTTGGACTTTTTTTTATTAAAAAAAAACAGATTTGTTTTAATTACAAAAATTGAAAAAAGAAAAATATCAAAAAGTTTAAGCATCTCTGGTATGAAAAAGTCGTATGGAAAAATTTGGCGAAACAAATGTAGATATCAGAATGGTATAATTTTTTACAGTATCTAGAGTAAATAGGTTATTATTATTGGAAACATGCACAAAGAGTGAATTTAATAAAATAATTTACTTCGTTACGTCTAGTCAATGAAAGAAAAAAAATGCCATCACCTCAAAAAAAATTCAACAGTTTTGAAATTTAGCAAATTTATTGAGAATGGTCTAGCGATGTTGTGTAAAAAAGTCTCCATGAATACGAGGCGAGCTAGAGCAGGAACGTGCAACATTTTAATTTTCTTTGTTTTTCGTATTTATCTTAGGAACTATTTTTCTTATCAAAAAATTTTATGAGAAAGAAAGATGGCTTATAAAATATTCTAAAACATTTCCATATCTCTTATAGTTAAAAAGTTATTTGGCGCCAAAAGTTGGTACTTTTTTAAATTTCCTTAAAAGCGCTACATTTTATGCTTAAGTATACGAAATACGGATCTGGTGCTAACGTTTTAAGGATTTATAATATATGATCGTAATTCAAGCATTCACCATGGCAAAAATGACGTATTTTTGTACATGTTTCTCTTAGAATACCTACAACAAAAAATAATTGAACCCATGAATCCCATCCTGCATGAATAAGGAGACAGCCGTGTAAAAAAAATATTATCGCCTTTGCTGCTTTCTGTAACTTGCTTTTGAGATTTCGGAAATAGGGTTTGGAGGATATATATATAGAAGATGTTGAAATATATGAACGGGCTTGGCAAAATCCTTGGGTGCTTGGACAGTAGAACGCTTAAAATGTTAGCGCTTTGAGTACAAAATGCAGCGCTTCTTAGGTAATTGAAAAAAGTACGAATTTTTGAAGCCATATAACTTTTTAACTATAAGGGATATGAAAATTTTGGATATAATCATTATTGTAGAGAATTTTATAAGCTATGTATACTTCTGTATCAGATTATTTTTTGATTAGACAAACAATTTCTTAGATAAACACGAAAAACCGAAAAATAAATATGTTGCACATTCCTGCCGCTGGAGCTCGCCTCGGATTCATGGGGACTTTTTTACACAACATCGCTAGACCATTCTGAATAAGTGCGCCGAGTTCCAAAACTGTTGAATTTATTTTGAGGTGGAGGCATATTTCTCACGTCGTTGGCTGGGCTATAATATTTTTTGATTCAAAATAGCTTTTTATGGCCTTTAGTCCTACAAATTGGCGTTTCGTTCCGCTTACTCACTTGAACTCATCAGTGACATAGTGAGGGCTTTGTCAGACGCAATTTGTTCTAAGTTCAGTTCAACTTACATGAATTTTTCAACGAAAATCCACTGAAAACTATATCCAACAAGATTAGAATTCCTAATCATTAAGCTGGAAGTTTTTTTGCCCGGGGCCAGGCATAGTTTCTATATAAGAAGGTTTTATAATACAAATTCTATATACTACTGAAATAAATCAGCCAAGTAGAAGACTTAGCATTAAGGATTGGACTTGTTGAATTATTGAGTATATTGAGTAAGCGGAACGAAACGCCAATTTGTAGGACTAAAGGCCATAAAAAGCTATTTTGAATCAATAATTCAACAAGTCCAATCCTTAATGCTAAGTCTTCTACTTGGCTGATTTATTTCAGTAGTATATAGAATTTGTATTATAAAACCTTCTTATATATAATATTTTTTCGAAGTAAATTTTGAGTCCGCGTTAAATTTTTTCACAAACGTTTTGAAGATACTTCGAAAAAATACGAAGCGCTCTTGAAATTCTATTTATTAAGCTTAAATATAAATTAAAAAGAGGTACAAAAACCTTAAAAATCTGACTTTGACGTTGGCCTAACTATGCAACGCTTAAAAAGTCGTGCATGCAAATTTAAAATTTGATTTCGAAAAAAATATTAGCATGTTGCACTTTAAAACTACGTTGAGTCTACTTTAAATGTTACAAAAATTGATTTCCATGTAGAATTGAATACGTTTCCATTTGAATTTAGGTTAGCTTATTGTTAAACCTTATTTGCAAATCAACAGGTTTTCTACGTGAAATAAAATAAAATAAAATAAAATATATAAATAAATTGGGTGGCGGAACAGTTCGTGGAGAACCAGGGCCTAGTGAGTTACAACTCTCAACCATTCCTGTGTGCGTGTTGTTGGCAGGAATGGAGGGGACCTACAGTTTTTTGCCGAGTCCGAATGAGAAGCACTTTTTCATGACAAGTATATTCTTGGAGGATTTGTCAGTTCCTCGCGAGAGACAGTACCTCGAATAAAACATTCTGTTTTTAGGTGGCACGGCTGGGAATTTAACCCACACCTTCGGCATGACAGTCCTACGCACTAACCATCATGCCACGAGGTACTACACGTGAAATTAAATATGATTCATTCATTGAATATTATTCAACTTTAAGTCAAACATTTATCTATTAGATTTTAAATTGCAGTTTTTTCCCTCAGTGTACCTTTTCTAAAAAGAGTTTTCTAAGCGTACAAGGCACCCAAGAAGAGAATAAAAACCTTTGAACCCGAGAACTGGGCCGCTCAAGGTTCTTTTGCTCCACCTCAGTCAGTCGTACTCTTATACGTTATACGATACCCGTCACCAAATCACAGTCTCAACAACAATAAAGCCTTACAAAATGTAACAAAGAAAGTCAATAAATAAGGTTGTTGAAACTTGTTGTGGTAAATTTACCGCAACAACCTGCCTTTCTGTGTTTTAAAAAACCGTTTTTCACTTTGAACTTTGAACAACCTGCCTTTCTCTGTTTTAAAAAACCCTTTTTCACTTTGAACTTTGAATATTTTAAACGGTCTGACGTTTGACAGTGCAAACTATAGACTCAAATGGTCTAAGATTTCGTGATATGTGATCAGAGGAGCATTATCTAAGGAGGGGTGAGAACGAATTTCGGCTAAATTGATAACTCTCAAAGTTGCATTCATATTTTGTTTTTGGTGCACTTTTGTACACTAAAGCCCCGACTATGAACTGAGAGACTTTGAATTTTTGAATAGCCTTTACTCAAACTCTCGATGCCTATGCCTCTTTTTTGATACCACACCCACCCAAAATCTACTGTGGGCTCTCTCGCTCTATAAAACTCTAAAAGCTAAACAATAGTTAACAAAATATTATTCAAAACTAGGTATAAATATATGCGTGTACGAAAAAATACACTATTTGCCCTAAAGCTATTGCATTTAAAAGTAGGTTATTTTATTTCAAATTTTGTACCTTTATAATTCGACGCCAAATGTCGTTTCCAAATGTTTGCTTTTTGCTTTGAATATGTTTAGTTCATACGCCAAACATTTGAATATCATTTACTCTCACATTTCTAACCAACTCGATCTATGTATAAGAGCCCGTGCGTTAAATCCAACCGTGAATTTTATTTTGTTTCACCATTGAATAAATACAATATATATTTATTCAATGGTTTTACTCTATTCATAAAAAAAACAACTGTAACTTGAAACTTCTTGTTTTCATTCAAAATTCTTTTCTAGTGTCAAAAATAAAAAAGCTAAAAACTAAAAATAAAAAATGTGTCCATATAATAATCATCGACGCTACGGGACGGTTCGTCGTATAAAATCCCAAACGTTGTAAAAGCGATGGTATTGAGGATGTGTCCTTGTGTTTACAGCTGCCACTGGTGGAATATTAACTTTCCATCATTTATATTCATCAAAGTTACAAAAAATGGTAAAACTTCACGGAAGGATATTCATTGCATCATAGTTTTGTTTTTTATATGTATAAGAATACAGTTTTTGTTTCGAAAAACTTTTTGTATAGGTTAGGTAGTGTAGGTATATTTTTTTTTTGTAATTAAAAAAATGCATTTAAAATTCTGTTTAGCAAATAAACTGATGATTTTTTTTTCTCTCTTTTTCCTACATTTTTAGTATGGAAGGATCAGATTTGTGTTTCGAAGTTGTTCGCAGAGCAGTGGCAGGATTTGTTTATAGCGAAGCAGTAGCTTGGTAAGTAAATCTTTCTTATTGTTTTTTCTTCATAAAATTTTTGAAAAATCGAAATTCATAGTCATTATATGCGCCAAATTCTTGAGGCACTAAGATATTGCCACGAAAATGATATACTGCATCGTGATGTAAGGCCAGCTTGTGCCCTTTTAGCTACCGCAGATAACTCAGCTCCAGTCAAATTGGGTGGATTTGGTTCAGCCATACAGCTTCCTGGAGGCAGAGATACTATAGAAACTCATGGTAAATAATTATTCAAATACTCATTCATACCTTATTTTATAGAGTTATGAGCTTACAATATACAATAAATTGCGTTTGAGTGTTGCTTCAGTGAATTTTCATTAATTTTAAGGGTACAACATTTTGATTTTATTATATGGTGTGTGTTTTTTATTGTTTTGATGTGATGCCTGCATTATAGTCTTCAAATTGTTTTATTTTCAAAATCTATAGGAACATCCTTACATGAAATTGAGTGATTTTAAGATTTTCTTGAATTTTATAAATAAAAGTGTGCTTGAATTGAAGCATTTCAAATGCATTTTTAGTGAATTCCACCTGGTTGAAAAAAAAATTGTGAGTTCGAGAAGGTTTGCTTAACATATCATGGAACACAAAACTAAAGATATGTGTACAGTACATACATAATACATATTCCATAGGTTGATAAAAATTTAAGTATCATAAATTATATGTACCTGTTAGAGTGCCCTTTAAATACGTGATGAATGAATAAGGCTTATGCTGGAAACACACTTCCGATTTTCTGTCGCCGCAACTAAAGAAGCGGTCTCAACTCAATACAATTTCTTGGTCGCATGTGCGTTCATTCACGTTGTGGATCATGTGTTCTATTTTTTGCGACTAAATAATCGTGTGATTAAAATCGCAAGTGCGTTCCTAGCCTAAGGGTATAAGTGCAGTGCCACCTTAATATCTATTTTGCCCCCTCACTAGAGCTTAATGCGTCTACTTATTCCACAACTCATCGTCCAAGTTAGTTTCTTCAAGAAACTTCAGTATTTGGAGTACACCTACCTTTAGAGAGAATAGTTCGCCTTCCTCTTACTGGTGATTTTCCAGATGACTTTCTTTTTGTCTTTGATATGAACAATGGCTTTCCTCGTGATCATTGCAGAATCTGAATATGCACTGTTTTCTAGGACAAGAATGTGGAGGTGCCTATTTAACTTGCAGTGGCCTTTGTGGGTGGATGTCACACCCCCTGAAAGGAAAATTCCAAAATTTTCGATTTTTTTTCTTTCCAGTACTTCAAGCCCTAATGATCTACGAATTTTCATCGTTCTACAACAATCAGAAGCGCTCAATATGGTTTAAAAGAATTTTTGAGAATGTGGGTGGAAGCCACGCCCCTGAATGGAAAATTTTCTAATTTTTCCTTCTAAATACTTCAAACCCTACCAACCTACCAATGTTCATCATTCTACAACAATCGGAAGTGCTCCATATAATTTATAAGAATTTTTAAAAAAGTGGGTGGATGCCACGCCCCCTGAATACAAAATTGCAGATTTTCGATTCTTTCCCTTGTATGCACCACAAGGCCTACCGTTGTGCGAAATTTCAAGTTCCTACGATGTCGGGAAGTGCTCCATAATTTTGATGATCTGTCAGTCAGTTACGGGTTTTGCGACTTTTGAAGTCCTACATACCTCGGGAACTACTAATGCTAAAGAGTTCAAATTTGGTGAGCCACCTGTGTTTGATCAGCTCAGCAAATACTGCGAATTTGAAGTTTCTGACTTAATTAGTACTTTAGTTAAAGGGGGGTTTAAAATCGCCTGAGTTTGTTCCTGCAAAAAGGGTGTAGTGCCGCGAACTTGGCTGGGCACTACCGTGCCCTTTGATATGACCTTAGTGCTCTAAGTGCGTCCTGGCTATCTTACATGATTCCAATATTTTTCTAAGGCATTAACTTCTGCCTGAAAATGCAGGTATGGCAGACTTTACCATCGGTATGGAAGGTTTGGTTCTAGGCCCAAAAATTCCAGTCCCATTTTTTAAGAGTTTAGTTTACGTTTCGTCTTCTCAATCTTTTTTGCTTCTTAGCTCCGAATAAAAGTTCTTAACGAAGTTTTACCTTTTTACAATGTTATTTCTTGGAATGTCAAGAAAGTTCGATTCTGTGGACATGACGCGAATCCAGTCCTTTTCGCTGATACTAATGGTTTTCCACGTCCTAGTTCCCTCCTTTGCAAATCTCATGATGGCTCCCTTATTAGAATTATCTATCTATATTATAACCACGTGTATTGGGGTCAAGTAAAGAATGACTTTCATATCTTCTGTAGAGCAAATTTTAATTGCTCCCGTGTTGCAAATGCATGTGGGCCCTTGTCCCTTTTCTCTTACATATTATGAGAGCTTTTGCGGCTTGTCCGACAGTTCTTATTTATAGTTTATTTCCTCACCAGCCAACCGAATAGGTTTTATGCATAATGGAAGCCTCTTTTTAGTTAATGGGTTAATGCTTAATCCCACTGATAGACACCATTTTCTTGTTAATGTCAATCCTCTTTGAAAAATATCACAAAGAGTTTCTTTGAATTTTTCAAAGCTGTTTAACAATGTCATCGGCGAAACCTATGCAGCGTATTCCTTGAGAAAAAAGACTTTCCAGCAGTTTATCTACCACAAAACTCCATATAAAATGTGATAAATAGCCTCTTGTTGTGATAACTTTCTGGACACTATAATGTTCTGCATATACTTCCTCAGTTCTTGTGCCTAGCATTCCGCTTACTCATCTTATTAAAGTGATGGGAACACCCTTCCTTACCAAAGCCCTGCTAACCGCCTCATATCAGGTGTTATTGGCGCCTTCCATATCCAGGAACGGACATAAGACCGTTTTTTGGAGACGCTATGTCCCCCAAAATTAAATTTATACAATTTTTAACATTAACAAATTTGAAATGTTCACTAAAAAACTTGAATGATTAAAAATTTGGAAGAAATCCCTAGAATAAAAAGTCTTTCATTTGAATCCGGCGATACATTTTCCAGATGTTCAAGACGGTGTTCAGATAAGCTTTACATCAGGTGACTCACTTTGACGTCTTTTATTTTTATCTCACTCTGATTTCTGGGAAAGAAAGAGACGACAAAGTGAGATATAGCTTTAATTATTTTTTGAAAATTTGCTTACCAAAAAATAGGAGTGAAAAAAAAGAGGGACGTCAACTGAGTCGACTCACTTGCCGCTGGTCTGAGCACCGGCCAACAAATATATTTTTAACGTTTTCAGCTACTTCAAATTTTTGGAGCCAATGACACCTATCAAAATTTGTAGTGTAAATATATGTCCGACACCGCGGTTGTGGGTTTAACAAAAGATAAACAAACCAAATTCATTGGTAGGAACCCAACCCTGTTGCTTTCATCTTGTATGACTTGGGTATAAGTTTGGCCTTACTCTAAAAAATTTCAAAATGAATTGTTTTATTTTCAAACTCAATGGATTTTTTCATTCAAGACGAGTACCTAGAGTTGCTGCACATTATTGGCATACCACAACACCGATTTTGACCAAACAGAAAAACCTACGGGCCAATACCGAAAATTACCTCAAAAGAATCATCCAAAACGGTCCAGCCCTTCTACCAATACATACTCGTACATAAACATTTGGAATCAAACTACTTTTTATTTACAGTTCGGCATCAGGCTGAGTTAGAGATGACACAGGCTATGTTGGATTTGAAGGCACTGGTGGTTTTCATAGACCTGTGCCTTAAAGAAACAGGAACAATTCTAGCTGGTTCAAATCGCACGATTCCAGTCGCCCGAAGATAAAATTGTCCATTGTGGAATCAGCTATATTATAAAAGGAAAAGTTCATACCATGAACCATGTATGATGCCGCTGTCCACAACCTACACTAAACAGTGACTTTTTGTGATGCATTGTCAATTTTAGAGCACCTGGTGTGCATTTGCAATTTTGATATCGTCTCGAATCTGACACTTTTTGATGGCTTAAATCAGGGTCAGCTTAACTCCTAAACGTGTTGCTCGACGCTGTAACTTACTATAATTGTGATTTGTCTTAGTGGTCTTAAATTGCCAGTGCGTTTGAAACAGCCAGTTCCAGACAATCCGTTTCAACTTCGATGTTCCGTAGGCTCTTATTTTCGACGGAGTGCCATCTTCAACGTCCCTTAAAGGGACTCCCTATATATCCCGTCTTCTACCAGATTCATCATTAAGAGGATAGTTTGGTGGAGTTAAATGTTTAGTTGAACAGCTTTGTGGTCTGCTGATTTCTGGAAGTATACGAATTCATTAAGAAAGAAAGAATTCATTAAGAAAGTGTAGGTAAAGACTTATGTATGTTGGTGGTTTTTCTAACCGTCCTTGTTATCGTTAATGACAGTAGTATCTTACCAAAGGTGATGTCTTGTGTTGAAATCCCAACATATGAGTCCCAAGACTCGCAGAAGGTGCTTTTCATGAGAATTCCGTTGCTTCGACTCCTGACTTGCGATAAGAGTAAAACGCTCATGACAGTGATGAAAAGGAAGTTTTCGTCTTTTACTATAGTTGTACCTATAGTAGTGGCTGAGGTGGCGGTGGTACCTCTTCGGTGCTCATCGTTGTCATTCCAGAAGGTTTTAATGCCAATGATTTAAAATTTGTTGCCTTTTGCAGCAATGGTCTCACTGACGAGAGCGATGTTGAAGTTGTTGCTTTTCATCAGGAACAAGCTTCTCTTGACATCCGTTGGAGTCTGTTTCTGTTACTTTCGCTTAAAAGTCTGGATTTTTGAGATTCATCCCTTTGTCAATGAAGCTAAATCATAATTAACCTGCGATACTCCTGAAATAATAAAAACAAATGTGTCTCCTCTAAATCCCTCATAAACTATATTCTATGTGTCTCACGTTTATGCTCCAATGATATTTAAGAAAAAAAACTCTGCAAATTTACTGCAGCTTGTATTGAATCTGTTTATTTTGCATTAAATTGAAACAAAAGTAAATATACGATATTTTCTTGAATGTAATATTAAAAACAAACGCAAGCTAAGAGAGAAATGTGATTCAAAAAATGTTGTGTCTTTCATTTTTATTATAAACTTACCTATAAACAATTCGCAATTTTTTCGTTCTGTTCCCTAACTCGGTAGAATTGAAAGCAGCTACAACTTTAAAAGACTGAATTACAATGAAAAGTTTAAAACAAGAAGGGACCGAAGCGTAACCAAACCATTTACTTTATTATCCTTTACGAAATGTTATTTCAACGCAAAGCGACTCTCCACACCTCCCATATTCTGGATGACTTCATCCCCCATCCCTCCGCTTCTTTTAAGGAGCTGGCAACCCTTTTTATTTTATTTTTCTTTTTGTTCTGCGCGCTGAAATGTAAAAGCCTTAAGCCTCGTCATCGCCTGTCCTATACCTCCTACGTTCTACGTCCTGCGTCTGCATAATATGTATGTTCTTGAATCGCGAAAATGTCATTAAATAACAGGGTATACGTTATAACACTGCTGCCTTTCTCATACTTTATGTGACACGACGACGACTAAACTGCAAAAAAAAAGTGATAACCGGAAAAAGAATGGTTTCCCCGCTGGCAAATGGTGACGACGATGATGTTGGCTGAATACAATGAGATGATGCTTACAAAGAACAAACTATATTATAGCAAAAGAGAGTTTCTTTCGGGAATATACAAAAAAGTTCCCATCTAAGAATATCCTTACATTAATTAAGTTTTTCTTGTGAATTAACTAAATATTTTATCACTCTTATTCTCTGTTGGTAGAGTTACGGGAGTTTGTTTTTCTCTTATGCACTGCAGTATTCGTAAATTGTGTTGTAGTCCTTTTTAAATGGTATTTTTATTTAAACAAATTAAAACAATACAACAAAACTTGTTCAAAAAAAAAGGTCGCTATGTGCAGTGCATCTCAACATTTTATAAGAAACTCTTAAATTAATGTCATTTCGTCGGCTTAAGATGAGCTTAAAAAAAATCCTACGAAATTAAAAAAAAACTATGTCACTTTGGATAGGCCCAAATCGGCTCTATTTTTTTTAGATTGTTATTTTCATCACGTATAGCTTATAGTCCCTGTAGGGGTTGATTTGATCGCCTTTTTTATATTTTTTTAAATGTAAGCATTTTATTTCTGTAAAAGTTCTCTAAATCTTATGTTGGTCTATTCCAAAATCCCAAAATCAAACATTTTCGAATTTTGGTTGGTACTAATCCATATAAAGTACCGATGTCTCAAAATAAATAAAAATGGATTTATGAAGTTTTAACTGATTTAGGCCTTGAACCTCTTCTTTATTTTATTTCAGCATGTTTTGGGCATATTCTTGCTCCAAAAAACGTTATGCGCAACTTACTGGAAAATTTAGAAGCTTCGATATTTTTGGTTGGTTTTTGTTACTTTTTCCTGCTAAAATTTATTTAAACAATTTTTTAAACCATCTATTTCGATAGGATATTTAATTTTGAACAAAAGTTTTACGAGTTTAATATTTCTCAGCGGCTATTGCACTCAGAGAAATAAACACGTATGTATGTAATTAACCAATTTCTGGTTGAATATAACTGATTTTCAGGTTGTTATTCTTCAACACTGTTGATCTGGCTTTCTTTTTAACCAGATTCCTGATTTTAATGTCGCGTTAAATCAACGTAGGTTAGTAGTGTGTTTTGGGGGATTCTGGACCCACCCAACCGCCCAAGGCATTGGTCTATCAATCAGACACATTTGTATGGAGAGTAAAGGCAATCTAGCTACTTTTAGGGTTACCAACGCAGGCATCTTTTTGGTCGGTGATTGTAAGCGGGTTTTTTCGTTGACTGGTACATCAGCTAGGAGCGCGCACCAAAGAGGATGGTAACCTTTGTAATGAATTTTTTGGGGTTGGAAGTGGCAGCCATAGATGTGTTACGGTGGATGGCGGCAGGCTTGTGTGGAAGGTTTTGTTGATGTTGGTGGCGGCGTGGCGGCGCGGCTCGTTGGGTTGATAGTGTTGTTTGGGTGAGTGTGTGAGAAATGTATGAATGAATTAGAAAATAATATTTAATTTTTGAGGGAAATGATTAGATTAGAATATATTAAAATGATGGTGATCGCCGCCGTGGGGTCAGTGTAAGAGTTTATAAATATATGGTATTTTGATAAGAATATATTTGAGTTGAGGGAAAAGTGCTTGTCGGGTGGGGGGATCGCGTCGTGGTCGTGGTGATCGTCATGAGTTGAGTATTTGAATAAAGTGCATTAAAAAAATGTGTCATGGTTTATGACATCATGTTTAAACATGTTTATTGAAACCTTTTCATGATAAAGATGATTTGTTTTGTGCGTAGAGAGACGTATGTATGTACATATTTATGTATTTTTGTATGTTTATTTATAGATTTGTAGTGCTATTAATAGTAGGGAGTTACATGGCTATGAATTCATGTTGTATCATGTTATACTTACTCGTATATGTATGTTGTGTTGAAAAGTATTGTGTAGGGGTGCTGGTTGCAGGAAATTTAGATTAAGATGGTTATAAGACTGTGAGTAGGGATTTTTGATAGGTATGTATGTTAGTGCTTAAGTGCAATACATGTACCTTTGTTAGTTTGTCGTCGCTTGGAGTTGCCAATACCGGGTGTTTTTGGGTGTTTTGTGAATGTTTAAGAAAAGGAGTATCAACCATTTAATACAATCTAGTACGCTGCTACCTTTATAGTTCTATATCTATTCTACGTTATGCTGCATTATGTACTACATTATACTACTTTTTAGATTGTGGTACAATTTTTCTTACTAATGTGGGTAACACTGATACTTAATTTTCTTATAAAAACTCGATGTATGACGTCTTTTGCTGAGTTCTTTGTGAAATATTTGTGGATAGACATCAATTGTGCGGTCTATTATATTATCATAAGATTGTTTAAATATTATAAATAAATTTATAAAAAAAAACACTATTACCCAGTTATTAAGTTCGCTAAAAGTGAATCTTTTTCAAGAATATTGTTTAAATATTATAAACATAATAAAAATAAAAACACTGTTTCCCAGTTATTTGAAAAGAAAAGTAAAAACTTTTTCAAGAATAATAACATTCAAGTATCTAATATTAAAATTTTGCAAACATTCTCTTGTAAAATCTGTGTCAACCTCTAAAACAATATGTTTACTTGCGAGCTCTGTCAAACCACGTTCACTAGACGGGATAGTCTTGCGCGTCATAGGCAGATGAACCATGATAAAAAAGTTTCAATTCTGTGTGATAAATGTGGTACGGTTTTTGATAACGCTAGGAATTATAGCTATCACATGAAGAAAAATCATCATGAAATCGTTTCATACAACGCAATATCAAAAAAAAGGAAAAACTCTCAATCTGATGTTGAAAATAAACGGATTAAAATTGAAGGTGATTTGAATGATGAAATCAAACATTGCAATATTTGCAAGCTGGGTGTCATGAAATCAATGTTCCAAGGTCACCTAAAGAGTGATTTGCATAAAACAAATGCTTGTAGCAAGCATGATGGGTATGGAGGAAACGTTGAAGTTATATCTACGGCTTTCAAGAACCGTATAAAAAGCTATAGAGTTCGAGATTGTGATCGTCAAATTGGATATAAGGACTTTATGGAGAAGCAAGAAGCTATTATTATAGAACTTGTAAAGAAAACTATGGAGGTTGAAAGTGTTATAAAAGTCGCTTTTGAAATGTTCGGACTATATGTAAAAGATAATGCTAGTGAAAAAATGGTGACTGACATTAAATCTTTTAATACAAAATATAAAATCCTAAACCAATCAAGTGATTTAAAAGAAATTTATAACACTTTTACTGGAGACATCATAGCTAAGAGTGAAGAATTTCAGGAGCGTGATAGTGGATGGGCCTTACAAGATGTACTTTACCTTGAAATCAACATTAATAAATACAACCCTATGCGTGGATCATCGTATACCGAATTACCAATGAATATACAATTGAAAAAAGCTATCATCAATGTTAAAAACAATGATAATGCATGCTTTGCCTGGGCTATTGTATCTGCACTACATCCTGCTAACCATCATGCTGATCGAGTTTCTTCATATCCTCATTATTCTGGAGTTCTTAATTTAAGCGGCGTAAAATTCCCGATGGATATAAAAAAAATTTCCCAATTTGAAAAACCTAATAATTTAAGTGTTAATGTGTATGGTTTAGAAAATAATACTATTGTAGGACCTGTGTTTTATAGTAGTGATAAAAAGGAAAAGCATATAAACTTATTATATGTAGAAAATGGTGAGAACAAACATTATTGTTGGATTAAAAACTTAAATAGACTAGTAAGCACCCAAATTTCTAAACATAAGTGTACAAAATGGTTATGTGATGGATGTTTAATATACTTCCGTTGTGAAGCTAGTCTTAATAAACATCTCAAACATGATTGCAATAAGGTGCATACAGTATTACCAACCGAAGTTAATAATATTTTAAAATTTAAAAACTTTAATAAAAAAATGCGTGTTCCATTTGTTATTTATGCTGATTTTGAAACAGCTTTAAAACCAATCAATACTTGTTCACCAAATCCTTTAGCATCATTTTCGAGCAACGTTCAACTTCACGAACCTTTTAGCTTTGCGTATTATATTAAATGTAATTTTGATGATTCATTAAGTAAATTTGTATTGTACCGAGGTGATAGCTGCCCCAAGGTTTTTATGAATAACTTGATAGATGAAGCACAGCGTATTCAATTAATATTAAGAGAAGTGACTCCAATGAAAAATTAACTGATAAGGAAAAAGACAATTTTAAAAATTCTAAGACCTGTTTTATATGTTGTGATGTTTTAAATGAAAATCGGGTAAGAGATCATGATCATCTCACAGGAGAATTTCGAGGTGCTGCACATTCTGAATGTAATTTGAAATATCAAATACCCAATTTCATTCCAGTTATATTACATAACTTAAGTGGCTATGATTCACACTTTATTGTAAAAGAATTTGGTGATAATGATGAAAAGATCGATGTGATACCCGCAAACAAAGAACGATATATCTCATTTACTAAATACATTAAAGGGGATATTTTTAAAAGCAGCATTCAACTTAGATTTATAGATTCCTTAAGGTTTATGGCTTCTAGTATTGAGAAACTATCAAAGAATTTAAATTCAGAACAATTTATTGAAACTAAAAAGGCTTTCCCAGAGGAGGATATGTTTAATTTAGTTACTAAAAAAGGTATTTTTCCATATGAATATGTTACATCATCTCTAAAACTTGAAGAAACTCATCTTCCTCCAAAGTCAGCTTTTTATAGCACTTTAAATTCTTCAAATATAACTAATGATGATTATTTACATGCTCAAAGAGTATGGAATACCTTCAATATAAAGACATTAGGAGAATACAGCGATATTTATTTAAAAACCGATGTTATGCTTCTAGCAGATGTTTTTGAAAATTTCCGGAATGTTTGTATTAAAACGTATGATCTTGATCCCTGTCAGTATTATACAGCACCAGGTCTAAGCTGGGATGCAATGCTGAAAAGTACAAAAGTGGAATTAGAACTTTTTACAGATGTTGATATGACCCACTTTATACAAAAAGGTATAAGAGGAGGTTTAAGCCAATGCAGCGGAAGATATGCTAAGGCTAATAATAAATATATGGCAAACTTTGATGAGACTAAAAATCATCTTTTTTGGGGTATTTCGATGCAAATAATTTGTATGGATGGGCAATGAGTCAATATCTTCCCATCAACAAGTTTCGATGGTTAAATGAAGAGGAATTTAAAAGTTTAAATATAGAATCAATACCTGATGATTCAAATAAAGGTTATATTTTATGTGTAGATTTAGATTATCCCGAGTTTTTGCATGATTTGCATAATGAACTACCATTTTGCCCTGAAAACATAAAACCTCCATATACAAATTCCAAAAACTCAAAATTAATTGCAAATCAATTTAATAAAACACGATATGTTATCCATTACCGAAACCTTAAACAATGTCTATCAAACGGATTAGTATTGAAAAAAGTACATAAAGTCCTAGAGTTCAATCAAAATACATGGTTAAAATCGTATATCGATCTTAATACGCATTTAAGAACCCAATCAAATAATGATTTTGAGAAAGACTTTTATAAATTAATGAATAACAGTGTTTTTGGTAAAACTATGGAAAATGTAGAAAAAAGAGTTGATGTAAAACTAATTACAAAATGGGATAATAATGGTAAACGTATGGGGGCAAATTCTCTTATAAGTAAACCAAATTTTCATAGTTGTTCGATTATACATGAGAACTTAGTTGTCATTCAAATGAGTCGATTGAAGGTTAAGTATGATAAGCCTACATACGTTGGGTTTTCTATTCTGGACTTATCTAAGACCTTAATGTATGACTTTCATTACAATTTTATGAAAGATAAATATGGTGATAAGTTACAGCTATTATATACTGATACTGATTCACTTATTTATGAATTTGAAACAGAGGATTTGTATGATGATATAAACATAAATTTAAATTATTTTGATACAAGTGATTATCCAAAGAATAATCAATATAATATTCCAAGAGTGAATAAAAAGGTCTTAGGAAAGTTTAAAGATGAGTGTTCAGGCAAATTGCTGCTTGAATTTGTAGGCACCAAATCGAAATCCTACTGCATTGTCACTGAAGATGATATAGTTAAGAAAATAAAAGGGATTAAAAAAAATATTGTAGCAAATGAGATAACTCTAAATGATTTTAAAGATTGTCTAAATAACCCGTCTACATCTTTATTAAAAAAGATATACTGTTTTAGAAGTGATAAACATTTTATTTACACACAATTAATAAATAAAATCAGTCTTACTGCTGATGATGATAAAAGATTTGTTATCCCTAATTCATCTAAAACTTTAGCGTGGGGTAGTAAGCGTATAGAAGACTATTATTTTATCTAAAATTAGTTTTAAGATATACCTACATAAAGTACTATATCAAAGAAATTTATGTGTTAATAAAATATTGATATTTATAATAAAATTAAGTTGATTTTTTAAACTTTAAGATATAATGTAATGAGTAAAGACAAAATTTTTGTATCATAAAATATGTATATTAAGTAGAAGAATATTCCAATTATGTATTATAAAAATTATTTAATTTTGTAAACCGATGTAAGAGTATAGTAAAGCATAATTTGTGTTTATTTAAACAATTCTGCTGAATTTCAACGTAACATAATAATATGATAATGAACTAAAATAGAGACTTAACAAAAACAATAAATATAGATTTAGTAAGATATTACATACTTAAAAGATGTTAAACCTATAATTATAAGGATACTATTTAATAAATACAAATACAAAAATATTATAATTATAAATAGAAATAAGAATAATTAATTTCGTATTTCATTCTTGATTTTCTCAAATGTTTATAAGAATATATACATACACATACATATACATAATAAAGTCAATTGAAAAAATGCCTAATGTTTTATTTTTTATTTTTATTTTCTAGCATTTTTTATGACAGCAGTTGATTACGAAATACAAAAGGGACGAACTAATTTTGAAAATATAGGCAACAGCAATAAAGAGAATATATAAATATTAAATAACAAAAATACCCGAAAACATTTAATTTCATAATTCTACTTTGTTATGTGGATTGAAAGTTTTACATGGATGAAAAAATAGTGTGCAGATAAAAAAAATTATCAAGGTCACCGAAGCTATCAGTTAATGTTTTGTAGGAATAATAAAGTATGGATAAAGAAATCAACAACGTTACAATAGTGTTGCAATATATGTAATCGCTTAAATGTAACAGTAAAAATGATGTACTAGATCAGCAATTTATAATAAAAGTAAAATTTTGTTTTAACAAAGTTTTATAAGACCTTCCCATGAAGCGACTATACAATTTTCCTCTTTTGAGCACACGTTTCGGCTTCATCTTCACATTTTGCTCTGGCATTTTAAAGAGTAATGAACTCATGGTAGAGTATCATAAGAATCCGGTATGAGATATTTCTTGTTATCATAAGGACCAAGAGCAATTTTCGTTTCACATTTTGGTCAATTGACAACTCCTTATAGTTCTCCAAACATCCAACATAATCCTCAAATGTTATCTTTGTTTTAAGAACTGATCGCTCCACACCCTTAGATTTTTTAGTGGGTCCAACGTTGCTTAGTTCCATGTTAATTGTATATTCCTTAATTTCTTCATTTCTGAATTCTGACGGGATTCAGCTTTTTCTTCTGGTGTGGTTAAGACTTTCAAAGTACCTATATAATTTTGATATTTAACCTATAAAATGGATCAGAGGGGTATTATTATTCTCATCCTTCATCATACCCAACACTTTTCTTATTAACATATGGTATACTATAAACATTTGGTTCATGATATTACTGATATCATAATTTGTATGGCAATCTCTTTTTATTAGTTGATCAAGATCAAGGTTACGAATTTCGTAGATAATAGAATCGGTGCCCGTATGTGATGTATTTTTGTTGATATTAGCCCTATTTTTTATATGTATTTGTATATTCATTAAAAAAAAAGTAGAATGTCAAGTACAACAACAAAAACGACAACAACAACAACAACAATACGGAGACGGTAGTATTGTCGACTCAAAAATCAGGACCAACCTACACGTTTTCAATTCTCAAAAAAACAAGTGATACGAAAAATATGTTTGTGCTTGTTCCACGATTACCATTTATTTTAAACGGTGACTAAGGTCCAAAGTCCAACCGTTGTTGATAACGTTGTTAAGTCTTAGAATTCGTTCCTGATTCAGGTATTCAAACAGGTTTACAAACAGGTGTACAAACAGGTAAGCAGTATGGAGCAGTTTGGATTATCTAACTTGGTATCTATGTCCATAGATATAGGTATGCATGTACCGGTTCCAATAGGGCAATTCAAAACAGGGAGTTCAATACAGGGTAGTTCGATACAGAGCAGTTCAAAACAGGGCAGTTCAAAACAGGACAGTTCAATACAGGGCTGTTTAAAACAGAAGGCAGTTCAATACAGGGCTGTTTAATCAGAACAATTCAATACAGGTAGTTTAAAACAATAACAGGATAGTTCAATATTTGGCATATTGCTCATTTGGTTGGGTAGCTCCTAATCCACCCAATTCAAAATCTATGTCACTCCTACTCCAACTTAATACAAAATTGATGTGTGCACCGATGGTTGAGTAAGTTCTGCACCAAACTTGGCACCCAATTTTTTTTTTTTTTTAATTCATCGTGTGGAAAAAAGTGTGAATCATTCTTATCCTTACAAATGATATTTAATCAAATACCTACAATGTGGGATCCTATAATATATATATGCACTAACCCAAGACATGTTATGTGAGCGAGGTTTAGAACATAATATACAAACCTAAAACACGTTATTAACGAGGTTTAGAACATAATATAAAAACCCAAACCACGTTGTGAACGAGGTTAAGAACATATGGTTACGTTTCACAAAATCAACAAAACGAGGTTAAATACGTAAGACTTTGTTGTTTAATATCAGTTTGAAATTTGTTTTCTCCTGTTATTGTTTTAAACTACCTGTATTGAATTGTTCTGATTAAACAGCCCTGTATTGAACTGCCTTCTGTTTTAAACAGCCCTGTATTGAACTGTCCTGTTTTGAACTGCCCTGTTTTGAACTGCTCTGTATCGAACTACCCTGTATTGAACTCCCTGTTTTGAATTGCCCTATTGGAACCGGTACATGCATACCTATATCTATGGACATAGATACCAAGTTAGATAATCCAAACTGCTCCATACTGCCTTACCTGTTTGTACACCTGTTTAACCTGTTTGAATACCTGAATCAGGAACGAATTCTAAGACTTAACAACGTTATCAACAACGGTTGGACTTTGGACCTTAGTCACCGTTTAAAATAAATGGTAATCGTGGAACAAGCACAAACATATTTTTCGTATCACTTGTTTTTTTGAGAATTGAAAACGTGTAGGTTGGTCCTGATTTTTGAGTCGACAATACTACCGTCTCCGTATTGTTGTTGTTGTTGTTGTCGTTTTTGTTGTTGTACTTGACATTCTACTTTTTTTTTAATGAATATACAAATACATATAAAAAATAGGGCTAATATCAACAAAAATACATCACATACGGGGCACCGATTCTATTATCTACGAAATTCGTAACCTTGATCTTGATCAACTAATAAAAAGAGATTGCCATACAAATTATGATATCAGTAATATCATGAACCAAATGTTTATAGTATACCATATGTTAATAAGAAAAGTGTTGGGTATGATGAAGGATGAGAATAATAATACCCCTCTGATCCATTTTATAGGTTAAATATCAAAATTATATAGGTACTTTGAAAGTCTTAACCACACCAGAAGAAAAAGCTGAATCCCGTCAGAAATTCAGAAATGAAGAAATTAAGGAATATACAATTAACATGGAACTAAGCAACGTTGGACCCACTAAAAAATCTAAGGGTGTGGAGCGATCAGTTCTTAAAACAAAGATAACATTTGAGGATTATGTTGGATGTTTGGAGAACTATAAGGAGTTGTCAATTGACCAAAATGTGAAACGAAAATTGCTCTTGGTCCTTATGATAACAAGAAATATCTCATACCGGATTCTTATGATACTCTACCATGAGTTCATTACTCTTTAAAATGCCAGAGCAAAATGTGAAGATGAAGCCGAAACGTGTGCTCAAAAGAGGAAAATTTTATAGTCGCTTCATGGGAAGGTCTTATAAAACTTTGTTAAAACAAAATTTTACTTTTATTATAAATTGCTGATCTAGTACATCATTTTTACTGTTACATTTTAGCGATTACATATATTGCAACACTATTGTAACGTTGTTGATTTCTTTATCCATACTTTATTATTCCTACAAAACATTAACTGATAGCTTCGGTGACCTTGATAATTTTTTTTATCTGCACACTATTTTTTCATCCATGTAAAACTTTCAATCCACATAACAAAGTAGAATTATGAAATTAAATGTTTTCGGGTATTTTTGTTATTTAATATTTATATATTCTCTTTATTGCTGTTGCCTATATTTTCAAAATTAGTTCGTCCCTTTTGTATTTCGTAATCAACTGCTGTCATAAAAAATGCTAGAAAATAAAAATAAAAAATAAAACATTAGGCATTTTTTCAATTGACTTTATTATGTATATGTATGTGTATGTATATATTCTTATAAACATTTGAGAAAATCAAGAATGAAATACGAAATTAATTATTCTTATTTCTATTTATAATTATAATATTTTTGTATTTGTATTTATTAAATAGTATCCTTATAGTTATAGGTTTAACATCTTTTAAGTATGTAATATCTTACTAAATCTATATTTATTGTTTTTGTTAAGTCTCTATTTTAGTTCATTATCATATTATTATGTTACGTTGAAATTCAGCAGAATTGTTTAAATAAACACAAATTATGCTTTACTATACTCTTACATCGGTTTACAAAATTAAATAATTTTTATAATACATAATTGGAATATTCTTCTACTTAATATACATATTTTATGATACAAAAATTTTGTCTTTACTCATTACATTATATCTTAAAGTTTAAAAAATCAACTTAATTTTATTATAAATATCAATATTTTATTAACACATAAATTTCTTTGATATAGTACTTTATGTAGGTATATCTTAAAACTAATTTTAGATAAAATAATAGTCTTCTATACGCTTACTACCCCACGCTAAAGTTTTAGATGAATTAGGGATAACAAATCTTTTATCATCATCAGCAGTAAGACTGATTTTATTTATTAATTGTGTGTAAATAAAATGTTTATCACTTCTAAAACAGTATATCTTTTTTAATAAAGATGTAGACGGGTTATTTAGACAATCTTTAAAATCATTTAGAGTTATCTCATTTGCTACAATATTTTTTTTAATCCCTTTTATTTTCTTAACTATATCATCTTCAGTGACAATGCAGTAGGATTTCGATTTGGTGCCTACAAATTCAAGCAGCAATTTGCCTGAACACTCATCTTTAAACTTTCCTAAGACCTTTTTATTCACTCTTGGAATATTATATTGATTATTCTTTGGATAATCACTTGTATCAAAATAATTTAAATTTATGTTTATATCATCATACAAATCCTCTGTTTCAAATTCATAAATAAGTGAATCAGTATCAGTATATAATAGCTGTAACTTATCACCATATTTATCTTTCATAAAATTGTAATGAAAGTCATACATTAAGGTCTTAGATAAGTCCAGAATAGAAAACCCAACGTATGTAGGCTTATCATACTTAACCTTCAATCGACTCATTTGAATGACAACTAAGTTCTCATGTATAATCGAACAACTATGAAAATTTGGTTTACTTATAAGAGAATTTGCCCCCATACGTTTACCATTATTATCCCATTTTGTAATTAGTTTTACATCAACTCTTTTTTCTACATTTTCCATAGTTTTACCAAAAACACTGTTATTCATTAATTTATAAAAGTCTTTCTCAAAATCATTATTTGATTGGGTTCTTAAATGCGTATTAAGATCGATATACGATTTTAACCATGTATTTTGATTGAACTCTAGGACTTTATGTACTTTTTTCAATACTAATCCGTTTGATAGACATTGTTTAAGGTTTCGGTAATGGATAACATATCGTGTTTTATTAAATTGATTTGCAATTAATTTTGAGTTTTTGGAATTTGTATATGGAGGTTTTATGTTTTCAGGGCAAAATGGTAGTTCATTATGCAAATCATGCAAAAACTCGGGATAATCTAAATCTACACATAAAATATAACCTTTATTTGAATCATCAGGTATTGATTCTATATTTAAACTTTTAAATTCCTCTTCATTTAACCATCGAAACTTGTTGATGGGAAGATATTGACTCATTGCCCATCCATACAAATTATTTGCATCGAAATACCCCAAAAAAGATGATTTTTTAGTCTCATCAAAGTTTGCCATATATTTATTATTAGCCTTAGCATATCTTCCGCTGCATTGGCTTAAACCTCCTCTTATACCTTTTTGTATAAAGTGGGTCATATCAACATCTGTAAAAAGTTCTAATTCCACTTTTGTACTTTTCAGCATTGCATCCCAGCTTAGACCTGGTGCTGTATAATACTGACAGGGATCAAGATCATACGTTTTAATACAAACATTCCGGAAATTTTCAAAAACATCTGCTAGAAGCATAACATCGGTTTTTAAATAAATATCGCTGTATTCTCCTAATGTCTTTATATTGAAGGTATTCCATACTCTTTGAGCATGTAAATAATCATCATTAGTTATATTTGAAGAATTTAAAGTGCTATAAAAAGCTGACTTTGGAGGAAGATGAGTTTCTTCAAGTTTTAGAGATGATGTAACATATTCATATGGAAAAATACCTTTTTTAGTAACTAAATTAAACATATCCTCCTCTGGGAAAGCCTTTTTAGTTTCAATAAATTGTTCTGAATTTAAATTCTTTGATAGTTTCTCAATACTAGAAGCCATAAACCTTAAGGAATCTATAAATCTAAGTTGAATGCTGCTTTTAAAAGTATCCCCTTTAATGTATTTAGTAAATGAGATATATCGTTCTTTGTTTGCGGGTATCACATCGATTTTTTCATCATTATCACCAAATTCTTTTACAATAAAGTGTGAATCATAGCCACTTAAGTTATGTAATATAACTGGAATGAAATTGGGTATTTGATATTTCAAATTACATTCAGAATGTGCAGCACCTCGAAATTCTCCTGTGAGATGATCATGATCTCTTACCCGATTTTCATTTAAAACATCACAACATATAAAACAGGTCTTAGAATTTTTAAAATTGTCTTTTTCCTTATCAGTTAATTTTTTCATTGGAGTCACTTCTCTTAATATTAATTGAATACGCTGTGCTTCATCTATCAAGTTATTCATAAAAACCTTGGGGCAGCTATCACCTCGGTACAATACAAATTTACTTAATGAATCATCAAAATTACATTTAATATAATACGCAAAGCTAAAAGGTTCATGAAGTTGAACGTTGCTCGAAAATGATGCTAAAGGATTTGGTGAACAAGTATTGATTGGTTTTAAAGCTGCTTCAAAATCAGCATAAATAACAAATGGAACACGCATTTTTTTATTAAAGTTTTTAAATTTTAAAATATTATTAACTTCGGTTGGTAATACTGTATGCACCTTATTGCAATCATGTTTGAGATGTTTATTAAGACTAGCTTCACAACGGAAGTATATTAAACATCCATCACATAACCATTTTGTACACTTATGTTTAGAAATTTGGGTGCTTACTAGTCTATTTAAGTTTTTAATCCAACAATAATGTTTGTTCTCACCATTTTCTACATATAATAAGTTTATATGCTTTTCCTTTTTATCACTACTATAAAACACAGGTCCTACAATAGTATTATTTTCTAAACCATACACATTAACACTTAAATTATTAAGTTTTTCAAATTGGGAAATTTTTTTTATATCCATCGGGAATTTTACGCCGCTTAAATTAAGAACTCCAGAATAATGAGGATATGAAGAAACTCGATCAGCATGATGGTTAGCAGGATGTAGTGCAGATACAATAGCCCAGGCAAAGCATGCATTATCATTGTTTTTAACATTGATGATAGCTTTTTTCAATTGTATATTCATTGGTAATTCGGTATACGATGATCCACGCATAGGGTTGTATTTATTAATGTTGATTTCAAGGTAAAGTACATCTTGTAAGGCCCATCCACTATCACGCTCCTGAAATTCTTCACTCTTAGCTATGATGTCTCCAGTAAAAGTGTTATAAATTTCTTTTAAATCACTTGATTGGTTTAGGATTTTATATTTTGTATTAAAAGATTTAATGTCAGTCACCATTTTTTCACTAGCATTATCTTTTACATATAGTATAGTCCGAACATTTCAAAAGCGACTTTTATAACACTTTCAACCTCCATAGTTTTCTTTACAAGTTCTATAATAATAGCTTCTTGCTTCTCCATAAAGTCCTTATATCCAATTTGACGATCACAATCTCGAACTCTATAGCTTTTTATACGGTTCTTGAAAGCCGTAGATATAACTTCAACGTTTCCTCCATACCCATCATGCTTGCTACAAGCATTTGTTTTATGCAAATCACTCTTTAGGTGACCTTGGAACATTGATTTCATGACACCCAGCTTGCAAATATTGCAATGTTTGATTTCATCATTCAAATCACCTTCAATTTTAATCCGTTTATTTTCAACATCAGATTGAGAGTTTTTCCTTTTTTTTGATATTGCGTTGTATGAAACGATTTCATGATGATTTTTCTTCATGTGATAGCTATAATTCCTAGCGTTATCAAAAACCGTACCACATTTATCACACAGAATTGAAACTTTTTTATCATGGTTCATCTGCCTATGACGCGCAAGACTATCCCGTCTAGTGAACGTGGTTTGACAGAGCTCGCAAGTAAACATATTGTTTTAGAGGTTGACACAGATTTTACAAGAGAATGTTTGCAAAATTTTAATATTAGATACTTGAATGTTATTATTCTTGAAAAAGTTTTTACTTTTCTTTTCAAATAACTGGGAAACAGTGTTTTTATTTTTATTATGTTTATAATATTTAAACAATATTCTTGAAAAAGATTCACTTTTAGCGAACTTAATAACTGGGTAATAGTGTTTTTTTTATAAATTTATTTATAATATTTAAACAATCTTATGATAATATAATAGACCGCACAATTGATGTCTATCCACAAATATTTCACAAAGAACTCAGCAAAAGACGTCATACATCGAGTTTTTATAAGAAAATTAAGTATCAGTGTTACCCGCATTAGTAAGAAAAATTGTACCACAATCTAAAAAGTAGTATAATGTAGTACATAATGCAGCATAACGTAGAATAGATATAGACCTATAAAGGTAGCAGCGTACTAGATTGTATTAAATGGTTGATACTCCTTTTCTTAAACATTCACAAAACACCCAAAAACACGCGGTATTGGCAACTCCAAGCGACGACAAACTAACAAAGGTACATGTATTGCACTTAAGCACTAACATACATACCTATCAAAAATCCCTACTCACAGTCTTATAACCATCTTAATCTAAATTTCCTGCAACCAGCACCCCTACACAATACTTTTCAACACAACATACATATACGAGTAAGTATAACATGATACAACATGAATTCATAGCCATGTAACTCCCTACTATTAATAGCACTACAAATCTATAAATAAACATACAAAAATACATAAATATGTACATACATACGCCTCTCTACGCACAAAACAAATCATCTTTATCATGAAAAGGTTTCAATAAACATGTTTAAACATGATGTCATAAACCA